>CM076576.1:420911581-421099168 GCA_034641835.2 Pinus albicaulis
CAAACACATCGACATCAGGTACCATCATATCAGAGATTGTGTTTAGCGGAGAATCATGATGCTTTCATATGTTCCCATGGAGGATCAGGATGCCGACATCCTGACGAAGGCGCTCACCAGGAGCAAGTTCGAATTCCACAGAGGCAGGATAGGGGTTGCAGATAATCCATATCTTGCTGAGAGGGAGTGTTGAAAATACAGCAAGATGATGGAGCTTAGTGAAATGAAGTCGCCTTCACTAAGTGGGCCCGCAGGCAAATTCTGGCGCAAAGTCTATTTTTAGACTATGTCTATTTTTAGACATATGGAGCATGGTTCGGGGATTCTAGTTTGAGATTCTTGGAGCATTGGTCATGTTGGTAAAAATAGATGAGACTCTATTTTTTAGGTCGAAGAGGTCGAAGGCTATTTTTAGACTGCCTCTCCTAAAAATAGGGAAGTGAAATATTATTTACCCTTAATAATATTTGGACTCTAAACAACAGTTTACTCTCTTGGAGCACTTCAGTTCGAGCTACAGAAGTGGCTCATGCATCTGACAGAGGAATTACGCTATTCCTAGGGTTTTATGGCATCATGCATGGTTGACTTCAGTTAGGACTTCAGTGGCAGAAGTTTGGTGGAGTTAATGAGACAGCTAGTGGAGTTGTGTTCTGTTTATTTTAGTTGAACTGGTTGAGATTAGTTTAACTGGCTAATCAATTAGTTATGAGTGGAGTGAATTAAATATTATTTAATTCATTAATTAGTAACTCATTATTCAACTCAAGAACACATCAGTTCACTACAGTGCATGATCAGTTCAGTGGAGACCAGTGAAAGAGGTAGATGAAGGGGTGGAGTTAGCTATCAGTGGCGACATCAGTTGTGCATGAGATTTGCACCACACTTGGAGGATTTGTCGCAAATTGGCATTAGGCCAAGAGGTCAAGACGGATCTCTATGCCGGGCAGGGCTTAGATTTAACTGACTGAGGCGAACAATTATGTGATGATTTGAACGTTCTTTAAGCTGAGCTGGTTTTGATAAGCCTGGTTTTGAGTAACTTTGTGAGAAGTACTAAGTGCTTATGAAATCTTGTCTGTTTGAGTTAGTTACTTGAATTCTCCATTATAATATACACAATAGCTGCGGGGTTTTCAGCTATAAGCTTTCCCCATACATACTGTGTTAATGTGTATGATGATTTGATGTGTTATCGCTTGATTTTATTTCTGCATGTTTGATGATCTGAGTGGAAGAGATTATGTGTTGCATATAAATTTGAATTGTATGTGATCAGGATAGTCTCGGTGGATAATTAATCATTATTCAGCAAATTTCTACAAAAAGAAGTATCAACGCCTTACAAATAAGCCACTTGGAGTAGGAAACCTCCAATAAATTACATGAATGAACAATTCTTGGATGATACAAATTACAAAACCTCGTTTCTATATATAGGAGTCCATGGGGCCACAATGTAATCCTAGCCAAACTAACAATAATAATTTAAGGGCACAATAATAACAATATGGGGGTTACAGGGGTACAATAATAACAATAAGGGGGTTACACTAACAACAATGATCCAGGTGGATATCTGTGGCCACCCACCTATTCCATTTGGACCAGCACCATCAATTCTTGCAGCTTTTCACTTTCAACACAACTTACTATTTTTAGCTGGTTTTTGGGTCCTCCACTCTCGGAGACGTTTTGGGGGCTTAATGATCTAGGTGGATATTGGTGGCCACCCACCTATTCCATTTGAACCCCCATCATCAGTTCTTTCAGTTTTCAAGTTGCAAGAAAACTTACTATTTTTAGCAGTTTTTTGGGTCCTGAACTTCCGGAGCCGTTTTGAGGCCCTAAGTGACGTTCTTTGGGCATCACGCCTCCAGCGAATATCATTCCATTCCAGAATGATATTCCTGCCAAAAGTTGTATTCCTCGGATGGATATTTCTAACAAGCTATTGAGCGCATCAAATGGAGATCGTATGCCAAAGTTACGTCCCTAGGAAGTTGAACCACCAACTTACCCAAACGGGGCGCATAGTTTTCGCACTTCATCTCCCAGGGTTTGTTTTTTGGACGTTTAGAGTTATCCATTGTTTCTCAATAGTAAATAGGCCCTCGAGCCTCATTCTAACACAGTTTAGAGGTCTGTAGCCACCACATCTCTTTTCAATGATTCGCTACGAGCACCCTAGCTATTGTATTTCCATTATGTCTGTAAGCATATTTCTGTTATTTGATATTAATGAAATGACACATTATTTCTGCTGCATCTCTATGTTTATGGTTACTTCTGTATTTTATTGCGTTCCTGCATAAATCCGGATCAAACAATAAGGGAATATACTAGTAATATAGGGAACTAACATGCCCCTCTCCTTAAAACAAGTGTTGTCCTCATGCTTGAGTAGCTCTGGGTGATTCTGTATAAAATTCTCATCCTCCCATGTAGAATCTTCAGTGGGTAAGTTCTTCCACTTGATGAGATACTATGAAATTGATATATTCTGTAGCTTCCGAGTTCTTGTTTTCGGGACCGCTTCAGTTTCCAATATGATTTTTCCTTCCTCATCAAGTTCTGGAAATATTTTTTGAAATCGAAGATTTTCACTTATAACCTTCTTTAGGCATGAAACATGGAAAACTATATGCACTCGTGAGGAAGTAGAAAGCTCCAATTTGTATGCCATAGTACCAATCTTTTGCAACACCTTCTAATGACCATAGTGCTTTGGCATTAATTTATTATCCTTCTTAGCTTGCTTGAGGGACATTTGTTTGTATGGTTGTAGCCGTAAAAATACCCAGTCTCCTACATCAAAAGTTCTCTCCCTGTGATGTTGATCTACCTATTATTTCATTCGATTTTGTGCTAAATTCAGCTTATCCTTTAAGAGTTGGAGAACTTCTTCTTGATGCTCGATGTGATCATCCATTGCTTGAACCTTTGAATTTTCTCTTAAACCTTGAACCTTCGAATTTTAGCTTCCCTTTTTTGTAGATTATTTCAAATTCATAACCCAACATCTTTGTGACCCATTTTTGCTGCTCTTCTGAAGATAGTTTTTGTTCGAAAATGTGTTTAAGACTATCATGATAAGTTTTCACCTTGAAGTGTCTTCCCATTAGGTATGTTCGTCATTTCTTTAGTGCATGCAGTATTTCTAACATTTCCTTCTCATAAATAGCTTTGTGTAAATAGTTCCCTTTGATTGGAATACTTTCAAATGCAATGGGTCTTCCTTCTTGCATTAAAAAAACACCAATTCCATTTCCTGAGGCATCACATTCCATAATAAAGGTTTCTGTGAAGTTTGGCGTAGCTAAGACCAGTGCTAGGCACATTACCTCTTTAGGATGTTCAAAAGCCTTAGTTGCTTTAGGAGTCCATGAAAATGCATCTTTCTTCAATAATGTTGTTAGAGGTGCTGCTATTCTCCCTTAATTCTTAACAAACTTTCCATATAACCCTGTTAACCTGAGAAATCCTTGCAACTGCTTTATGGTTGTGGGGAATTTCCATTCCTTAATGGCTTTAATTTTGTTAGGGTCTACCTTAACACCCTCGTGAGATACAATATGACCTAGATATTCCACCTCTTGTACTCCAAAGAAACATTTGGATGTTTTTGGATATAATTGTTTCTCCTGCAATAGTCTCAACACCTTGTCAACATGTTGAACATGATCCTTCCAAGACACACTGTAGATTATTATATCAACAAAAAATACTAGCACAAATTTTCTAAGGAGGGGTTTGAAAATGGAATTGATCAACCCTTGAAATGTAGAAGGTGCATAGGTAAGGCCAAAAGGCATGACCAAAAATTCACAATGAACCTCATGAGTTTGAAATGTTGTTTTTGGAATATCTTCAGTCTTCATTCAAATTTGATGATATCCTAAATGAAGATCCAACTTGGTAAAATAAATTGCTCCATGTAATTCATCCAATAATTCATCAATCACAGGAATGCGAAATTTATCTTTAATGGTGATATTATTGAGCTCCCTATAATATAGACACATGTGCCATGATCCATCCTTCTTGTGTACCAATACTATAGGAGTAGAGAAAGAACTTTGACTAGGTTGAATTATACCCTCTTCTAACATTTCTGTAATCATACCTTCAATTTCGCTCTTTTGTACATAGGACTATCTATAAGGCCTGATGTTTGGAGGAACACTTCCTGGAATCAAATCAATAGCATGATCATGATCACAAATAGGTGAGAGTCCTTTGGGAGTTTCAAACACGTTGGAATGATTGTCCAAGACTTTTTGGAGATCTGCAAAAATAGATGATTTTGATGTTGGAACTTCTAATGAGCATAATTGTGAAATTACGCCTTGTTTTTATTTCTTTAGAAGCTTTTTCATCACGTTAGATCTTATTATCTTTCACAACTTCCTTGCAATACCCCATAATTCGACTTACTCTCCTTCTGAAAAAAAATTCAAGAAATGTTGTTGAAAATTAAAAGCTATCGTCCCCGAAGATTTTAACTATTGTACTCCTAGTACAACATCAACAACTCCAATAGGAATGGAAATAATTGGACTATTCATACATATTAACCCATGGTTAGCTTGATATTATGGCACTTTCCAGAGAAATTTATAGTTCTTCCATTTGCAACCATCACTTGACATTCTGGTGCTAGGTATAGGAAACAATTCAATTCCTTGGCTACCTTACAATGAATAAAATTATGGGTGCTACCTGAATCAATCAACACTATTAACTTTCTCCTTAATAATTCATTCTATGTGGAGAGTTTGAGGAGTAGTGATTTCCTTCAAATGGAGAAAGTACACAATATGGTCAGGACTCATTTCTTTATCTTGAGTTGGTTATCATTTATATCTATTCTTGTTCATTTCTTGTTGCATGAATATATAAAATAATTTCTTGAGCACCTTGCTGGCCTTTCTTTCGTATTTTCTATCAAAACTATGGCAAAGCCTTTTCTTTTTTCTTCCCGATTGTTGTGGTGTCAACCTTGTAGGTTGTGGAAATCTAGGAGTAGCAACACTTCCATATTTATAGAAGTGAGTGGTAGGCTTCCTTGTCTCCATAATTTTACATTCATTTTTTCTTGCCAACCTGAATGCCTTCTCCAATGAATTAGGTTCCAAAATCCGAACTTCAGGTTGGATGTTATCTTTTAAAGGACCTATGAAGAGATCAATCCTATGTTCCTCTGGAATACCAATTACCCTATATTCAATTTTTGGAAGTCCTCAATGTGCTCCCCCACTTAAAACTTTTGTTTGAGATTTATCAATTGGCTAAAGAAAGTGTTTCTCTTTGTATCCTCATAATATGCTATCATTTCCTCCGTAAAAATTGACCAAGTGACAATTTTTTACGGAAGTAAAGCCATCGATACCATACAAATGTATTTTGTTCTAAATGTAAAGTTGCAATGTGTACCTTTTGTGTGTTTTGCACATTATTGAGATCAAAATATTGGTCCATTTGTAGTATCCATGTTACAACATCCTTTCCATCAAACTTCCTCATATCCATTTTTGGAATATGGTGGTTCTTCCCTCCAACATTAGATTTTATGAAATCACGATTAACATTTATTTTGTTCTCATCATGAGTTTCCTCTACTATCTTTTCACCATTAGGAAACATTTCTTGTATCAACTTTGTCAAACCTTCCATGTCTGCTTTTAGATCATTCTTCATGTTTTCCAACTTATCTTCCATGTCATCCATCTTAGATTCCATGCGATCTTCCATGCCATCAATCTTAGCTTCCATGCAATTCTTCAAACAATCCATCTTAGATTCCATGCATTTCTTCAAACCATCCATCTTAGTTTCCATGCCTTTATTCAAAACTTCCATGTCATTTTTTTTTCTCTTTGCGAGAGCGAAATTTGTTGCACTTGCTTTTGTAATTCTGATATGTCATGTTGTCATTATTCATCTTCATGAGTCATAGTCAGGCCTTCTAAAGGCTTAATGGGTGTTGAATTCTTTATTGGGGCCATTCGAGAATTGGATACTGATATCTATTCTACAATATTCCCTTGGAAACAATTCAACTTGATTCTTCAAACAAGACTTATGCAATTCGGAAAAAAATACACACCTTTTACTAGCTTTTGAGGAGCTCAATATTGAAATTGACTTATCTCTATACTTACAGATCCTCAATGTCTGAAATTTTTCCCTGTATTATTCCTATGAAGCTTATTCCACATGCCATAGGTCTGACTTGATTTGGATTAATCAAGGCAAAGTTATGCCCAATCTCTCACAATGACCTAATTATGTTCTGGTTCAGTAGAGAAAACTTGTACGACTTGCCATGTGTGACTATTTTATCCTTTGGCTCTGAAATTTATAGAAAGGAAATGAAATTATGTGTAATTCCAGTCAATTTTTTCATAATTCCAATCCGATGCTCAGAGAGAGAGTTATGAATATTTTCCCATGATCACCTCTTTGAGATGAAATTCGAGAGCCTGAAAAAAATCTAACTTCAACAGATCGCATCTCTGAAAATATTGAAAACGAAGCTCTAAAATGTTGTGATGATGTTCCTCACAAGTTTCGCTTCATGCTCTAAAAATTTCATCTTTTGAAACTTCATAGAACAAAAGTTATAGCGAAATTTCCGCGATGACCATTTTAAGTGAAATTCAGGAGCCTGCAAAAAGCCCTAACTTCCATAGATCATATCTTCAAAATATTGCAAACCAAGATCTGAAGTTTCACAATGATTTTCCTCAATATTTAAGCTTCACACTCTAAAAATTTGAGCTTATGAACCTTCGTAGAAAAAATGTTATACCAAAAATTCCATGATGACTTGTTTCGAGTAGTGAAACACTAGAATCCAAAGCTTTGATACCAAATGTTGTGAAACTAGCTCCAAAAATAGAGGAAAAGAGATATCAGTGCCTTATAAATAAGCTACTTTTAGGGGGAAACCTCTAATACATTACATGAATGAACAATTCTTGGATGATACAAATTACAAAACCTTCTTTCAATATATAGGAGTCCATGGGGCCATAATGTAATCCTAGTGGGGCCACAATGTAATCCTAGCCGACCTAACAATAATAATTTAAGGGCACAATATTAACAATATGGGGGTTACAACGGTACAATAATAACAATAAGGGGGTTACACTAACAACAATAAGGGACTATACTAGTAATATAGGGACCTAACAGGGGGATTGGTAACATCTTTCTATGTTCCCTTCCTATTAATCATAATACAATTTTTTTTTTAGATTCTTGTCTTGTTCATTGGATGCATGGAGCAAATGTTGCTTATTATTTGTTGTTTAATGTCTTTAAATGCATAGATTTGGACTTTTGTAGCATTTATTGTGATCACTAACTACAGATCTAAGGAAATTGAGACCCATATTTGATTCTAGGGTTATTTTATGCACAACAAAAGTAATTTTTTTTTTGTATGCTTACGATTATAATTCACACTAACAACCCCCATAATACCTTGGATTTGACCTGAGTTGATGGCCATTCAACATTATTTTTCCTAGGTTAACATGATATTCAAACATAAACAATTTCCTGCGAATATATACTTATGTTATTCAAATTCTATGTTCAGTTCTGATTGTATCTCTCGTATTTTTCTACTATTGGATTTGACCTGAGTTGACACCTATTTGACAAAATTTTTTTATTGGGCTATGTGATGTTTAACTACGAACAATTTCCCACTAATATTTACTTTTGTTATTCGAAGTTTGTATTCATTTCTAAATGAATTCTCTAGTATTTCCTTCTTGCTACTATCGTTCATCTCTTCATTGTTAGTGCTCTAAAAAACTATTGAATGTTGTTGTAGTTAATTTCCTTGTTAATTTCCTATTTAGGGTTTCTTTAGTATCCAAATTCTCAGATCTATTTCCAAATTTCAAATTTTAAATTTTCAAATATTAGTTCTCTTAGCAGGCTTCAGTAGCTAATAATAGTGGAAATATATCCCTAACTGATAGTTGATTCATACTATATCTTTCAGTTACAGTTCAAATTATAAAAATAGGTAAATAAGAGAAAGCCAATGCAACTCAATGTTATTTACATGTTTTCATGCCATAATGCTCGGTCCTTTTATTTGGAAAGAAAAATTAGAGAAACATAGCTTGTGTTCAAATTAAAACTCCCTCATATGCATTCAAATATAGAGTCCAAATATTTCGTTCAATTTCATTGTATATTTTCATTTCCCATGGAGGTCACAAATGGAGTCTTGATATTACAATACTCATCAACTTCCAAGTCCAACTGAAATCTTGAATGTGACTTTGTTTTGTAGAAATAATGCGGAGCCAAAGCCCCCAATTAACTGGACATGCAAGTCCAATGAATAATATTGACTATCTATGTAGACACATAGAAAAAAGATAAGAGAAAGCAGTGAGTTTGC
This sequence comes from Pinus albicaulis, assembly GCA_034641835.2. Classification (NCBI taxonomy): domain Eukaryota; kingdom Viridiplantae; phylum Streptophyta; class Pinopsida; order Pinales; family Pinaceae; genus Pinus; species Pinus albicaulis. The sequence goes on from CM076576.1 coordinate 420,920,019, forward strand.
TTATTTTTCTGACCTAAATTCCTAGTTGACTATAACCAGAATTATTGGTTGTCTAAAATCCATGGTGTTTTGTAGTAGGTAGTATCATTTATGTATTTTAAAAACATTTATGGAAAATATGCATCACGTGGACATTATAAACTTTCATATTCAATAATATTTTTCTTTTTTAAAAAAAATTAGTGTTTTTACTTTCTAATTTTCTAAAAATTCCCAAGTTTTTCTTAAACACGAGTCAAGTCTTTCTCTTCGGCCTCACAAAGAATTATAGCTGGAACAATCTCTTGACAAGTTAAACTTCTTAAGAAATCGACCGTTATCCAACTCAAAATAAAAATGTCTTAGCTTCACAAAATTAACATTATATCACAAAATATCAAGCATTGCAACATCTAAAAGTAGAAATACCCATTGAGGTTTATGATGAAAAATAAGAAACTCCTAGAAACTATACATATTTATTGAACTTTCTGCATGCAACTCCTGAAAAGTTATACATATTTAATCAACTTTCTGACATGCAGAAACTTTGTATGGTATTTTTGGTTGAGTATGAAATTTAAATTTTTTTTTATGAGAAGAAAATAGAACAATATCTCATGTGTTAATGTAAATTAATCTATAAAAATAATTTTGGAATCTATATAATAATGCCTTGTCATAGCCATTTTATGCCACGTAAAATTGAAAAAATGGATCTCTAATGGTATTTAGAAATAACCTTATCTTTTAGTGATCATTATATTTGGGAGCTTTTTTTTTTCTTAGCATAAAAAGTTATTAATGCATGCACACAGTTACATGCCTCTCACTCATGAGATCCATTGCAACTCCACCTGTATTCAGTGACTTCCCGGGCTATATGATGTCTAGCTACAATCCATTACCCACTAACATTTACTTTTGTTATTCAAAGTGTGTGTTCAGTTCTAACTGAATTCTTTGGTATTTCCATGTTATTAGTATAGTTCAACTTTTTGATGTTATTACTCTTAAAAACTATTGAATTTTGTTGTAATTAGTTTCCTTGTTAATTTCCTAATTTAGGGTTAATTAAGTATCCAGATTCTCGGATATATTTTTGGATTTCATATTTCATAATTTTCATATTTCAACTCTCTTAGTAAGTTTTAGTAACTTAAAACACTGGAAATAGATACCCAAATGATAGTTAATTCATATTATATTTTTAAGTTACATTTCACATTATAAAAATAGGTATACAAGAGAAAACCAGTGTAATTCAATTCTATTTCTATGTTGTATTGCCATAATGTTGGGTATTTAATATAAAAGGAACAATTATAGAAACATTATTTGTATTCGAATAAATACTTTCTCATATACAATGAACTATATAATCCAAAACTTCTGTTCAATTTCATTGCATATTTTCAATTCCCATGAAAGTCACAAATGGATTCTTGATATTACAAGAATCATCAACTTCCAAGTCCAAGTTGACTGTTGAATGTGACTTTGCTATGCTGAAATTAAGTGGAGCGAGAGCCTCCAAGTACCGGACTTGCAAGTCAAATAAATCAGATTGACTCATCCAATAATTCTTGGTCATCTATCTATATAGACCTAAATTCCGAGTCAACTAAGCATAATTTCCATTTGTCTAAAATCCATGGCGTTTTGCAGCAGGTATTATCATTTATGTACTTTAATGAAAGAATGTAAAATATGCATCATGTGGACACTATAAACCTTCATGTTCAAGAATATATATATTTTTTAAATTTAGTGTTTTTATTTTCTAGTTTCCTAAAAATTCCCAAGTGTTTCTTGAGCATGAGTCAACGGTTTCTCTTGGCCTCACAAATAATTTTAGCTGGACCAACCTCTTGACAATTTAAAATTCTCCGGAAATAGATTGTTATGGTCTTTCTTGTTGGGTTATATGAAATTTAAATTTAATTTGATAAGTAGGAAATGGAAGAATCATACCATAAGAGGATGGCATTGCAAGTGAGCATACATGAAAGAAAAAAAGAGGTTGAAAGAATTCTTGGGCATCCATTGTCACTAGGTAGCTCGTTATGGTAAGTCTATATACAATTTGAAAAGTTAGTGTTTCTAAAATGAGGTTTTGATACAGACCCTAGTTCAATTCAGGCCTAGGGTTTCTATAATGGATATACATCATGCCCCTATTCCATTTAGGAGAGGGATAATTATTTTTTTCATTTGTGTGTATTTTTTCCTAACCATCATGAATAATGTATAGTGAAATTGGAATTTAGATTTCCATGACGCTTAGTTCTAATAATATTTGTTTAAGGATAAAATTCCCCTCCATCCATTTTCTTATTTATCTTTAAATTGTCTACTTGAATTTTATGATGACACCCAAACCACTTCATAAGGAACTCTAGGCTTAGTCCTAGTCCTCATAATATTTTAACTCTTGCCCACATGTGTCTCTTTTTTTGGGAGCTGGAAAAAGCTTAGCATTTAAACTTTAAAAATATCTCTACCACCCTTTTTAGCCACCTATGTTGTCACAAAGGTTTTTAGAATCTGCACCAGCCAACTCTCTATCTATCTCAATGTCTTGACTCTTAAACATATTCTTGGAGACAATTTTACCATTCGTTGTGCTCCATTGGTTTATCTTTATTGTAAGGATCTTTGCACCTCTTCTGGTTGTAGGTTTGATGCCTTCATTTTTGAAATCTATTAAAAGGAAGTGAAACATATCCAACATGGGAATTTGTACACCTTTAAAATCTCCTGAAACTTACCATTACTTGGGGGATAAAGATCCTTGACAACATTTAATTTTTACTTGTATAGTTTTCTATTTTAGGAAACCTCAAACTAGTTATTTTTTACTTCAAGCTTGTGTATTGTACAAGACTTGCGACTGGAGACCAGACTAAGCATGATCATGTCACAAATACAGAGCTTGGGTAGTGACAAATTTGGTGGTTACAGTTGGGTTGGAGGCATTCTCATGATTTGTGGGCTCCAAAAATGGGTATTCAATTTACAAGAGGCATTAGATCTCACAACTTACAATGCATCAAAAAATTTAGATGAGTTATATTGGTGTCTTCATGTATAAAACAAGTATTTTTTAGTATTATTATCTAGATATTTTTGGAGTTATGGTTTCTTAGACATAGCTTGACAATTTGTTCCAATACTGTAATTGTGAAGTTGATTTTGATTAGAATAATTGTAACTTGTTTCCAATAAAATAACATATTGGTTTTTATACAATACCTCTCATATTTTTATTGTATATATTATCCAACACCATGTAAGCACTTCAAAAATTGTGTCCAATGAGAATACCTTCAACATTCTCATTTGTGTCCTATGAGCGTGATCAAAAGCCTATTTTCCAGGTCTTTATATTTTTCTTTGTCATGGTAATAAATGTTGATTGAAGATCTTCGGAATTGTAAATATATCATTTTGAAACATTCTAATGGTGTGCAAAGATTGCATCGATTTTACAAGACACTTCTATGGAAGAGAAAAGGGAAAATGACGCAGGCTTCAATGGATTGGAACATTCTTCAGTGTCTGATGCTTCCATTCGTGCTTTGACGAGAACTAATTCTAAGAACAAAATAAGTCAATGCCAAAAGAGAAATCCATATGATATGCTTCCATTTTGGAGCAACTAAGCAGGATACTTACCCAAAATCCACATATTTTCTCCTATTTACACATAGGTTTAAAGGTTATTCTTGAGTTATTTTTTGTAGGATTTACAATTTTGGTAAGGGGAAGACACAATTAGGAAAATTTTTATTGTTTTTGATGCACATGTCAAAATATTTTTCTGAAGATGGATGATATAAATAGGAGGGAAAGGAACATAGTTTGAGATGAAAATGGATGATGAATTCTAGAATGTTAATGGTATTTTCAATTTCTTTCACGTTTAAATAACTTAAATCGATGGGATTGAGAGGATAAATGTCATTGGTTTCCTTCTTTGAGGAACATACTTCAACATCCATACATTTTGGGTTCCTATAATATCGTCACAGGATATTTTTGTGAGAGACTTATGTTGTGGGTCTTTTTTAGTTTGTATGGATTGCATGAAAGAGTAAAATAAAATGTTAATTCTGATAATTTTGAGGCATTATTCCTTTCTATATTAATATCCAAAAAATATCTCATTTTGATTTGGTAGGTTTGGGTTTAACATATTGTAAGCACTACATCATGAATGATATAAAATTTGTCTATTCAAATCACTATTTAAAAAAAAATCTTCGGTATACATGCTCACCATATAGATCATTATCCTAAATCTTAGTCCTTAGAAGACTTGAAATCTTTCCTACATGTGTCTCCTTTTTTGGGAGATGGTAAAATATTAGCGTTTAACTTTAAAAATATCTCTACCACCCTTGTTAGCCACCCCTGTTGTCATGGACGTTTGGAGAGTCTGCACCACCCAACTAGAATTCTTCAAGAGCCACGCTCACCAGGTAGCTCATTATCCTAAATCTAAGTCCTCACAATATTTGAACTCTTACCTACTTATGTCTCATTTTTAGGGACCTAGAAAAATCTTAGCGTTTAAAATTTAAACATATCTCTACCACCCATGTTAGCTACCCATGTTCTCATGGAGATTTGCTGAGTTTGTGCCACCCAACTCTTTGCATATTTCAATGCCTTTTCTCTGAAGAAAATTCTTGGCGAAAATTTTACTATTCGTTGTGCTGCATTATTTTCTCTTTGTTTTAAGGAGCTTTGCACCTCTGTTGGGTGTAGGTTTGGTGCCTACATTTTTGAAATCTACTAAAAGGAAGTGAAACATATACACCATGGGAAGTTGTACTTTTAAAATATCATGAAACTTACCATTCCTTAGAGGATAAAAATCCTTGGAGACAGATAATTGTTGTTTGTATATTTTGTTATTCTACGAAGCCCTGAAAGGAGTTATTTTTAGCTTCAAGATTGTATACTATCCAGTGAGTCATTCCTTCCACATTTTCAATCCAAGGCATTGTTTTTAGAAAGAAATATATGCTTCCTTTCCATAATCTAGTATAACAATATTTCCTTCTTGCAGGAAATCACCCCACAAGACTTGCGACTACAAACCAGGATAAGCATGAACATTTCACAACTACAAAGGTTGGATAGTGAAAGAGTTGGTGGTTATATTTTTTTTGGAGGCCTTGTCATGATTTTTGACCTCTAGAAAAAGCTATTTAGTTTACAATAGACCTTAGAGAACACACCTTACAATGTGTCAGTAGATGTATAATAGGTATATTGGTTTTGACCTGTATCAAATCATGAGTTAGAAAATCAAACCCAACTTAAAATACCGACATATAAAAAAATTTACATTCATACAGATGAACAATTGTAGAAACATTGAAAAAATGAAACTCTTACGATATTTATAAATGTAAAAATTGTGGGATCACCTGTCATATTTTTATTTTAGATATTATCCATCACCATGGAAGAAATTCAAAAGTTGTGTCCAATGGAAATACCTTCAATATTCTCATTTGTGTCATGAGAGGGTGATCAAAAGCCTATTTTCTAGGTGTTTATATTTTTCTTTGTCGTGATAAATAATGTTGATTGAAGATCTTGGGCATTGTCAATATCTGAGTTTGAAACATTATAATGGTGTCCATAGTTTGCATAGATCTTACAAGACACTTCTATTGAACAGAAAAGGGAAAATGATGTAGGATTCAATGGAAATGAAAATTCTTCGTTGTCTGTTGCTTCCAATGGTGCTATGAAGATAACCAATTCTAACAACAAAAGAATTCAATACCACAAGAAAAATCCATCTAAAGATGCTTCCAATCTCGAAAAACTAAGTAGGATACTTATCCAAAATCCACAAAATTTTAGCTATTAATACATAGAGTGAAAGTTTTTTCTTCATTTCTTTTTTTTGCTATGTAAATCTATGCTCAGGGGAAAACAGAATTAAGGAAATTTTTATTGATTTTGATGCACATGTCAAAATAATATTTAGAGGCTGGATGATATAAATAGGAGTGCAAGGAACATACTTTGACAATGGATGATGAGTTCCAAAGTGTTAATCGTAATTTTAGTGTCCTGTGAGTTCAAATAACTTAAATCAATGGGATTGTCGAAGGAACATGCTTCTACATCCATATATTTTAAGTTCCTAAAATATGATGAGAGAGAATTTTGGTGAGACACTTCTATTGTGGGTTGTTTTTAGATTGTATGGATTACATGAAAGAGAAAAATAGAATGTCAATTTTGACAATTTTGATGCATTTTTTAAAAATTAATGTGTGAAATGAAATTTATTCCTTTCTGTATTAGTATCCAGAAAATATTTAATTTTGATTCGGTTGTTTGGGTTTAACATATTGTAGGCACTACATCATGAAATATACAAAATTTGTCTATTCAAATCACTCTTTAGAAATGATTAGTAACTTTCTTCTTGAATATGGACACAGTAATGTTATATTTTTGTTATTCCGAGTGGAGCATGGAATTTTTGGATTCGTGGTCGAATCATACGAGAAGAAAAAACATGCTCACATTCCACTAATGAAATGTGTATTCAGTTCAATCATGTGGTCTACACCATGGAAAATAAACCATCTATTAATGACTTCAACTAAAATAGTTTGGCGATGTAAAAAAGCTTCCATATTTCAACGATTTTCAATATTTTTTATGATCTATGGCCTCGAGATGAAATTAAATTTGTAGAATGCCTCGTTTTTTCATTATAATTATCTTGAATATAATAACTCACCACATTTTTTCGTGTTGATTGGTGGAGGAAAATAATCTGAGAGATAATTGTGTTTTAGAAGAAAAGAGTTTAACATATGACAACCAATAAAATTTATAACTATGCAACTTTTCTAAAATTTCACAATTAAACTCTAAAAACCCGTTGGAAACATATTTTCATTTATTTTCCTTTGCATTTTTTGGAGGCCAAATATGAATCCCTTCGTCCACCTTCAGCTAATAAAAAATGAAACTCCGACTTACCATACAAATTATTTTGCTTCTTCAACTTATCTAGTGATGTAACTGTAATTTTACTTTCGTAATCTCGCTTGTTTGTTTGTTGGCTTGTTTGTTTGTTATGATATAAGTTTAGAATTTGTTTTGTATTCCAATTTTTATTTTTTTTTACATTACAATGATCAATGTTGCTATTGTTTATATTGGTCCATACCTTGTTAAGTTAGACACTATTACGTATATTAATGAAACATTTCTTGCTAATTTACTTGGGTAGGTAGGGTTCCCCTATCTCCCATTTCCCTATAGAGCACCTTGGTCACACCTTCTTTCTTTTATGCTATTGGTTCCTATGCTACCATCTTACGGTGTTTCCTTTGCAACATTTCATGCAATTGCTAGTTATATTTTTATGTTTCAAAACCATCACATTTATAATAAAAAATGGAAAAAAGATGAGTATAAAAAGTGCAACATAATGAAAATATTAACAATAAAATTCCCATGAGTAATATTTCTTGTTTCCTAAATGTCATATTTTATTCGCGTTCAAAATAAATTTCATCCCGCAACATAAATTCAACATATTTAAAAATCACTATATTTAAATTATGCAGATTATTAATTTGTATCTCTGTAATTTCATCAAACAAAGTCTATGTTTAATTTTTATTTCCATAATTTTATCAAAGAAAGTCTATGGTAACATTATCATGCGAGTTATTCATTCATATATTGAATTTTTGGACTATATAGTCATTTCACTGTATATCGATTTAAATTATTAATTTAACAAACTCTATGTTAGGAAGATCATGCAAGTTGTTCATTCATATAGAAGCCGACGGAAAATATTAGATATACATTCAATGGAGGAGGGTTTACGGACCCTTACGGAAGCTAGGGTGTGCACATCATAGTTGCTCGCGAACAATTTTTGGACTATATAATCGTTTCACTTTATATTGAATTAAATTATTAATTTAACAAACTCTATGTTAAGAAGATCGTGCAAGTTATTCATTCATATAGAGTCCGACGAAAAAATTAGATAGACATTCAATGGCAGAGTGTTTACACATCCTAATAAAGGTTAGTGTTTGAGCATCATAGTTGCTCGCGAACAATTTTTGGACTATATAATCATTTCACTTTATATCGATTTAAATTATTAATTTAATAAACTCTTTGTTAAGAAGATAATGCAAGTTATTCATTCACATAGAGTCCGATGAAAAAAAATTGATAGACATTCAATGGCGGAGGGTTTACGTATCCTGAGAGAGGCTAGGGTTTGTGCACCATAGTTGTTGGTGAACAATGTTTGGACTATATAACCATTTCACGTTATGTCGATTTAAATTATTAATTTAACAAACTCTATCTTAAGAAGATCATGAAAGTTATTCATTCATATATAATTCGACAAAAAATATTAGATAGATATTCAATAGTGGAGGGTTTAAGCGTCCTGACAGAGGCTAGGGTTTGCGCATCATAGTTGCTGGAAAAACCCTAGTGGAGGATTTTTCTTAATGCTTTATTTTCAAATTCCTAAACCCTAATTCCTTCTCTTATTACCATATATATTCTTCTCTACATGTTCCTCCACCTATGTTTGGTCTTAACCAATCATCTGAATGGATCATGCAAAAAGCACAGAGAATCCTTCATTGGGACCGATTTCCCCAAGAATAATTTGGTCTGGGTTTCTCACAGGTTTCAGGAGCAGGAGGAGAAGGGTTGTTTCCCAACTATGGTAATGGGAAGGAAACGCAAAAACACATCCAAAAACATTTAAGAACTAGCGGCTAGTGGCTATGAATTAAGTAACCGTAGGGACATACTTAACCTTAGATAGAGTGGAATCATTGTCTCTGAGAGGTTTTAATAGATAAAGTAACTTACATCAAAATGACGCACGAGCAACCTCTATCATGTGTCCTAGATCAGAGCGATATGGAAACCACTATACACTGATTGTGAGTATATTGGTTAACAAATGTTTCCACTTTCACTTTCTGTCATAGGATGATCTTGAACTAATCGTCTGTAATCCCTAGGATTGTTGATAATTCTGAATGAAATCAGATAGAGGAAAGGCGTTTTCCCAATCACAGAGAATACAAAAAAATGCGGAAATTAATAGTCAACACACACACAACAATGATACATATGAGAGGATTGAAACTTCTTTTTCATTCCATCACTCTCACACACTAAATGAGATTACATTTTTTCTTATATCAAAATGGTCGAAGCCTGAAAACCTAATTCTAATTAATGTTGTTCAATGTTGAATGAACATTTAACAACATTTTTTCCTTGGGCTGTAAAAATACCCATTTCTGCATTTAGTTGGCACGCAGGCCGTATTATGCTCATACACAAAAAAACACACGAAAACTCATTCAAACACACAAACTGGAGGACCTCAAATATCATTTTTTCTGGCTCTGAGTCCTCATCGAATCCGGATCCTCATTGTAGATCGCAGATCAACGACCTTAACTTTTATCTTTCGTGAACACGAATAAACATAAAAGGTTGCAAGCATAATGTGCGATGGCGCGAACGTGTCACAAAAAAAAGAACATATGCTGTGGCACCTTATGGGGAAACATAAATGGTTGAGAATGCGATATGAGATAGCATGATCACATCGTATGTCAAATAAATTAATTTACGGCTGCGGAAAGGTAAGTGGTAAATGATGCGAAATGCACTTTGCACGAAACTTAAAGGGTGTGAAGTGTGAAAAGTGAAATATAAAGAAATCAGGCGGAATGAAAGGTTTGGTTCATGTGGAAAAGGTAAGGTGGGTCCCGCCAGATATCGCATTGGTGGTAAAACAACATATGGAAAATGGCTTTAAAATGGCAAAAAAAAAAAGACTTGAGATTTGCATGCTGCGGGCAAAAGGTAAGTCAATGTGGTACATGGAATTAAATACAGAGTTTAAGGCTTAGTACTTTGTTTTGATCTTTGCGTGGATTCGTGAAAATGCCTCCAGTTCTTGGATCTGCTACTATCCTTATCTATTGTCAAACATTTATGAAATTGTGCGTTGGTGCCGCTTCTCATTCATGGTGGTCGTTGGGAGTAAAATTCGAACACTCCCCCTTAATCACAACTGTCACCATTGATCATTCCTGGACATTTTCTGAGATACTCAAAACTCTTTTGTGCTAATGGCTTTGTGAGGATGTCAACGAATTGTTCCTCTATCCTGCAGTGCTACAAAACAATCTCAACATTGTTAACCAATTCTCTTATAAAATGATAATTTACATGAATATGCTTTGTGCTCTTGTGGAAAACAAAATTATTTGAAAATACAATTGCTAAGCTATTATCACAATAATTTTTTTTCCCCTTGTCTTTCTCATGACACAAATCTCTCAGCATCCTTCTCACCCAAACTGCTTGGCCTGTTGCTACTGTTTCTACCACATATTCTGCTTCTGCTATTGATAAAGCAACTATTGGTTTCTTCTTGGAAGCCCATGAAATGGCTCCCGATCTCAAATGAAACACATACCCAAATGAGCTCTTTCTATCGTTTACACTTCCAACTCAATCACTATCAGTGTAACTAATCAACTTAAAATTATCAGTTGAGGAGTATAGAACACCATACTCCTTTGTTCCATTCACATACCTCATAATTCTCTTCGTTACTTGCCAATGTGTCTCCCTTGGTGTTTCCATGAATCTGGAGATTAAACTTACAACATACATAAAAACAGGCCTAGTTGCAGTCAAATACATGAGGATGTCAACTATGTTCTTATACAATGTGGGATCGACATTTTTGTTGCAATATTATTTTCTTAACCCTATGACAGTGGAGTTACTGTTGCTTTGTTGTGTTGCATGTTAAACCTCTCCAAAACTTCTGCAACATATTTTGCTTGGGAAATAAAAATTCTCTTTTCATTTTTATTTAGTTCTATGACCAAGAAGTATCTCAATAAACCCAAATCAGTCATTTCAAATTCACTCTTCATGACTACATTAAAATAAACAATGAGGGAAACTTCATTTCCTGTGAAAATTAAATCATCTACATATAAAAAAATGATAAAAATCTTACCATAATTTTCTTTAATGTAGAGTGTGGGTTCATCATCACATTTTTCAAACCCTTTTTCTGTCAGGTAAGCATCTATCCTGTTGTACCATGCTCTTGGTTCCTGCTTCATCCCATAAAGATATTTCTTCAACTAGCACACTTTTTTATCTTGGCCTTCAATCTCATAGCCTGGAGGTTGCTCAACATATACTTCCTCTTTCAACGCTCCATTCAGAAATTCTGATTTCACATCCATTTGGTAGACTTTCCACTTTTGTTGTGTTTTTCTGGACAATGTTGTTCTTACTGTTTCCATCCTTGCAATAGGTGCAAAGGTTTTTTCATAGTCCCTTCTTTATTGCTTCTTGTAGCCTTTCACAACAAGTCTTTCTTCTTTCCTTTCAATATTTCCTTCAACATTCCTCTTGGTCTTATAGACCCATTTAACTCCAATGGCATCTTTACCTTTTGGGAGGTCCACTAACTCCCATGTGTCATTCTTTTCAATTGCACCAATCACTTCATTCATTGCTTCAATCCATTTTTTTTATTTTACTGCATCTTAAAAATGAATTGGGTCATCAACATGACAAAACAAAGCAAATAAAGAGTTCAGGCCATTACCATTATCAGCTTCTTGCTCATAGATTTCACTCAAATTTATGAATCTTGGTCTTCTTGGTGTGCTTGGAGTTCCTCCTGAACTCGAGGGAGTTTCTGATCCCTGTGTTGTGTTTGGAGAAGCACTTCCTTGATTTCTCAAGGTTGTTTTGTTTCCTGCTTATGGTGTGCTCTATTGTGCTTGCATAGGTTTAGGAGGAACCACCGTGGAGGAGTTATTTGTTGTTGTGCATTCCTCTTTCTCTTCATGAGACACACATGTCTTCATGTTCATTGTTTTCTATAAGCTTCCATCCCAAGCTTCTTCTTCAATAAAATGCACATCTCTCCTGATTATAACCTTCTTGGTGGATGGATTATAGAGTTTGTATGCCTTGATCTCATCACTGTATCCAATAAAGATACACTTCTCCCCCTTGTTATCCAACTTCTTCCTTAGTTGATCTAGGACATGTGCATAAGCCACACATCCAAATAATTTCATGTGACTGACAAACTTCCTTGTTCGAATCCATGCTTCTTCCAAAAATTTGTTCATAAAAACTTTGGTTGGGCATCTATTCAAAATATATGTTGCACAATTCACAGCTTCAACCCAATACTCATTTGGCAAATGTTTTTCCTTCAACATACTTCTGACCATGTCCATGATGGTCTTATTCTTCCTTTCTGCAACACCATTTTTCTGTGGTGTGTACCTTGTGATAAACTTCTTGTGTATGCCATTCTCCTTACTGAAACGTAGGAAATATTTGGAGATATATTCTCCTCCTCTGTCCGTTGTCATCACTTTGATGTAGTGCCCACTCTGCTTCTCAACAAGAGCTTTGAAGTGGTAGAACTGTTCAAACACTTCACTCTTCTGTTTCAAGAAATACACCTGTGTATTTATGGTGTAATCATCTATAAATGTCAAAACATAATGGTTTCCAGCTAAAGATGGTGTTTGCATATGTTCACACAAATCTAAGTGGAAAGTCTCTAAGGGTGCCTTTGCCCTTACACTCTTCCCTGCTCGGAATGCTTCTCTGTGTTGTTTTCCCAAGAGGCAACCTTGACATAGGTTTTCTGGTTTCTTAGTGGGTGCTAATCCTTTTACCATTCCTTTTCTATGCAAGAGGTTGAAACCTCCAAAATTGAAATGTCCAAATCTCAAATGCCATAACCAGTTTTATCTTTCACTTATTCTTCAAAGACTTCTTGTGTGACTGCTGCTACCACACCTCTTTGCTTCATGTCTATTCTGAGCTTGAGAGGAAACATCCTATTCTTTGTCATAAGAACTTCTGCAATGAATCTTTTACTTATAGGTATGTCCATGATAGTACACACATTATTCTTAAAGAACACATTGTAGCCCTTGCTCACAAGCTCTCCAATGCTTAGAAGGTTACATTTCAGGCCAAGTACATAATATACATCTGGCACAAATTTCTATTCTCCCTTCCTTGTCAATATTGACACTCTTCCTTTTCCCTTGACAAAGACTTTGCTCTCAATCCCTGTTGTCACTTCAGACTTCACATTTTCATCCAAATTGGAAACCATTGCTATGTTTCCAGTCATGTGGTTACTACAACCATAGTCTAAGAACCATACATCTTCTTGTTTTTCTTGTGCTACATTACATGTTAAAAGAATATTAATGTGGTTCTTATCTTCTTTTGCAAAAATTTCATTTTGCTTATTATTCATGTCATTTTGTCTCTTTCTACATTCATTTTCATAATGCCCATACTTTTTACAATAATGGCATTAGAATTAGGATTTATCATACCTTTGTCCTTGTGCTTGACCCTGTCTTGAGCCTTCGCTTTGATTCTAGTTGTTGCCGCTTCCACTTGTGCTTGCAGGGATCTTTCTTCCACTTGTGTGTGGGCTTCTTCCTTTTCCTTGGTAGTTCGTTCTTCCTTGACATCTACCTCGACCAAAAGACATCCGTGTCTTGAATGCATGCTCCATTGAGGAGTTCACTTTTCTGTTCAATCTATGGTCATGAAACATCAGAGATGCACAAAGCTCATCCACTGAAAATTGTGATAGATCCTTGGTCTCTTCTATTACCACTACTATGGCATCAAATCTTGAGGGTAGACTTCTCAAGATTTTCTCCACTATTCACATTTCCTCAAGTGTCTCTCCATAAGACCTTATCTGGATGACCAACCCAATCACATGTGTGAAGAATGAATCTATGTTATAAGACTCTTTCATACAGAGAGTTTCAAAGTCTCTCCTGAGCATTTGTAGCTTTCCTGTGTTCACCTTCTCCATGCTTCAATACGATGTCTTGAGAATATCCTATGCCTCCTTAGACTTTGTTGCTGCAGAAATCCCAGGGAATATACTCTCGTGTACTACTTGATAGAGATAGAAGAGGGTTTTGGAGTCATTCTTCTTATTATCTCTCAACAAGTCTCTTTTTGCTACTGTCAAAGCAATCAACGCTGCTGCATGTGCTGGTTCTTGGAAACCTTGTTCCACCACCACTCATATATCTTGTGAAGCAAACAGGGCTCTCATTGTAATGGCCCAATAATCATAATTCTTCCCATTAAATTGTGGTAGTTGGGAATTTGTTAGGTTGGTGGCTACTGCTGCTATCATGACTGTGTTAAACAAAACAATCTTCTTGACTGTATAAAACAAATTCTTTCTCACCGTTAGAGAAATCTGCTTCTTCAAATCAATCTTACAGCTTCTACAACAAAGAGAATGAGCTTGAGCGTCTTTGACTCAGAGCCTAGACTAGCTCCGATACCATGTTGATAATTCTGAACGCAATCAGACATAGGAAATGTGTTTCCCCAATCATAGAGAATACAAACAAATGCAGAAATTAACAGTCAATACACAGGCAACAAAACAGAGGAGAGGATTGAAACTTCTTTTTCATTCCATCACTCTCACACACTAAATAAAATTACATTTATGCTTATATCAATATGGCCACAACCTGAAAACTAATTCTAATTAATGTTGTTCAATGTTGAATGGACGTTCAACAACATTTTGTCCTTGGGTTGTCAAAAGACTCATTTCCGCATTTAATCGGCACATATGCTGTATTCTGCTCATACAAAAAAGAAAACACCAGAAAACACATTCAAACACACAAACTGTCGGACCTCAAATATCAATTAATCGAGCTCTGAGTCTTCATCGCATCTGGTTTTTCATCGCAGATCATGATCGGCGAGCTTAACTTTTATCTGCCATGAACACGAATAAACATAAAACGTTGCAGGCACGATGTGCGATTGCACGATCACATCACAAAACAAATAACATATGTTGCGACACTTTGTGGGAAAACATAAACGGTTGTGAATGCGATGTGCGATAGCACAATCGCATCGCATGTCAAATAACTTAACTTGCGGTTGCAGAAAGGTAACTGGTAAATGATGTGAAATGCGTTCTGCGAGCGGCTTAAATGGTGGGAAGTGCGAAAAGCGAAATACAAAGAAATGAGGCAGAATGCAAGGTTTGGTTCATGTGGCAAAGGTAAGGTGGGTTTCGCTAAATTTTGCATCTGCGGTAAAACAACATATGGTGAATGGCTTTAAAATGGTAAAACAAAAGTCTTGCGATTTATGTGCTGCAGGCAAAAGGTAAGTCAATACGGTAGATGGAATTAAATGCAGAGTTTAAGGATCATGACTCCGTTTTGATCTTTACGTGGATTTGTAAAAACACCTTCAGTTCTCGGATATCCTCCTCTCCTTCTCTGGTGTTAAACATTTATGAAATTGTAGGCTAGTGCTGCTTCTCATTGGTGGGAGTGGTTGAGAGTAAAATTCTAACAGGGTATAGACATCCTAGGATATAGGTTGATTGTGGCTGTAACAATGGCATCCTTCATTATGTCTCAAAACTGAAAAACAACCACGAAATCACCTTTGGGTTATGTTTTCGAGTTTCCCTCTTGAGCTATGGTCAAAGAAGGTACTCATCAATGTGGAAAATTGACTGGGAAGCTTCTCTCTTGGCGGCACATAAATGTATGGCATGGGCCCTGGTCGAGATAGAGACAAAGGTTTCTAAAATTCCTTGGTAATCCAGTCGCTAGACTACTGGAAGACGTATAAACTGCGGAGATCTGCTCCACCTTGTCGGGGTTTTGGCCCGCCACACTACCCTGAGAATACAGGCACGGATATACGGTCTCTTCCGTAAGGAGGATACAAGCAAGGAACGAAGCATAAAATTGATTACTATCATCTCAAGACGTGCAGCTAAAGCCACAGTCGAAGCTGCAAAGTAGCATCTTTACCTTTGTCTGTTAAATAAGATAATTTAAGTCTTCCTCCACACGGCAACGCACCGCACCGCTTGAACTGCAGAAAACCCAGACAACTCGTCACGCCACAACCAGAGCTATTAATATACTCTCCCTCTTTTATTGCAATTCACTTTGAATATATCATCTGCTTTATCATATATACCTGCTTTATCATATATACCTTTGTCGATTAAAGAATATAATCTTGCAGTGCAGAAAAGAGAGAAAAGCGAGACAACTGGTCACGCCACAACCAGAGCTATAAATATACCCTCCCTCTTTCATTCCAATTCACTTTCAATATATCATCTCATTTCATCTGGAGCTTTTACTACATTCTCATCTCTCCAATTGTTTATTGATATATATACCTGCTTTATCATATATACCTGCTTTTAGTGATTTATCATGGCTCAAAATGTAGCGCCCGTTCGGGCTGGTGGTGCGCAGGAGCACCAGGACCGTGGCCACACCCATAGTCACACTCAGGCAGGTCAGCCTAATCCAAATCAGAAGGGCGCAGGGCTGCTGGATAAAATCAAAGAGATGCTTCCCGGAGGGCAGACTCAGACTGCGCACTCTAATCCGAATCAGAAGACGGGGCTGCTGGATAAAATCAAACAGATGATTCCCGGAGGCCAGGCTCAGTCTACCTCATCTCAGAAGCCGGGGCTCGTAGATAAGTTCAAAGACATGCTTCCCGCGAGGCAGACTGAAACTGCTCATTCCAGTCCAAATCAGAAGCCGGGGCTGGTGGATAAAGTCAAAGCGAAGATTCCCGGAGGGCAGAGCAATTAATGGGGAAGGTGAAGGGTCAGAGGAACACTAGAAGGCAAAGACATATCTAAAATAGAAGAATCAACAACATGGATTAGTATATGCATTAATAGAGTTATAGCTTCAAAAAAAATATTGGTTGCCTTGTCCTTGGCCCATCCCTGCCTGAAACTTTTCTTTTGCCAATTGACAGACAATAAGACAATAAGCATCATGATATGAATAGTTTGCGTTAGAATCGGTAATACCTATACCATGTCGGAAATGTGTAGTTTGTAGATTTCAAAATGTTATAGTAATCTGATAATAGCGAAGTAACATATATTTGGTTTTATTTTTGTTTAATTGTATATTTCTGTGTATTTATTTATAAATATATGTTTCCCAATTAAATACATTTTTTACAAGGCTTGAAGTCAAAATAAAAGTATTTATAGTTATAATAAAGTTACAATAATGATAAATATTTATCAAAGTATTATTAATTTATCATGTTATTATCATTATATTTATAAAATTATTATTAATTTTTAATATTAATATCATGAATTTGAATTTAGATAAATGGTGAGATAGTGTAATAATTTTGCCTAACCAATAGACACTACCGCAATTGGTATTGATATTTTTTTTAAATGTATTAATGTTAAGTTTATATATTTATTTTTTTATAATTAATAATAATAATTTAAAATAAAACTATAATTTTTATGATTTTTTTTTTAAATTTTAAAGTGTTTTTGATGCTTATCATCAATTAATTTTTATTCATATTTATTAGAAATTTAATTTATATAACTACACTATTTATAATATATTTTAATATTTAAATTTAACTCTTCAAAATATAAATTTTAAATATTTAATTAGATATATTTTTCTACATATATATTTACGTTATTGTAAGGCGTTCCTCCATGAGAAAAAACTCCAGCCAACTTTTTATCACTCTGCACTTTTGGATTTTATGTTAAACGATCCAAATATGTTTAGCCATTGGATCAGAAAGAAGTTAAAAATAAGTAGTTAGAAATTACGGTTCGGACAGGCAATATAGTTAAGGGGAACCACCTTGTTATGTTCCCTCCCCACGGTGTTGGCTCAATTTGCAACATGTTCTCTTCGGGGTGTGAGCTGTGCTATGGATGTTGCAAACCCTCATTACTGAAGTCAACTCTTGAGCTATGCCTGGCGTTGGCGTTGTTGTGCTCACAGTTAGTGAGTACCACAACTTCTACAGTAGATTGTGTGTCCCGGCTTTCAAATTTAATTTTGTTTATGCATGTTTGTTTATAATTATTTTTTTCTTTCTCTTCCGCTTTCAAATGCATCTCGGTTTGATTGGTGTTTCTTTCTATAGTAGCACGATTTAAATTCTTTGTGATCCAGCTTCAACTTAATCGAGGTTAACTTCATTTCCTATTATAAAAGAACCATGTACTAGTTAAATGTATACCCATTCAGCCATGGCTTGCTACTATTGTTAATATTTTTTTAGTTTAGTGTGGCGTCCACTCGTTTTCCAGGAAATGTTAACGTCCATAAACCACACCTTCTCCTACTCCTTAGGATCCATATATAATTTTTCACATAAAACCCCTTTGTTCTTTGGAAACACTAGCCTCCCTTCCCCTAGCGTTGGCGTAACCAATCTGATTTATAACCCAACCTTCTACCACATCAACCTCACTGGAATCACCGTGGCAGGAAAACCAATGCCCATTCCCATGGGAACTGTCAATATTCTACCTGATGGAAGTGGAGTCCTTTTTATTGATTCTCGAACGATATCACCTATTTCGATGATCAAAATCTGGATTAGGGGTAAAAAGTTTCCCAAAATTCAAAGTGCTCATAATTGCACGAAACTAGAACAAAAGCGACTGACCCATTGCCAGGAATCCAAGGCAACTCGTTTCGTCGATAACTGAATTCGGATGAAGAAGTTATAGCTCGTTGATCGCCGTTCAGAACACGCAAATTTTAAAAAATGATTTCAGAACAGTGACAGGTTGATGACATGGTAGCCCAGTCAGCACGCAGGGAATATTCTTCAATTTTTGCTCAATGGGGCTGTGACATGTGTCACAACCAGATTCGCTAGTGAACTTGGAAGGTGATTTTTTTTTATGATTTCTCTCCTAAGGTTGAATTCAAATGTTTTTATGTGGGACGACAACCCAACCAGGGACCGCCACATGTCCCCTCTTGTGGACCTCCTCTCCAATGTCTGGTTCGAATTTCATTTCATATGCTAATGATTCAATTTTATGCTAAGTTTGGATAGATTTTATGGTTGTATATTTCAACCGAAGGTATGTGGTGGCATATAAATCGATCGTTCAGTGGGCACATATTTTACAATTCACATTTAATCTAAAGTTTATGGAAGCATGTATTATATGGTGAATGTTACAATTAACCAAAGTTCAAACCATAGTCCGAAAAATATTTCTATTTGAGGATTTTGTATGTTCCAAAGACTGCATATGGTGGGAGCACATATATATAATCCAAAGTTTGAACATTAGAATATGGGAGCGCATATGTTATATAAAGCTTTGGAGGTGTATTTTCTAATGTTCCAAAACATGTATACAAAGTATGGGCAGAGGGTGTGTCAAACCCGTGACATCCCCCTCCTATTTCTGCGCTCTTACCAACAGGCTGCGGGCGAGACTTGTCAAAGCTTGGTGGAAAAAAATTATTTGAATGCATATGCGGATCCGATGGTGGAATGGAAGGGACCATCCCTCCTCCCTTGAGACCGCACCATATGTCCCAATCCATAGCCCTTAAACTATTTGCGCTTAGAGCGCCACTTGTCCCACTTTAATTACATTTAATTAATCTTAAGATTGCACTTAGGTTGGCGGCATATTTGGAGGCGCCACCATTTTCGTCAGACTTGTTAGATTGGCAGAGCTAACTCGAGACTTCTCAATATTTGGAGGAGGAATCTAAGGAATTTTTTTTTTACCATATCTTCTGCAATTTTCGACCAATTTTTGCTCAGAAAGAGTCATTCCTAGAAGATTGGCAGAGGAACGATTCTACGGGTGTTTTTGTCACTTCGAAGAAAAAGCAAGCTTAGGGCCAACAAGAGGGAAGGTGATGCCTGAAGACCAATTTTGTCTGAAGAAGAGTCATTTTTGGATGATTTTGATGCTCTGAACACAATGGAATAGGTTGCGGAGGCATTGGAGCAATTTTGAAAGTGTTTTTGTCACTTTGGAGATTAAACAAGAAGAAGGCCACCAAGATGGGAGGTCAAGCCTAGATCAGTTGGAAACCAATTTTAGAGATTGAATAGTCATTTTTGAGGTTTTTGTGTCTTTTGAGGTCGACGGAGTAGGTTGAAAATCCATTGGAGCACTGCAGATGCCTGTAATCAGACATTTTACTCTCAATCTCAAGAGGGCCTAGCTAGTTGAAGCAGGTCCATGGAGATGTAGCCTAGGAGGGATGAACTTTGCCATCAATCATTATATTATGTGTGTGTTGTGTGTTATTTCTCTACATTTCACTTTCTATACATGAGTTTTTAAAAGATAATTAATTCATAATTTGATCATCAAAGACACATAAAACTTTACACATAAACCCCTTCACAATTGTTTAACTTGAGATGACCCTAAACAAATATTTTTAATACTGATGAGGGAGCTAGCATAGCATAACTAGTTTTCCCATATTCAAATCAAGTTCGTATCAGAGAAAAGTTTAGCTCATTTTAGCCAAGGCTAGATAGAAGAATTAGCTATTGTTTATTGCATTTGTGCAAGGAGAATTTAACTGTGTGGAATTTTATATGTGATTGAGAAGGTCAAGATTCAGAGCTCAATTCTCAAATCACACCAAAGAATCTTTCTATGCATTGCATGTGTGATGGAAGCTTCATTAAGCAATGTTTATAATCCACCTTCATGAGAAAAACTCTTTGATAAAGAGATCTTACATAAGCTCTACATCATGACTGATATGGTGCAACAGATGTATGAAGGTAAGAGGGAGATCATTATACTTCAAGAGCAATTGATTGCCATGAAAGAGGAGAAGAAAGAGCTTCTTGAAAAGATGAATGAGATGGAGACTCACCTCCATATTGCAAATGAGAACCTAGCAAGGATGAATGAGATGGAGACTCAAATCCATATTGCAAATGAGAACTTAGCAAGGATGTATGAGATGGAGACTCATCTCCATGATTCCAACGAAGCCTTAGTCATGTATGTGCATGAAAAAAGGTATGTAATTCAAGTTTATCTTCAATTTCCTATCAAAATGAA
The DNA here is from genome assembly GCA_034641835.2 of Pinus albicaulis. Lineage (NCBI taxonomy): Eukaryota > Viridiplantae > Streptophyta > Pinopsida > Pinales > Pinaceae > Pinus > Pinus albicaulis. The sequence continues at coordinate 420,941,047 of CM076576.1, forward strand.
TGTGTAGGCAGTTTTGAAAGACGCACTAGAGGAATAGGGTCCAAATTATTGATGAATATGGGCTATGAAGGTAAACGATTGGGAAAACATTCAAAAGGCATAGTTGAGCCAATTGTTGTTGAGGAAAGGCCTAAGTATTTGGCTCTTTGTTATGGAAAACATGATGGAGAAAACTCTAAAGCCAATGAGGCACATGAAGTTGTTCCAAGAAGGAATTTTATTTCATTTTCATTACCTCAAGCTTGTGAAGGTTGTGTTCATGATGAATGCAAAATTTTTACACTTTCTTTGCAAGAAGGTTCTCATAGACATGAAGCTAATGAGAATGGTGAACAAGAGGATGTTGAAAGATATAAATTCATTGAATGCATTGTTGGTATTCCAAAGAGATCCACTACCTCATCAAATTCACCACCTTAAGAAGGCGACAAAGGTGAAAGTTCAAGGTATAAATATGCTTTTAATCAAGTTTCTTTTGATTATGATAAAAATGGTAAAGATCCATATAATATTTGGATAAATTTTGCATGTTTCTTTTTTGGTTTTTATAACCATAACGTTTCAATATGTCAGAAGAAGATAGCCATGCACATGAAACTTTCAAAGAAAAGGAGGCAATAAGCCAGAGGTCCATTGGATAAGAAAACCATGTTGAAAATAATATGCAATTGTTTTGCGCTCATTTCCATAAGCAAGGTCATATTCTAGACAAGTGTTGGACTTTGTATCCAACAAGTCATCCATGATATTTGAAGATGGTGGAGAAAGAGAATGGAAAGAATGGAAAAATAAGATTCCATAATTGATGTGGGTCAAGATGATTCACATGATGAATTGCATCTGAAAGAAGTGCCACTGAAATGGTTTGTCTCTTGTCTCTAAAATGCACGTTGCGTGTTTGCGCCAAGAAGGTGATTCAAAGTGGTGTATGTTGACTCACTTTATTGCAGCAAAATTTGTTTATTTAAGCTCTTTAAGTACATGTACATATGAAAGGGGTTCTTGTATATATGATTGTACTTGTGAGAGAGTTGAAGAATTTTATACATACATGAGAGTTTGTGTGTATGAGAAATGTAATTTTGATGGTTTTACTGTCCTTGAACATGCATGAGTAATTGACTTTTGTTGGTCGATTTCTTTGTTTAACATGTATGTTTTCAACTTGAGAGTGTTGATCATTTTCACATGCATAAGTGTTGACTTGTGTTGGTTGATTGCATGTTACACCCATGTCATATTGTAATATTCCTAATTAGCGATAGATAATTGGAATATTCTATTTTGTTTAGTTTGACGTCTATAGTTTGTAAATAAATAAAAAGTGAGTGAAGAGTGTCTAACTCACTTAATTAAAATAAGACATCCACCTAGTAGCACAATGTTGTGACTTAAGTGGGAGTCAAGGGGGGCCTAACACCACGTAGAGGAGGGGGCCTATGTACACTCTAGAAGCTTCTGCAAGCTTCTGCGCAAATAAGGATGAGGATGTCGAGGAGAGAGAGAGGCTACATTGGGTTTTGGAGGGAAACCAACATTATAAAAGATGGAGGAGCCTCCTCATTTCATTCATGCTTGAGTTGTTGATTGTTGAGTGAGACATTTGTCTTCTTTAGCACACTGGTTGTTTAGCCTGTCTGCAACACTGTTTAGTGCACCAAGTGTCTCCGTGAGGAGATCTCACCCTTAGCCCCAGAGGACTTTGAGTGCCTACTCGAGCAAGGTTAGTTTTTCAGCATCATCCTCTAGGACAACATTATTGTTGCAACAACATAATACTGTGTTGTAGGGTGTTGTCATGGAGTTGTCACGACACCTCTTCCTTCTCTTGTTTTTCAGGGGTAAAGTCTTTCTTCCCTTGGAGGATCAGATTGGAAGACATTGGGGCTGATTTGTGGATCCATCCCTTGGCCAAAGCATTCTATTCCACTCACTGCGCAGTCCCTCTTAGTTACTGCATTAGTTTCATGGTGTAGCTGCTGTGAGGGTTTGCAGATTATTTTGAGGGTAAGATCTCAAGTGTAAGGATCAGCCTTCCACTTAGGAGATCCATTGGAGGAGGTCTAATTCAGTTTGTTCATCATCTTCAACCTTCTCTACTTAGTTCGAGATTTGAGTTGCAGTAGTTGCCTAGCAACTCCGGCGTTTTTGCCAATTTGTGTATTTCAGCCAATCCCTTGGAGGATTGAGATATTTTTGGTTATAAGTGTTAGAGCTTCACTCCCCTATTGTTTTTGGGCCATATATTGTCATATCCATGTGTTGACATCATTTTGTAGCAGTATTCTATCATAGATTGCGTCCTCATAGCCTGAATTTATACAGAAATAGCAGTGTTCTTTCATTTCCATGTACATGTATTATTGAGATTTGCATTGCTTTTCTTGTGAGGTTGTTTCCTTAAGACATGTACACTCTTTTGCTGCTATACATTATTCTTAGCTATATACATTCATCTTCTTGTCTCACAGCTCATTGTAAAACACTGTCTCTTCATGGTGTGCTCATATATGCGTTTTCCTATTGCTGTAAATCACTTTTGAGTGGGATTCTACAAGCAGCTATATAGACAAATTCTGGAAAGGGCCAGATAGCCTTCGGATCTCGTTCTCCTCAGAGACGACATATCCGGTAAATACCCTCCCAGTCAATCTCTAGTTGGAGTTTGCCATGACTTAGAGATATCCCCGAAACGAGATATTACAGTGGTATCAGAGCATAGTTCTGGCTTAGCCCGTGGACAATATCACAATGCCTACATTCTTACCTCCAGTACCGAGTGAGAAAGAGAGGCAGCATGATCATATACCCTTTGGATATTATTTCCGAGAATGGCAGTCCAAGGGGGAAGACTTCAAAGCAGCTTTTCCTTTCAAATATTATTGTCAGCTCAGGCAGGATAGAAGTAAATGGAACAATGTAGGATCTAAAATGAAGAGTTCAAAGTTGCAACATACTACTGAGAGATCCACTAGTTCTTGTGAGTCTAAGCCCAAGAAGACCGGAACGGTGAAAAAGATGAGTTTATTCTCATATATTTTTGGATCCAGAGGAAATGCATCCATCATTGAGGAGGTCAAGAAGATTGAAGAAAAAGAAGAGGAAGTACCTTGAACTTCCTATTCTCATGAAGAAGAAGATATTAAGCATGGAAGATAATTGGATCATCAGATTCTCAGTGATTACCTTGTTGAGTATATATCTCAACCTAGGGCCTTCAGAGAGACTCTAGATTTTCCTCATTTCATCCAGCTGAAAGAAGAGAAGAGACCATGTAGTAGAAAAGAAATCAAAGGCAATAGATTTCTATTGTATACCTTTGATGGGTCATCTAATGCCGAAACTTGGGTGAGAAAGTTGGAAGCATTTTTCCTACTACATCCTGTAGTAGGGAAAGAAGTTGTTGAAATCTCAGTGCTGCATTTGGAGGGTGAAGCCTATGATTGGTGGTGCAGCCACTTGAGCCATGCAAGGGTGGAGACTTTTGCATAATTCACTCAAGGTTTGATCCAAACCTTTGACGAAGAAAGGGCAAAGAAAGAAGAGATCACATCACCTCTTGAGGAGGCTTGTGATAACACTGTCACTCTCATGGAAGAGTAGCCACATGCATCAACAATTGGAGCAGCCAACACTTTTGAGGAAGGGACTCTTGTAGCCCTACAAGAAGTTCCAAATGCACATCAAGGTATGAAAATATTTCCACATTCCATTGTTGCAGCAAATTCTTTTGATCAATGTGGAGATTTACTTTTGCATGACCAAGGGTCAAATCTCATTGCTACTATAGAGCAACTTGGTTGCACTGCACCGTGCAACATGGAAACGCTAAAGAAGGAATAAAGCCATCATTCTCATGAGCCATTGTTGGATTATACATCACATTGGAGGTTGGGGTTTGAAGCCTTGAAGATTGATGGTAGACATCTTGGAGTAAGAAACCTTTTCTCCCTTCAAGATGACACTTTCTGAATGAGCTCTTCCCAGCTCAAAGAGGAACTTCTACTTTCAAATCCAAGGCCTCATTGGTTTTGGAAGACTATTGATGAAGGGGAGGTCTCAAGGAGAGATCTCATTGGAGATGCACTTCGACACACCATGGGATGCAATGATTTTCGTCTGTTCTCACAAGAGCAGATAGAAGATGGAGGACATATTAGGATGGATAACATCTCTCATGCTTGTGTTGGACATCGCTTGAGCCATACACATCATTATGGGAGGTTTTTGCCTACCACCTATTTGATTCTTGATAGGGTCTCATTGATCCTTGAGAAGCTTACATTTCACAATCCCATGAAGTGCAAAGACAAGAATTTGATTTGGGAGGATGGTAGCCCTCATGGGAGAAGTACCAGGATGAGAAGAAGAAAGAAGAATCCACAAGTGATTGCATGGATGTGGTTGATGAGAAAGGAGCTAGGAGGGTACTTGTAGATCTATGATACCGGGCAGCAGGAGGCTTGGTTGTGCTGGTTACTCTTGAAAGAGTTTGGCCATCACTTGGCAAACACTCTTCCTAAGAGTAGAAGGATGAAAAAATATGTCGAGATACTTGCATCATTGAGTAGCATAGAATATGGATGCATGGTGTTGATATGATACTCATATCATTCATTGTGTCTTCATGACATGATTGGTATGATGGAGGTATGGGGAGGCAACGCAATGTCTTGTTGCTTTGTTTGTTTCTAGGAGAGCAAGGGCATATTTTCTCTCACACTTTGTATGATGTTGTAGGAAGAGGGGACAACACTATCTCCTTGGTCTTGGATGATGATTGGGAAGCAATTCCATCTTGGGAGGCATTCCATATTTGTTGCAACATTATTAGAGGAGTCTTTGACAAGGAGCATGTCAAAGAATGGAGCTTGGTATTGACAGGAGCTTATTTCCATGAGCTCACAACCTTCTCACTTTGGAGCAGAACCTTATGGATGAAGTGTGCCCAGCAGAGATACGGTGGATCTATAACCCATAGGTCCCAGGATCACTTCATATTTTTTGCACTTGATGAACAAAGAGGAGGTAATGATGATAGAGACATCTATGGAATATTCTTCTTGACTTGGATTTCCAAGCATGAGGAGGATTATCTTTTTGCAGCACATGGTTCAGTCTTTTTCATAGCATGGAAACACACTATGGAGGACTCACTCATGGATCCATGTACCATCTTACTTCCAGCATTTGGTGAGAATTTTTTATATACATTCATTCATTTGCACACTTTCACCATTTTCATGCAGTGCATTGCTTCACAAGAAGGCAAGCTTGTGAAATTGCTCCATGAGTTTTATTGGGCCAATCTACATGATGGAGGTAGCCATCTCTTTTGCGGCCTTGGGAAAATGTCTTATCACTACATGTATGTTCATTTGTTTCACTATATCATGTTTCATATGAATACATGCATGATTAACAGAAACATTTTTCCATGTACACTTATCAAGCAGCAACTTGTAAAACTGCATTGTACTTGTTGGGGAGGCTGTTGGTGCCTCGTTGCATCACTTGTAACCTTCAGCATTTTATTCATTTTGCTGCTGATCATATCTCCATTTGCTGATATAGATCATATTTTTATGAGGGAGACACATGAGCCAGATGTGTCCTTGTGTGGGAATAATTCTCACAATTTCTGCACTACATGTTCTAATGGGAGCATGGGAGGAGATATGGCCACCACAGCCAAATGTTTGTTCTCTTTTGAGGTGGGCCATAAGATTGATGTTAATCCATTGTATAGCCATGGGAAAGTTCTTTATCATGTATTATTGTTCTTACATTCAGCCATTTACTATCCTTTAGTAGATGTGATGAATCTTGGAGATTGCTTGCCATGTAATTTTCTGAAGTTGTAGTGGATGAGACTGCGTTGTATCCTTGTGAGAAATTTTTTACATTATGTATCATCATGTAAAACCTTCAGAAAACTTCTCATTAGGATGTTCCATGATGACCATGTCCTATTATTCATGGATAGATTGTTTTGGGCCAGCTTGTTCTTCATTGTTGGAGGAACCTTCTCTGGAGGATTGTTCTTCACTATGCCATTGGAGGGAAATAATTTTGCAACCCAAGATCAGCATACACTCTACACTTTTCATGAGTGTAGAGAAGGACAACATGGGGTAAGCTATGATGCTTTCCAAGTTCAAATTTTCAGCCCACCTTCATTACCAGAGCTTGAGGTGGAAGGAGATTTTTAGGAGTTGCCTTGTTCGGAGGTGGCTCATTTTGTTTGGATGATTTCTTGAAGATGGAGGATCCACATGAGGGAGATGTTCCTCATTATATTCCAGACACCATGCCTTGAGTGGAGAGTGGTTATGAGTTGGTACACAATAGATGGGACAGCTTACGCAGTGACAGATACAGCTCAGCAGGGGTCATGGTCTTTGCTCCTTAGAGCATCAATCATAGCCAGAGGCAGTGTACAGTTCGAGCCGTGGGACTTGGGCTATTATTGGCCATGGTGGCAATGGGATCTGGGAGGATTGTTGGCTGGCTGGTACCATGAGAGATCAGTTTGGGATCCTGGCATTGAGAGATCCCTTCATATCAAGGTGATGCAGAGGACAGGGAAGATTCAGTGGCGCATCTAGGACCCAAGCACATTTTACAGTATCGGTGGAGAGCATCGGCTAGGAAGGAGACTTGTTCAGGTAGTTGCTTGAGGGAAAGCAACTTTTTTCCGGGGGGGACTTTAATATTCCTAATTAGCGACAGCTAATTGGAATATTCTATTTTGTTTAGTTTTCCATCTATAGTTTGTAAATAAATAAAAAGTGAGTGAAGAGGGTCTAACTCACTTAAGTAAAATAAGAAATTGACCTAGTAGCACAACATTGTGACTTAAGTGGGAGTCAAGGGGGGCCTAACACCACGTAGAAGAGGGGGCCTATGTACACTCTAGAAGCTTCTGCAAGCTTCTGCACAGATAAGGATGAGGATGTGGATAAGGATGAGGATGTGGAGGAGAGAGAGAGGCTATGTTTGGTTTTAGAGGGAAACCAATGTTATAAAAGATGGAGGAGCCTCCTCATTTCATTCATGCTTGAGTTGTTGATTTTTGAGTGAGACATTTGTCTTCTTTATCACGCTGGCGATTTAGCCTATTTGCAACACTGTTTAGTGCACCAAGTGTCTCTGTGCGGAGATCTCACCCTTAGCCCTGGGGGACTTCGAGTGCCTGCTCGGGCAAGGTTAGTTTTTCAGCATCATCCTCCAGGACAAAGTTATTGTTGCAAAAGCATAATACTGTGTTGTAGGGTGTTGCCGTGGAGTCGTCATGACACCTATTCCTTCTCTTGCTTTTCAGGGTTAAAGTCTTTCTTCCCTTGGAGGATCAGATTGGAAGACATTGGAGATGATTTGAAGATCCGACACTTGGCCAAAGCATTCTATTCCACTCACTATGCAGTCCCTCTTAGTTACTGCGTTATTTTCATGGTGTAGTTGTTGTGAGAGTTTGCAGATTATTTTGAGGGTAAGATCTCAAGTGTAAGGATCAGCCTTCCACTTAGGAGATCCATTGGAGGAGGTCTACTTCAGTTTGTTCATCATCTTCAGCCTTCTCTACTTAGTTCCATATTTGAGTTGTAGTAGCTGCCCAACAACTCTGGCATTTTTGCCAATTTGTGTATTTCAGCCAATCCCTTGGAGGATTGAGATATTTTTGTTTATAAGGGTTAGAGCTTCGCTCCCCTATTTTATTTGGGCCATATATTTTCATATCCATGTGTTTACATCATTTTCTAGCAGTATTCTATCATAGACTGTGCCCTCATAGCCTGGATTTATGCAGAAATAGCAGTGTTCTTTCATTTCCATGTACATGTATTATTGAGGCTTGCATTTATTTTCTTGTGAGGTTGTTTCGTCAAGAATTTTACACTCTTTTTCTGCTATACATTATTCTTAGCTATATACATTCATCTTCTTGTCTCACAGCTCATTGTAAAACACTGTCTCTTCATGGTGTTCTCATATATTCCTTTTCCTATTGCCGTAAATCACTTTCAAGTGGGATTCTACAAGCAGCTCTATAGACAGAGTCTGGAAAGGGCGAGATAGCGTTAGGATCTGATTCTCCTTAGAGATGAAATATCCAGTAAATTCCCTCCCTGTCAATCTGTGGTTGGAGTTTGCCGTGACTTAGAGATATCCCCGAAATGGGATATTACAAATATTGACTTGGAAGCGTTGATTTGCCTCCAAAGATAAAAATTATATGTTGACGAAGTGTTTCATGAAATGTGAAATTCATTTTGTTTTGGGAAAAGAATCATCAAATTATTACACATGTTTATGCTTGACTTGAGAGTGATTCATTTGAAGAGGCATGTTTTGTCAACTTGTGTTGGTCAATGAGTTTTGACACGAAGATGTAAGAGTACAAGACGATGTTCACATGATGTGAAACTTGTTGCTTTGAAGTAGAAAGAGGATATGTCGTCAAGTTATGTTTTGTGCATGATCGGTTTTTTAGATTGATGGTTGTGTTTGTGACAAGATGTAAAAAAATGTTTGCAGCCATTGTAGACTAGTTTATGTGTTTACAGAAATAAGAGAAGAAGATGGCAAATGCATTATTCCATATGAGGAATTTGGAACCGTGGAGGTAAAATAATGGTCATTTATTTTCTTATTATTGCTGATGATTAGAACTCATTGTTGTAGTTCACTAAGATGGGCTTAATTTGGAAAAATTATTTCCAAGGAGAAGCTTGCATCGAATGCATGTTTATGCAAAGGAGGAACATGATTCTCAGTTGGAAGGTAATCAATTAGTTTTCCAAGAACCAAGGATTCGATTTGGTAGCAAAGTGTTATATTAGTTAGCGAGTAGCCAAAAAGTGTTGGACTGGGTCAGCAGCAAAAGAAGAACATTTGTTGAAGAGCCAAGCCATTTGCAAGGCAAGTCATGTCAGTGAACCAAAGTTGTTGTCATGGCGAATTTTCCAAGTAGAATCAAGATGATATATCTTGGTAAAAAGAGGAGTACTCAGATATCATGAGATAACCAGCTTTTGTGGGTCCAAAAACATGTTAGTTGGATGAAGTGATCGAAATTTGGATTAGGGGAAAAAATTTACCCAAAATTACAAGTGCTCAGAATTGCATCAAACTAAAATGATAGAGGTCGACCCTCACCACAAATACAACGCAACATGTTTTGTCCAAACTTAACTTCGATGAAGAAGTTATAGTGTTTTGATCATCGTTCAGAACAAAGAAATTAAAAAATAAAATTATTGTAGAAGAGTGACAGGTTGATGACATGGGAGACCAATTAACATGCAGGGAATATTCTTTAGTTTTTTCTCAATGGGATTATGACAAGTGTCACAACCGTATTTTCCAATGAACTTTCAAGGTGATTTTCTTTTTGGATTTCTCTCCTAAGGTCGAATTCAATTTTTTTATGTGGGAACACAGACCAATTAGGGACCACCACGTGTCCCCCTCATGGACCCCCTCTCCATGGTCTAGTTCGAATTTCATTTGATATGTCCGGGATTGAATTTCATGCTAATTTTGGATACATTTTATGGTGGCATATTTCAACCTAAGGTATCCGGCGGAATATTTTATTAAACCTATAGTTTAGTGGGCACATATTTTACAATTTAGATTTAATCTAAATTTTATGGGAGTGCATATTATATGGTGGATGTTTGATGTAGGCAGGGCCTGCAAACCCCAGAATCTTCCCAAAGACTATGCATTTAAGAATGCATTGCAATCACTACCAAATTAACACTCCAATCTGGGCAATTTCATACACTTTTCAATTGCAGAAGCTATCTTTCACAATTATGGTTATAAACCCATTTCATAGTAAAAATTTCTCAAGTATCAAATTGTTAATCAGATCAATATTCAAATGCTCCCATAATCAAACCCAATTAAACTCATTATCATTTATGCACCAATATTCATATATGGATGGATTAAAAGTCAAAATAAAAAAATGCACCCATGATTTTTCTAAAAACTCAACTGCAATTTCACACCACTACACATCAGTTTCATGCATTTTGATATCAATGAGTTTTAGATGAACTTCCACACTAATACCAATTGATACAACATTAATTTTGGATCAAGGTATTTGGATTCCACAATCGGAACTCTCTCCTTACTGTTGCTGGATTTAAAGTGACAAATATTCATATTGGTCAAATTCCCAGAATGTAACAATCATCGCCAGTTCTATTTATTATGTGCGCCCTTGCAAGCTTACCCAACCATTGACATTCGTTTAAAATCATGTTCCAATGTTTATCACAGTTTTTAATTCTCAGTCATAGCTTACCTCATCCACGCGTTTGCTCTAGCGCTATCCCTTATGCGTTTAATTGTATATTGGTCAGCTAATAATACTTTTCAACGCCTGCAAAGACATATGGGTATGTCAAACCTCAACTTGGTTCCTTCACATTCAATTTCAAACAATATTCCCAACACTGTTGTCATCAATTCACACTCAATTTAATTAAAATTCAGGGTCCTTCCTCTTTAGATTCCTCCACGGTATTTAAGGTTCGGAACTGTGCCTACAACGCTCAGCAACACATTTAGATCCATAACCAACTAACACATAAATCGACTTCAGCAAATAGAGCTTAACGCAGATTCAATATTCCAATTATTAGTTGCTATTACTTGCGTCCTTCAAACTCATCGATTCTATTTTTTTTTCAACAACCACATTGATTTGACTACATCGCACAAACTCAATAGGTAAAAGCTATCCCAGCAAACAGGAATTTTGCAAATCAACGCATTCAGCTTCGATCCAGCGCATTAATTCTCCATTTAATTAGTGCCCAACACATAAATTCAGAATGGAAATCGATCCAATTGGATTTGACAATCATAAACTAGTTTATTGCAGAATCACATACCTGTGAACTTTCAATTCACAATGCATATCTATGTGTCGCCTAGAACTCGTTATTTATCCAGATCTGAAATGATGATTGATATTTCCAACCCAGATTTGAAATGTTGTCAATAGTGTGAACTGTGAATCGATTTCGTTCCTCCTTCAAACATTTATCAATCGATCATTACACCTTCGATGTAGTTTCCTACTACCATACAAGCACAATTTAACATCAATGTTAGTTATTTCCACATGGACTTAGCCTCTGCGCCATTTTACCACAGCTCGTCATCTTGTCAAATTGAATGCCTCATTCGATTTGGGAATTTACCCAGATTTCGAACCACAGATCAATAATAACATCGATTCTGCTTTATCCTCAGAAAGAGATTTAAATTCTTGTATTAAAACAGAAATTCGTAAAAACCAATTACTTTCCATCATCGCATAACAACTGCAATATCGATATTAACGATATCAATTCCTTCGCCCAGGTGCAGATTCACAATACAAAGAGTATTAAAACCAAACATATTATTACAACATCGAATTCCACAATGTACATATGGTTAAAAAAATCAAATTCCACATTAATATATAAAACAAAAATTTACAAAGAACCTCCTGTTCATGGCTAGATATTCGAAATCTATGGCCCTTTACAGTTGCCCGAAGGCCTGCAAGTAGAAATCTACTCTCTACTCACACTCTCACTCTCTCTTCAACTACTCAAGTGTCTTTTCCCCACAAAAACCACTCATATTTATACACAAATAATGCATTTAATTCACTCCAAAAATCTCTCCACCCAATCCTCAACTAAATCTATATTTTAGGTGTGGACTCAACAAAGTCCCATACATAGTATTCCTAATCCCAAATTTGGATCCTAATCTATTTCTCTCATATCCTTTTAATTAATAAAAGAATATTTACAAATTCCTCACTTATATAATTTATCTCCTATTTTATTAAAAATAACAATTTAGTTAATAAAATAATAAAAATGTCACACCCCCTTTATTTACATCATTAAAATGAAAATTGGCCTTGATGCTCCTGCATCAGACTCCAAAGGTTGAAATTTAACATGATCTCCTGATCATGTGTTCAGATATGTGTATGCCTGGATCCCATATCTTGTGCTGCAACTTTCCACTTGTCGATGTTTCTATCTGTTGTTCTTCTCCAGGTTTCCACACTTTATGCTCCATCGCCCCATTGACTAGGCTTTCACAATCTTCGGTTGTCTTTCTTTTGCTGCTTCTCCTTTTTTTTGCTGCTGCTGGCCTCTTCCAGAATACTTTCATCATGAGTATTCTGATGCTTTCAATCTCTCGGTCCAATAAATCTGTCGGCTGTTGATTTCTTGCTGTCTGCTGAGCTAAGACGGCTTGCTCAGTTTTTACTCTCTCTATCTGTACTGTCACTTGCTGACTTCTTGCTTCTATGCTTGTTTCTGTTCTGACTGCCACCCGATCATCCATGCCCTCTTGTATTTTGGAACAAAAAAATTCTTCTCCCTTCATTTGACTGCTCAACTGAGTCAAATGTTCTTCAGTACCTGCAACAATACCTGCATTCACAAAAAATTGTTAAAATAAAAATCATAAGGCCCCAGTGCCTTACTTCCCATTGCCAGTATTTCAGTATGTTGATCCCAATCATTCTTGAGACTATCACTTATTCTCTCCTCAGCATCATCTTCTCCGAGAATGCCTCTGTGTTCTGGTTCATAAAAATGAACCTCTTTATTTCCATTCATCTCTGTCTTTATATTCTGAACACTTATCTTCTGTGCTTCTAGTCTCTGCTCTAGAACACTTAACTCATGCCATAAACTTGTCATCTCCTTTGAGAAACTTTCTGTGCAATATTCAATACTTTCACAAGCCAAGCTTTCTGTTGTCACCATCTCATCATTTGTTATCAGAACATAATTCTGATTCTCAACTCCTACAATAAACTCAGTTATCTGTCCATCACTTAATAAAAATAATTTGTCATTATCAGCATTTATAACAAATTGATCATCATGATGTATCATCCCTGCATTCATACACAACTTGTCAGTTTGAAAACTACAAGTTTCAACAGTTTCAACTGTTGGTTCATATACCATCTCCTCAAGCTGATCCTTTTCTTCATTCACAAGAACTTCATGTGCTGTAACAACAAAAGCATCACTTCTTTCTTCTTCAAAATACTTATCTCCTGAAAGATTCTTTTCCATGCTTGTGACATCTTCACAAGATTGCACATCCTCCTCAACACCTGTAATCACATCACAATTGTCAGCTATAAAAACACAAGAGTTCACATCATCCAGTTGATCTGGATCTGCCCAATAACTCATTATCTGCTCGAGCTTTTTCAGCTCCTCTGTTAACTGCATTTTTATATGTCGATCTCTTCTCTGTTGTAGCCTCTGCCACTTCACTCTCTTCCTCATGGTCCAACCATGTCTCTGGCCTTTCATATTTTCCTGCAACAACTCCATCAATAACTCAATATGAATCACAATCTCAACTTTTTCTTTCTCGTACTTTTCATCAGTCCACTACTTCAATATGCCATTTGCCTTGACATATTTCTCCCTCATTCTACTGTGGTTTCCCTCTGAACCTATTCTTTCTTGTTTATGACTTTCAGTAGTCATTTCCTTCGCCATGAGTTTCTCACTCATGAGTTGCATCAAGCCTCTACAACAGTAAACTCTTCTACTGCCACTTGCCTCACCAATCCCTTTCTCTGGATCTGGTCTTTTGGTAATCACCCGGTCCTCTACCGGAACCTTTCAAGCATTCTCCACTGCTCCTTTAGGCTTCTCTCATCTGTAACTTTCAAGAACACACTTGTACTTTCCATTCAACCTCTGTTGAATCTTTAGGTTCTGCCACACACCTAGAATCCTCTACTGGATTCCATCATTGTTCTCAAGTTGTGATCTGCTTCTTTCTGCTGAGACTTTCTTCACTATGCCTGCAACCAAATCCCACAACCAGTTCTTCAAGCCAGAATTAAATATTGACTACAACTCACCTTCAAGGTCCTGTTGATCTTGCTTCCTTCCTTAGCTACACTGCATCCCTGTACTATAACCTTCACCAGTTTCAAAATTTGTCATTCATTTGTCACATGCAATTAACTCAATTCAATTTAAAACTTAAACCTTCACACAGAGCTATTCCAGCTTTGATACCAAAAATGATGCAGGCAGGGCCTGCAAACCCTGAAATCTTCCCAAAGACTATGCATTTAAGAATGCATTGCAATCACTGCCAAATTAACACTCCAATTTGGACAATTTCATACACTTTTCAATTGTAGAAGCTATCTTTCACATTTATGGTTATAAACCCATTTCATAGTAAACATTTCTCAAGTATCAAATTGTCAATCAGCTCAATATTCAAATGCTCCCATAATAAAACCCAATTAAACTCATTATCATTTATGCACCAATATTCATATATGGCTGGATTAAAAGTCAAAATAAAAAAATGCGCCCATGCTTTTTCCAAAAAATCAACCGCAATTTCACACCACTACACATCAGTTTCATGCATTTTGATATCAATGAGTTTTAGATGAACTTCCACACTAATACCAATTGATACAACATTAATTTTGGATCAAGGTATTTGGATTCCACAATCGGAACTCTCTCCTTACCATTGTTGGCTTTAAAGTGACAAATATTCATATTGGTCAAATGCCCAGAATGTAAAAATCATCTCCAGTTCTATTTATTATGTGCGCCCTTGCAAGTTTACCCAACCATGGACATTCGTTTAAAATCAAGTTCCAGTGTTTATCACAATTTTTAATTCTCAGTCATAGCTTACCTCATCCACGTGTTTTCTCCAGCGCTATCCCTTATGCATTTAATTGTATATTGGTAAGCTAATAATACTTTTCAATGCCTGCAAAGACATATGGGTATGTCAAACCTCAACTTGGTTCCTTCGCGTTCGATTTAAAAGAATATTCCCAACACTGTTGTCATCGATTCACACTCAATTTAATTAAAATTCAGGGTCCTTCCTCTTCAGATTCATCCACGGTATTTAAGGTTCGGAACTGTGCCTACAACGCTCAGCAACACATTTAGATCCAGAACCAACTAACACATAAATCAACTTCAGCAAATAGAGCTTAACACAGATTCAATATTCCAATTATCAGTTGCTATTACCTGCATCCTTCAAACTCATCGATTATATTTTTTTTCAACAACCACATTGATTTGACTACATCACACAAACTCAATAGGTAAAAGCTATCCCAGCAAACAGGCATTTTGCAAATCAACGCATTAAGCTTCGATCCAGCGCATTAATTCTCCATTTAATTAGCGCCCAACACAAAAATTCAGAATGGAAATCTATCCAATTGGATCTGACAATCATAAACTAGTTTATTGTAGAATCACATACCTGTGAACTTTCAATTCACAATGCATATCTACATGTCACCCAGAACTCGTTATTTATCCAGATCTGAAACGCTGATTGATATTTCCAACCCAGATTTGAAACGTTGTCAATAGTGTGAATTGTGAATCGATTTCGTTCCTCCTTCAAACATTTATCAATCGATCATTACACCTTCAATGTAGTTTCCTACTACCATACAAGCAAAATTTGACATCAATGTCAGTTCTTTCCACATGGACTTAGCCTCTGCGCCATTTTACCACAGCTTGTCATCTTGTCAAATTGAATGCCTCATTCGATTTGGGAATTTACCCAGATTTCGAACCATAGATCAATAATAACATCGATTCTCCTTTATCCTCAGAAAGAGATTTAAATTCTTGTATTAAAACAGAAATTCATAAAAACCAATTACTTTCCATCATCGCATAACAACTGCAATATCGATATTAACGATATCAATTCCTTCGCCCAGGTGCAGATTCACAATACAAAGAGTATTAAAACCAAAAATATTATTACAACATCGAATTCCACAATGTAGATATGGTTAAAAATATCAAATTCCACATTAATATATAAAACAACAATTTACAAATAACCTCCTGTTCATGGCCAGATATTCGAAATCTATGGCCCTTTACAGTTGCCCGAAGGCCTGTAAGTAGAAATCTGCTCTCTACTCATGCTCTGACTCTCTCTTCAACTACTCAAGTGTTTTTTCCCCACAAAAACCACTCATCTTTATACACAAATAATGCATTTAATTCACTCCAAAAATCTCTCCACCCAATCCTCAACTAAATCTATATTTTAGGTGTGGACTCAACAAAGTCCCATACATAGTATTCCTAATCCCAAATTTGGCTCCTAATCTATTTCTCTCATATCCTTTTAATTAATAAAAGAATATTTACAAAATCCTCACTTATATAATTTATCTCCTATTTTATTAAAAATAAAAATTTAATTAATAAAATAATAAAAATGTCACACCCCCTTTATTTACATCATTAAAATGAAAATTGGCCTTGATGCTCGTGCATCAATGTTCCAATTAAAAAAAGTTAAAACCATAGTCTGAGCATATATTTCTATTGGAGCATTTTGTATATTCCAAAGTGCGCATATTGTGGGAGCGCATATATATAATCCAAAGTTTGAACATTAGAATATGTGTGAGCATATGTTATATAAGGGTTTAGAGGCGTATTTGATAATGTTCCAAAACATGTATACAAAGGATGGGCAGATAGTGGGTTGAACCTGTGACCTCCCCCTCCTATTTATGTGCTCTTACCAATAGGTCACGGACAAGACTTCTTAAATCTTGGCGAAAAAAAATTATTTGAATGCATATGCAGATCTGATGGTGGAATGGAGGGGGCCATCCCGCTGGCCAGGCCTCCTCCCATGAGATCACACCAGATGTCCCAATCCTTAGTTCCTAAAATAATTGTTCTTAGAGCCTCACTTATCCCACTTTAACAACACTTAATTAATTTTAGGACTTCAGTTAGGCTAGAGGCATATCTAGAGGCGCCACCATTTTCAGCGGACCTGCCAGTTTCGTGGAGCTAACTCGAGACTTCTCCAGATTTGGAGGAGGAATCTAAGGAAAATTTATTTTCACCATATATTGAGCAATTTTCGATCAATTATGGCTCAATAAAAACCACTCCTAGTAGATTGGCATGTGCTGAATCCATTGGTATAGGTTTTAGACGCATAGGAGAAATTCTACAGTTTGTTTGGTCACTTTGAAGAAAAATGAAGCTTAGGGCCACGAAGAGGGAAATCCATGCATAGATCCTCTGAAGACCAATTTTGGCTCAAGAAGAGTCATGTTTAGATCATTTTGATGCTATGAACATAATGGAATAGGTTTCAGAGGTTTTGGAGCACTTCTGAAAGTGTTTTTGTCACTTTGGATATTAAAACAAGGATAGGGCCACCAGGATGGGAGGTCAAGCCTAGATGAGATGGAAACCAATTTCAAATATTGAATAGTTATTTTTAAGGTTTTTCAGTCTTATGAAGCCAGTGGAGTAGGTTTCAAATCCATTGGAGCACTGAAGATGCATGTATTCAGACAATTGACTCTTAATCCCACGAGGGCCTAGCTAGTTGAAACAGGTCCATGGAGATGTAACCTAGAAGGGTGAACTCCGTTATCATCCATTGTATTATGTGTATGTTGTCTGTTATTTTTCTGAATTTCATTTGTTGTAAATGAGTTTTTAAAAGATAATTAACTCATAATTTGATCATCAAATTCACACAAAACTTGACACATAAAGCCCTTCATAATTGGTTAACTTGAGACAATCCTAAACACAAATTTTTAATACTGATGAGGGAGCAACAATAGAAAAACTATTTTTCCCATAGTCAGATAGTTGGAGGACCTAATGTACATACCTTTTGTGGTTGTCGTTTGATCAAGAATTCCAAGTGAGCCAAATAATGCAACAAATGATATAGGCTTTGATCTCTCTTACAAATTTACGCCTGATCTTTGCCTTCCAACTTCAATTTGTAGGAGATGCCACATATGACCTACTGTTGTGCTATAAAACACCCCACATTTATTATAATAAATGGGTACCCTTTAGAAATAAATAGGAAATTTATTTTTATCTTTAAAACAAAAAAGCTTTAGGAAATAAAGTTTTCTTCGAGTTTTCCACTTTATTCCTTAGTGCGCATTGCAAACCACATAACTTACAACCAAAAAAGACCTTAAAACCATTAAGTCATGCAGGTTTTGAAACACACTACAACGTTTTCCAAAGTTATGTTTAAAACTTGCAAATGCTTCAATTATCCTTATATTTTCTTTATCGCATCGCACCTCATTTAAAACAGTCAACTTATAAATAAATTTGGCATAAGTTGCGATTATGTGGAGCCCACGAACCATAAAAGTAATAAATATAAAGCTCTAAAGTCCCATAAAGCACGACTACTTGAATTCTTGAATGCGCAATTCACATTTTGCACAAATTAACCAAAATCAATTTCATTTACCGCATAAGAATTGCGATGTGTGATTTGCATAGATTTCATTTCGCAGAATTTATGGGTAAACATAATAAATGGTAAAAGTTTTAAGTTGATATATTAGAGCTAATGGCATTTAATTAGTCAATCATGCAAAATGACTTATGTTGAATCAAAACAAAATCTGAGATCTAACGACTTAAGTTGATTGATATCTATTTCGTGCGAAGGTGTAAGAGATTTGATTTTGAAATTATTATCCATGATTAATATCATATTTGATAGTCTCATATCTATTTTTTCATGTTTGAATTAAATGAGCGACAGATTTGTCTCTGTTCCATGTATTTTTAATGACTAGTCTGTTTTCTTAAAAACAAGAAACTAAATAACAGAACGAAGAAAATAGAGACGAACATCAAAGACAAAGCGATTGCTCAAACATCGTCTACTGAAGATTCAAACTTGTCTCCCTTATTTTCAGACACCACATGCAACAAGGAATGAAATATTTTTTCATTGGAATCAATGTATCAATTTTTCGAAAATGAAAAACCAATAGTTATAGATAAAGTTGCTTCAACAAAATTATATTTTTCCTCAAATCCGAAGGATTTTGACGTTGCATTTCCATTCGTCCACAAGGTAGCCGCAAGGCCAAAATTTCTCCCTTACACATATATGGTTAGGTGGGAAATTAACCACTTAAACATAAAATACATAACTTTTAAAGATTCAAGAAGCGATAATATTGCCTCTTTCAGGGAAAATGATTTTAAATAAATGTACCACTTACCAGACCAACAAAAAAACTATGACAAAGCCTTTGTCTAAGGCTTTATAGCAAACAATCTACATCTAACAAAAGTTATAAAATAATGGAAGGAAGACTAGGGAAAGCTGAAGTGAGATAAAATTGGTACATACTCAATTTCCCAACTTCCTTACCCTTACTGTTATCTACCGGTATGTTATGTAGATTGTTTGCCAAACCTAATACTACTAGTTTTTCAGTAGATTGGGTTTCATTGATTGACGCAATACTCAATTTCTTAATTCTGAATTGGGAAAATATCCTATCTGATAGTTGAGCCAAAGAAATCAAAGAATATAGGAATAAAAGGAGTGTTTCATCTAGAGAAATACCTCCCTTTTATATGTCTACCTATGTCATGGATGCAATCAGCTTTTCTTCTAGGTTTCCTACCATGGGATGGAAATTGACTACCCAAGACCCTACCCTAATCCACATTTACCACAAAGCCCTTTGGCATTCCGACTTCCATCTACATTTTTATAAAATTTTCCATGGAGACATGTTGCCTATGCACTACATGATATTAAATAAAAAATCCCCTAGGCTTTCCGAGGAGGCTAGTGCAAATATTCTTTCTTTGGCTAGGTGGTTTGCAGAGGAGAATTTTACATATGTTAGAGTATTCGGAAGTTATTCTTCTCCCCAAGTCCTACCACATTATGTTTTTGATAAGTTACTTACAAGAGAGATAACCTACCAGGTTGTTAATGGAATTACTAAATAGTTGAAAGATGCTAAGAAGGTCGTTTGGCCTAATTTCCATTCACAATGCAGTACTTTTTCACTTTTTGATATTGGCCATACCTACAAGGAAGTTTCAAATATTAATCTATTGAATTTTGCAGTAATGCCAAAGAGACTGTATGACCCAAATGGTGTACTTAAAAATTACACCACTAAGATCAAAATGAAGCCTTTTGTAAAGGAAATAGATGGATTTGATGATATCTTCCAAGTCATGGCAAATTTTTCAGATATAATTAAGTTTGCATCTAGTCAACTTAACCAAAATGATTTGGAAGCCTTCCAAATATACAAAAACAAGATGTCAACAAATCTAATCCAAGTATTAGCTTGGATAATGAAGCAAAATACATGTCTGAGGATGAATCAGGTCAACCAGAGCATCAATCTCACAATTCGGATCATTCTGAAAATGAATCTGAATCTAGAAAGAATAGCCCATAAAATATAATTTTTCGGGTAATCCAAGAGATAGAGATGCAAGAGCAAAGATAAAATAATGGAACAAAGTCAACTTCTCATGAAGTTTATCATAGTCATAACACACTTGATCAATCAAAAAAGTCACAAACAAATAATTTGAGTAGTGAATGGGATTAGTTTGCTGAAGAAATAAAAACTCTTAAAGCCAATCCAAATGTTGATCTAATTACTAGTTTTCAGACAGTTGGACATTCCCAAAAGATAGTGGAAACTTTTAATCCTACAAAAATTTCTAGAGATTCATGATCGAGAGATCATACCGGCCTACCCTACAAAAAATTTAGTTTTACAGATTGAAGAAATTCCTTCACTGGACATCTTCTATAGTCCTAGCTATAAGGTTGTAGTCAAGAGAAATAAAAGGAGAAGAATTGATGAAACAGTCTCAAACCTTGCATATGAATAGGTTGATGTTTTGTTAAAGGATTCCTTAGCTAACCCTACTGAAAATTTACTTAAATTATCACAGTATTTAGGGTCATATGCTACTGCTACTATTGATAAATCTACTAAAGTTAAAATGTTGTTGAAACAAAATAAAGATAGAAGACGAGAACTAGAGAGACTATTAGTTGAAGAAATATCCAACTCCAGTGAGCAAATGAAATCAAATATATCACAATTTCAAAAATATTTCAAGAGTCTTAAATTGCAGCATCAAGCAGAAATCAAAGAGAAACAAGCACAATTGGAAGCAACAACAACCAGGTTACAAAGGCAACCACAATTTCAGAAATTGATAAAAGAAGAAGTGGATGTAAATGATATGTTAAAGAAACAACATGAATTATTTTTCCAATAAGCTTTTATTATTGACTCTTATTGTGACTCAAATGACATACTGATCCGACAAGTAGCTATAAAGAAACTTCAATATGAGAATATTGAAAAGAAAATCAACAAACATATTCAAAGGCAAGCACCAGACTCAGGAAAGGAAACTGATCTACCCCAGATAGATAAGTTTCATAAGGAGATCCTATTCAAAGATTGGGAAGAACAAATCAAGTAGGAAGAGAAAGAAGTAGCGAAAACATCAAAATTATCGAAAAAAATATTGAATCTGTATGTAAATAGTTGGTGAAAGAAAAAATCATCAAATACTACACATCTGAAGTGTTCTTGGAAGTAAAACAACTAGAAACACAGTGGAAGGAAAAGGTAGACACACAGGATGAAATAATTAAAAATGTAAACAAGTTTGATCAAGAAAATTAGTGGAATTTTCTAATCAAACCTTATCATCAATACGAGATCCTATAGTCTTTAACAGATTCAACCCGAAGATCACAACCAGTGCTTTCAAACAAAGTATTCAAGGGATAGATCAGATCTAGAATTTCACAGCCAGCTTAGCTCAAGCCTATGCTAGATATTTGTCAACTTCGTGACCAAATCCAAAAGAAAGGGCAGAATTCATAAATCATATTGCTACTTTATTTTCCTAGATTGTAGTTTAAGTTATCCTTACGAGGATGGTTGTTTGAAATATCCTCCATATTTTTGTAATAATCTATTTTAGAACATAGTTAGTTTAGTATTTAAACCCCTCTCATGCATTTAGAGAAGGGTTCAGAAATTTGTCAAAAAAATTTGCAAAGAATTCAGTATTGTAAGTTTGTGAATGCTTTGATGAATTAATGGAACACATCTGTTATGTTTTGAAAATTAATGTTGTCTAACTCATGTTGCACTACTATACTCTTTAAATTGCTTGAAAGTGAAGAGAAGCAGATCAGTTACTGTCAGTTTACATGAGTAGAACTTCATAGACATGGTATTAATTCTTACTTTATAGATTGAAAAACATCTATTTATTGCATTATATATTTCAAATGCTATTATAGATGAATGCTACATGCACTTTGTTCTAATATTTGTGTGTGATTTCTTATTAAATATATAATCACACATATGAATGAGATATGTTTTCCCCAATTCTTCTAGTCAAACTACTTGGTTAGAAGAATCATCTTACATAATTTTCCTCTCTTTCAACTGTTAAATGATCTATATTACTAATAGTTGAAATATATCTCCTTATATCGCATAAAGGAAGAAACACCCCGGCATATAGTAGAATAAATAGTTTAGATAGATACATATGATAGATTAAATTCATTCTCCATTTGCATGTTGTATAATCAACACACACCCTCAAAATCATCCTTATCGGGAAATTGGTCCCATTAACTCTAGTCAGAGCCACTACACCAAACGGAAAAGGAGTTTTTTTAAGGTCTGGACTGGGTGGTTTTCCCCCATGTTTTGGCAGTGAGATTCTGAGGCCTCAACATTCTGGTGCTAGAAGGAGGGCCTTGTGAATGGAAAAAATATTTGATCAATCTAAAGGCCTATCTAAGAGTCTCTCCCCCTCTAGCTCCCCATCAACTTTCAGAAAATTATCTAGATCCTCATCTTTAAAATCCGAAGTTCATCATCCTTCTCCTAAGTCTCCTAGTGATACTCAACCCATACTATCTCCTGATTCCCATCAAGCTTCCTCAGAAGTTCAGTCTTTGATAGAAAAGCTAGAGATAGTATACATTTCTCCTGAAAAACTCGAATCTTCTCAAATATCAGATATTAGTATTTTGTCTTCTTTACAAACTCAAAGAGTATTAACTCGATTAGAAAGAAAAAAAACAAGAATTCTTCCTTTTGGATTTCCCATCGATAGTACTTGAAAGAAACTAAAAAGGACTCAATCAGAGTCAATCACCAGAGAGATCTTATCCCATTCACCTCGATTACCTTCATTCACTTCCACAACCTCCATTCCAAAAATCAGTGTTACTTTGACTAGTTCTTGTACTCAAACTACTATCCTTACAACTATTCTTAGCACTCAGTCTACCTCTTCTTCAACTCAAACTCCACCCAACCAACCTATTCAAAATCCAATGGTAAGAAATCCATGTAATAATCTAGGGGCCGTAAATATGCCCGCTCCTTTTCATTCTCTACTGAAATCACCCAAAAGATGGTTACCTAAATTTAACATTGACGATGGTCTTCCGGCAGAAGAACACATTCACAATTTTATGTTATTTGTCAATCTAAATGGAATAGCTGAAGAGGATTGTGCTGTAATATTATTTCCATATACTCTAATAGGATCCGCAGGATCTTGGTAATTTTCACTGCCTACCCGCTCTATAACTAGCTAGAATATGTTCAAAGAACAATTTCTAGCTAACTTTGGGGATGACAGGACCACTGCTACACTCATCAATGATTTGTCAAATCTAAAAGCTAAATCAGGGGAGAAGATAAAAGATTTCAATTAAATATTTAATAAGTTACTCAATAAAATTCCTGCCACATCAGTTCCTGGTGTAGAAGTTCAAATTGAGTGGTATATTTGAACTCTTCCATCTAATATATCTATTTGTTTTTTATTGAGAAAAACTAGAAACACTTGTAGAAAAAATGAAATAATCGCTATCTATAGAAAAACACATAACCACTCTTGAGAAAAAAAATTCTCAAGAATATAGAAAATCAAAGAAGGTATCTTTCAATAATGATTCTAAAAAGAAAATTCCAAAAGATCCTTTTGACGTAGAAGGTCTTCAAAAATTTTTGAAGACTATGACAAACGACATGACAGATATAAAGAAACAAGATGCTAAAAATGCTAGCTCAAAAAATACCTTCAGATACTTTAAAAAAGGACAATCCTCTAATACTCAACCTCAAAATATCATATCTAATGTTGAATCTGATCAAGATACAGAGGAAGAGAAAACATAAGAATAAGAAGATGACAAATAAGAAGAAGTTGAACTAAATGGAATGTGGGATTTCATCCTACCAAATGAAGAACAACCTGAAGCTTTACCTGTGAACACAAGGAGAAAAAAAACTACTGAAGCAACTCTGCCAAATCAACAGCAAAATATTTCAACTCTTTCTAAAGATAAATTAGTAAGAAAAAATTCTACTTCAAAGGCTACACAAACAAGTCTCGTTACTTCAAGTACTCCACCTGTATCTAAGACAATGGTAGTCTCAGACACTATTGAGTATAATGTAGTTGAAGATATGAATAAAACCAGGAAAAACATTTCAATTCACGAGCTTGCTAAATTGAAACAACAACAAAAAATCTTACATAGAGACTTAAATGCAGTTCCTACTTCAAACATACCTGCTCCAGTAATAGTACAAGCTACTAATGAAATGGGTAATCCACCTTCCGCTTCAACTAAAATAGATGCTACAAACTTGATTATGGTAGGTGATTGATCCATCTCTCATACTCCTACATTTATCTTAACCTATGAGATCTATAACAAAAGCATTCATAATTGTTTAATAAACACAAGGACTTCCTCTAATATATTTCCAAAATTATTCTGTGCTAAGTTGAACATAACTCCTCAGAGTTCCCCTGTTCATATAGTAGAACTTGATAGAACCAGAGTAGAGGTGGTAGGAGAAATAAATTCTGTTTTCATCAGATTCTCATCAAATCCCAAGGTTAATCAAATAATCAATATATTGCTGGCTGATATTCCTGTGTTTTACGATTTAGTTTTAAGCCAAGATTGGTCTGAAAACGTTCATGGCTATTTCGCAATAGACTGGTTGCATATATGGCTACCATATAATGGAAAACCAAATTAAATTTGGGTAGACTGTGAAAATTTCATGAATCACACAGTCACCGATCTTGAAGGAGTTAATGATCTAGTAGCATTGAATAACAACATTATTGGAAACTACTCGGTATAGTCATTTTTGGGAAATTTTAGTGCTCAACCATCACCTTTCTTTGATAATGCAGTTGTTTCTCAGTTTGAGAATATTTCCCAGCCAGATAATTCCAAATGTATAAATTTTGCAAATAGAATAGTAGTTAACTCATTATTTTGGACTTCTTATTTTGATGGTTCTAAATCTAAATATGGTGTAGGTGCAGGTTGTATTCTAATAAAACCAGAAGGAGAAAAACCCATGTTAGCCTACAGACTAGAATTCAATTGTGTAAACAATATAGCTGAATATGAAGCATTAATTCAAAGTTTGTACAAAGCCGTTGATCTTAATATAAAATATATGAAGGTTCTAGGAGTCTTAGAAATCATCGTTAGACATGTAAGAGATACCAGTCATTGTAATTCTGGACATTTAAAGCACTACCAATCATTAGTCCAAGAATTAACCATTCATTTCTCAGACTTCAACATTTATTCTGTACCTAGAATGTAGAATGTTAGTATAGATCTATTAGCTAATGTGGCATCAAAATTAATCCCATCCCAGGAGTTTAGTACCGATAGATTTTATATTGAATTTATTTTTAGACCATCTATTCCTGATAATGTTACCAATTGGAGAGTATTCAATAATGATTCAGATATCATAGATTTCTTAACATCTGAAGGATCTTATGATAGTCAAATTTTGTATGAAAACGAGCATGACATTTAGATTAAGAAAGAACAAGACAAAAACCCTATTCCTAAATCAGTTGTCAAGTTTGAATACCTATATGATCTTAAAGATAGGTTTAAAAGAGTTACTAACTCAAAAACACAAAACTCTACCTGAAGGTTTGAGTTAGTAAATCTAGGAACTAACAAAAAACCTCAAAATGTCAATCTAGGTCTTGGTCTACCTTCCAAAGAAATATTATCATTTATAAGATTGTTTAGAATGTACAAAAGCATATTTTCTTCGGATTACACTGATCTTAAAACATATGACACTTCTCTTATTCAACACACAATTCCTATGATCTCAGAAGAAAAACCTATACAACAGAAATTGAGGAAGATTGATCCAAATCTAGAAAAGAAAATCAAAACAGAACTAAAAAAACTCCTCAAGGAAAAAATAATCTTTCCAGTTAGGCATTCTAAATGGGTATCAAATTTGGTACCTGTCAGGAAAAAGGATGGCGATATTAGAATTTTCATTAATTTTAGGAATTTAAACAATGCTTGTCAGAAGGACAACATTCCAATACCAACCATGGAACAAGTAATGCAGATAGTAGTTGGTTCTGAACTTATGCCCTTTTTAGATGGATTCTCGAGATATAACCAAATTCTCATACATCCAGATGACATATTGAAAACTAAATTTAGGACTATGTTGGGAACTTATGCCTATCAAAATATGCCATTTGGATTAATTAATGCAGGTGCCACCTTTCAAAGAGCTATGGACACAGCTTTTAGGGGGCTCATAAATAAAATAGTGGTTATTTATTTAGATGAAATTATAGTCTTTTATAAACAAGTAAGAAATCATGTGAATGACCTAAAACAAGTCTTCGAGTGATGCAGAAGGTATGGCATCTCATTAAACGCAAAGAAATAATTTTTTCATTAGATGAAGGAAAATTTTGAGGATTCGTTGTGTCAAAAAGAGGTATCTATATTGATCCTGAAAGAATTGAAGAGATTAAAAGAATTCCTTTCCCTCATAACAACAAATCTATGCAGTCTTTTCTTGGAAAAATTAATTTTGTTAAAAGGTTTTTCCCTGACTTTTCACAAATAGTTTTACCAGTAAAAAACATGATTAAGAAAAAATCAGTCTTTA
Organism: Pinus albicaulis; assembly: GCA_034641835.2. Taxonomy (NCBI): domain Eukaryota; kingdom Viridiplantae; phylum Streptophyta; class Pinopsida; order Pinales; family Pinaceae; genus Pinus; species Pinus albicaulis. The sequence continues at coordinate 420,967,988 of CM076576.1, forward strand.
AATGGGGACATAATGAAAGAGAGGCATTTTTTTATAATTAAAAATCTGTTATCAACGCTCCATTCCTGATGATCTAGGGTAAAATTCTTGATACCCTTAACCAAGACCTTTTACTTCGGCTGATAATTAGAATTTCATTTAATTAAGACGTTAATGAACTGAAATGAACAATTGTAGTTGTAAATAAGAGGAACATAAATGAACAAGATCAGAAATCATAAGAACACGTCGATTGATAACGGAGTTCGTCCAGGAGGGACTACATCTCTGAGCCTCAGTGTCAAGATGGTGTAGGCCGCTGCATTATGTGCCGTAAGAAGAAGATGTACCTGGATGTGTTTTCCTATGACATACAAGGAAAAATTCCCTCACACAAGAGTGGTTGGGCTTCTTGAAGAGATGTTCCACTGTGGATCTCTCATACATAAAGAAATACTCCTATCAGTATGACAATAGTTCACATGTAATAACTATGAGTATCCTGCAAATCTTGGAAAACAAGGGATCTCAAAAAACACACATATGAAATTGAGCATCCCACCAACATGGCATAAAAGGGATCTCATATATACCAAAAGCCCATAGCTGAACTTACATCAGTAACAGAACAAGGAAAAATCCCACGACTCATGTATCAACCGGGATTTGCAAGACATAATGCATCTGAAAGAGAAAGAAATGAAGAAGTACATGAAATCCACCTCATATATATCATGCTGACATTTGCAGAAGGATGAGCTGCTCTGCGGCTGAATTTGAAAACACCATCAATCTTGTGGCATCAAAAAATGTGAAAACGACTGCTCACTTGTGGAAATTTGACACCTGCATAACCCACTTCCAAAAGTGGCTGAAAAATCGAAAATTCAAATGAATAAACTGAGCACGCCATCGGACTTGTGGCGTCGAGTAATGAAAAAATGACATAAAATTAGTCCCATTTGAACAAATTCAAAATTTTTCCCTCCTGAAAGTTGGCCTCAATCAAGGTTCCGCCTGCCTCTTTTCTAGCTCATGGTTCCACATGACCTACAATAACAAATAATAAACCTCGAATTCCATGCACACTCTGCTCCTCCATGGCCTGAGTGCACTTGTGAAAATGAGGATATACAAAATTTTCGCGGCAGAATAACCAAAATGATTCGTTGGTGTAACGGTAAAATTGGAATTGGTTGAGGAGGAGTCAGGGGGTCAAATCCCGCCCCTCCCATACATGGCATATTTTTTATTTTTTTTCAAATTGCACGCATTTTGGATGGAGGGGGGTTGGGTCCACATTGGGCGGCCCACCCCTTAATCCCCGCCAACATGTTTAATATGGGATATAAAATGGTTGTGGTTGCATGCGGTTGGTTTGATATTGGTGTCGCCCTCTCGAGGGCCGAACCATGTGGGTCGGGCGGGTTCAACTCCCGCCGACACCGAAATTCATATATGATATGTTTAATCTTTAAAAATATATAAATTTGTTATATGGTTGTCATGGGTGGCAGGGGCCCGCCACCCAAAATTTTAATTACTTTCTGTTTTAATAATTAATTGTGCATCTTTGAAAATTTCAATTTTGACCGAAGGAGTGAAATTAAAGAGGCCACAATTTCACCCAGAAAAGGTGAAATTTGCGCCTTCCTTGAGGCTTCCTAGTCACCAACTCAACCCCAAACTTTGACTGCTCCTAACTCCTTCATACATACTCGGAATTGAGTGTTGTCTCTATCGTTGGATTCAGAATGATGATATCTACAACTTGAACCTGGTTTGAGAGACTTTCGAACAATTTTATTTTTGATCCCACTGTGCTGAGCCACTTGTACTTGAACATGTTTAATCCACCTGGATCATTCCTCCCAACTAAGGAGCTTTTGGTCCTCCAAAAGCATCAAGATTTACCTATATTCAACTTGTCTGCAAATGTCATTGAAAGGCACATCCCCACATGACTCGTTCACCTCACGTACTTCAGAATCAAGATGCGAAGCCATCATGTACAACTGCCGCAATGCGATGTCTGAAAAGGCACATCCCTTGAAGACTCCTTCACCTCTCATACTTCAGAATGAAGATGCAAAGCCATCATCTAAAACTGCTATAATGCGATGTCTGAAAAGGTACATCCCTTGAAGACTCGTTCACCTCTCGTACTTTAGAATCAAGATGCAAAGCCATCATGTACAACTGCTACAATGCGATGTTTGAAAAGGCACATACCTTGAAGACTCCTTCACCTCCCATACTTCGGAATCAAGATGTAAAGCCATCATCTACAACTGCTGCAATGCGATGTCTGAAAAGGCACATCCCTGGAAGACTCCTTCACCTCTTGTACTTCGGAATCAAGATGCAAAGCCATCATCTACAAATGTGGAAATGAAAATGTCTAAAAAGTCACATCCATTGAAGACTCCTTCACCTCACATACTTTGGAATCAAGATGCAAAGCTGTCAAACCAGGAGGTAACTCCTCAAATCTGCAATGTGTATTAGCTGAAGAATGTACATGCTCTTATAGATGGGAGGTGAGGCTATTGGGATTCAGCTCCCAATGACTCTTGGCCTTCCTTATTTCCTAATAACAAATAATATACAAAAATAAATGTGCACACCCATCCATAGGATTAGGTTTCAACATTCCCCCCTTTAATCCGAAGGGATGTTGGTGAGTCCAAGCATCGATCTGAACTTTTCAAACTTCTCTCTTCCAAGTGCTTTGGTGAAGATGTCAGCAGTTTGCTCGTTTGTGGAACAATGATGTAGATGGATGGTCTTGGCCTGAACATGATGTCGAATGAGATGGTACTTTGTATTGATGTGCTTTGTTCGATCATGAAACTTTGGGTTCTTGGCCAACTTTATTGCAGAAGTGTTGTCGATCATGAGTGGAGTGGAATACATCTGTTTCATCTGCAAATCTTCCAGGATTTTCCGGAGCCACACAATTTCCTTTGTTGCTTCAGCTGCTGCCACATATTCTGCCTCGGTCGTGGAATGTGCTGGAACTGACTGTTTGCGTGATCTCCATGAGACAGCTCCTGATCCAAGACTCATGGTGTAACCTGTAGTAGACACCCCTGTTTCTTTGTCGCCATCAAAGTCTGAATCAGAGTATCCGGTCAAGATGAAGTCGCCTACCTATGTATATTTGAGTCCAAAGTCTTGAGTCCCCTTCAAGTACCTTAGCACTCTTTTTGCAGCAGACCAATGTCCTTCACAAGGTTTTTGCATGAACCTTGAGAGGATTCCAACAGCAAATGAGATGTCAGGTATGGTGGTGGTCAGATAGATAAGACTTCCTACAAGCTGTCTATACTTAGTTGCATCCTCAAATTCCTTCCCTTCAACAGATGTGAGCTTCAAGTTTTGTTCCATTGGAGTGCCTAAGGGTTTACAATCATCCATGCCAAATTTGTTCAAGAGATCTCAAATGTACTTCTTTTGAGAAAGAAATATGAATTTAGGATGTTGAATTACTTCAATACCCAAATAGTAATGAACATGACCCAAATCAGTCATTTCAAAACCTTTCTTTAACTCTTTCTTCATGGATGCAATATAGCTCTCATTGTTTCCTGTTATCAAAAGATCATCTACATATACCACAAGATATACAACTGTTTTTCCAACTTTCTTAACAAACAAGGTTGCATCATCAAGATCAAAGTGTTTGAAATCAAGTCTCAGAAGATGCTCGGTCAACTTCTCATACCAGGCTCGTGGTGCTTGCTTGAGGCCATACAAGGATTTCACAAGTTTGCAAACTTTGTGTTCTTGACCCTTTATCACAAATCCTTATGGCTGGGACATATAAACTTTCTCCTTCAGATCTCCATTCAAGAACGTTGTTTTTACATCCATCTGATGAACTTTCCATCCACTCTGAGCTGCTAAGGCAAAGAGAGTCCGGATGGTGGTCCATTTTGCTGTGGGAGCAAACGTTTCTTCATAATCAATTCCTTCCTTCTGTGCGAATCCTTTTGCCACAAGCCTGACCTTGTGCTTGTCAAGTGAGCCGTCTGCTTTGTACTTGTTCTTGTAGACCCACTTACAGCCAATTGGTTTCGTTCCCAAAGGTGGATCAACCAGCTTCCAAGTGCCATTCTTTATCAAGGCATCATACTCCTTATGCATCGCTTCTTTCCATTCATCATGAGAAGCGGCTTCTTTGAAGGAAGTTGGTTCATGATATGTAGACAAACTCAATTCACAGTTATAAGCAATATCCATATCAACAGGAGAATCAGAATTATCTACATCACCTTCGATTTCTTGAGTGGAACTTCTTGTTCCTGTTTTTCCAACCTCATCTGGATGAACATCCTCCAGTGTCTTTGTCAGCCATTTGGGAGGACCTTTCTGAGATGGCCCAGGCTGGTCACTTGACTGAGTTGGGATTGATTCAAGATTCAATCTCCCAATTCTGTCAATCACATCATTCAATGTGTCATCCGTGGTTGTTTCTTCATGTGGGGGAGAGTGTGGTTCAGGAAATGATTCCACGGTTTGATTCAATATCGGAATCCCCCCTTCAAGGTGTGGAATCACATTATCAAATTCTTTGAAAGACTTTGCATGTGTGAATCTATCCAGGCGATCAAGTTGCCGCTCAACAACCTTGTCACTCTTGGATGATTCAAGAAATATGACATCTCTTGCTATCACAAACTTCTTATTTGCTTCATCTTAGAGACGATATCCTTTGGAGGTATTGGAGTACCCCAAGAAGATACATTTTCTGCTTCTAGCACCAAGTTTGTTCCTTTGACCCTTGGGTATCAAGGCATAACAGGTGGACCCAAAGACCCTGAAATGCTTTACCGAAGGAATGTGGCCATGCCACATTTCAAAAGGAGTTTTGTTTCTAATTGAACTTGAAAGACACCTATTCTTTATGTAAACAGCACATAGAACTGCATCAGCCCAAAACATCAATTTTACATTCTTGAAAAATAACATGGAGCGGACCATATTTAAAATGGTTCTTTTCATTCTTTCAGCTACACCGTTCTGTTGTGGATTATATGGCAGAGTGGTTTGATGTTTGATTCCATGTTGACGAAGATAATTTTCAAATTCGTTTGAGGTGTATTCTTTTCCATTATCAGTACGTAGAGAGCCAATATGTGTTTGTGCATCATTTTCAATCCATACATGAAAATTCTTGAAAGTTTGAAAAGCATCAGACTTATTCTTCAGTAAGTAAATCCAGCACATTCTGGTGTAGTCATCAATAAATGTCATCATGTATTTGTTTCCATTTGCAGAAGAAATAGGCATAGGGCCACATAAATCTGAATGAACAAGTTCAAGTTTCCTATGTGCTCTTGAGTGTGAATCATGAAATGGCTGTTTGCTATGCTTTCCTAGAATACATGCATCACATTCCTTAGGTTTTCTAGGAATTGTAGGTAGTCCATCAACACCATTTTTCTTCAAAAAACGAAGGCTGTCATAATTTAAGTGTCCAAATCTAGCATGCCATAAAAGACTTGATGGAAATGTACCTTCATCATGATGTGAACTGAATGCAAAGTTTTGAGCATGAGCGGATGAACCTTTCAGCTTCAAGAGTCTCCCTTCTTCTATTCCCTCCATGACAAGTGAGTGATCTGATGCTTTTCTGACCTCTGCCTTGCCATCAAACAAGTGAATTGAGTGTCCTTGCTGCCGGATTTCGACCAGGGACAGCAAGTTTCTCTTCGACTCGGGGAGGTATAGAACCTCATGTAGGATATGATCAGGAAGACCAGGCAGTTTAAGCCTGACTGTGCCAAGCCCTGATGGCTTGAGTTTGGATTTATCTGCGAAATATACTGCTCCATCAACTTTGTCAGTGAAATCTTCAAAAAAATCTTTTCTAAACGTCATGTGACATGTTGCTCCTGAATCTAGCAACCAATCATCTCTCCATGAATTAAATGAAACATCAAAGAGGTTTTCAGTTACTCCATTGTTACAATGTGCTAGAACATAGTGAGCGGATTCAGGTGCTTTACCTTTGTCTTTGTCATTGGTTTTACCTTTGTCTTGATTTCTGTGCTGCTCAATTTTGTTCCATGGTGTTCTGCATTTGGGTGCATCATGTCCATCTCTATTGCGGCGTGTGCAATGAAGATGGGATTTGTCAGCTTGTCTGCCCCCCCTTTCTGTGAAGTTCCTTCTTCCTCTTCCTCTTCTGCCACCTCTTCCTCTGAATGAATCTGGAGCATGATTCTTTTCTCTATGTGCCAAATATGCAGCCTCTTCGGAAGATGAAGGGACTGTCATCTTCCCAAAAGCTTTCTCTCTTTCTGCAAACTTCTGCTAAAGTTTATCAAAGGTGATTTGTTCAAGGTTTCCACTTGCTTGCAAAGACTCAAGATAATGTGAGTAAGTCGGATATAATGCCTTAACATATGCTATGAGAGGTATGTCCATTTTTACACCAGTGTTTTGAATGTCATGCATTATAGATCCTATTTCTGAAGCTAAAGCAAGGGGATCATCATTCTTCATTTCAAGACTGAACAGCTTAACCATCAATTGAACATTTTCTAATTCTGAGTGTGAGTCATAGAGTTCTTTTAGTTTCTTCAAGGCTTCAAAGGAATTTGAGAATGATGAAATATGGCGACTCACCTCTTCACTTACTGAAGCTGCAATCAAGGCATAGGCCTTGCAGTTCTTGTTTTCCCAGATGGCAAGCTCTTTGTCTGAAGTGGGCTTCTCTGGTGGATTTTCTGCTTGTCCTTCACAGATTCCTCTCCACGGCTCATTAAAAATGAGTGTGTGTTTAATCTTCCGAGACCATTCAAGATAGTTCTCTTTGCCAGAGAGAACTATCCCAACAATAGAGATGAGAGAATGCATTATACAGCTGGAAAAATCTTCTGAAGAGGAAACAAATTCTGCTATAAAAACTTCAAACTCTTGAAATATTTCAAATACAGGGGCAAAAACTCTTGCTGGAAAAAAAAATTTTCTGAGTTTAAAAACTCTTTCTGGAAACTAAATCTGCTCAGAAAACTTTTGCTGAAGACTGAAATTTAAAAAACTCTCTATGCTATAGACTGATTCTGCATAAAAAAAATGTATTTTTTTTTTTGTTTGGGGAAAAGTGTATGTGAAAAAAATGGGATTATGAATGGGAAGAATGTGGTGGGAGGTCGATGTAATAGAGGGCGATGTATATATAAAGGTGATACCACAACGCTCATATAATTTCATATAATGCTGGAGGGCCCATTACCAACAACTGAGTATAAATATACCAAGGACATAGCATGTATATATGGAGGGCGGTATATAAAACAACGTGGACAATATATGAAGGCGGTAATGTAATGTGTAACGAATATGTATTGAACTGTTGTAACATATATGGGACAGCGTTTTAATAGACAGCGCATACACAGTGGAGCGGTATTGAAATGGAGCGGTATTGAAATGAAATGGAGCGCATGTCAAACTGTATAACGTGGAGCGGTATTGAAATGAAATGGACAGCATATATTGAGCAGCGTTTTTAGCAAGGAGATACCACGCATAAGACAAAATACAATGGGCAGCATTTAAAAAATCGATACCATGACAACGTTTTAATGGGCTGTGGAGCTGGTAGTGGGAGCGATAAGGGTGTGCGGAACTGTGGAGCTGGTAGTGGGAGCGATAAGGGTGTCGAAATGTGATTGCAGGGTGCGGAAGATGTGTTGTAGGCGGGTACGCAGGTCCAAAACAAAACGCAGGCAGGGGATAAGTGTTGTTGTAGGGGATGGGTAAGGGATGGCCGGCGTAGATAGGAGGGCCGAGCTGGTTAAGGCTTGCTGTGCATTGAGAGCATGTATAGCGGGTGTGGTAGCTCGAGCGCTGGAGTGATAAGGAGGGGCGCGGCAGGGAGGGAGGGCGACGCAGCGTAGGTTGGGAGGGCGAGTTAAGGAGGGTAGGGACAGGTGATTGCAAGGCGTAGAGTGGGAGCGCAGAATGACAGGGGTCGAGGGTAGATAGAGACCGATGGAGAGGGCGTAGGGAAATGAATGGAGAGGGCGTAGGGAGAAAGTGAGGAAAGGAGAATGAGGAGGCCCAAAAGGGCTGTTACAAAAAAATTTGAATTTGAATCTGCAGAAGACAGTTGCAGGACTGCTGGACTGGCAGAGCCTGCAATTTGCAGATTGACAGAGCCTGCAATCTGCAGGAGCTGGAGCTGCAAATGTCAGTGCTATTTAGGGAAAAAAAAATGCAGAAAACAGTCTAGCAACTAGGAGCAGCAGAAAACAATTAATAAAATTGACTGAGCAAAGGGTAGGGAGTTACACCACAGGGCAGAAGTGCCAAATGTGGGGCTGGCTCTGATACCATGTCAAACCAGGAGGTAACTCCTCAAATCTGCAATCTATATTAGCTGAAGAATGTACATGCTCTTATAGATGGGAGGTGAGGCTATTGGGATTCAGCTCCCAATGACTCTTGGCCTTCCTTATTTCCTAATAACAAATAATATACAAAAATAAATGTGCACACCCATCCATAGGATTAGGTGTCAACAAAAGCCAACACCTACAACTGTTGTGGCACGAATGTGTGAAAGCCACATCTCTTGAATATTCCTTTATCTATCGTATTTCAGAATTAGAATTCCAACACCTGCCTAAAGCTGCAACAAACATTGCATTCTCAATGTGACGAACAATGACCCAAATATTTCCATACTTGCCACGAGTTTATAACATGTACTCAGTGGTCAAGCTTACAACAAAATGGAAATCATACCTCAACAAAATTACAAGAACAAACCTCATCGTCGCATTTCGAGGTGATGGAAAAACTCCTCATCACTTTTACATGAAAGAAATGCATCAGAAGATTCATAGAACATGACCAAAACATAATCGTCACATTTCGAAGTGATGGCAACACATCACCACTTTTACATGAAAGAGGTCCAACACACGACTTAGAAAACAAGGCCAAAAAATATCATGGTCGCTTAAACGAGTGATGGAAACACATCATAACTCTCATAATAAAAATGTGACAAATGATTTACAAACATGGCCATGAAAAGCTTAACATCTCTAGAAAAAAAAAATCTATAAGAACCAATTCTTGCTTATTAAAGTGAGTGGATCATTTCCCTGTGGAAAAATTTCTTGTCGATTAGGTATTTCGACTTGTGTATGCATAGGCGATTTTTCTTGAAGGCGTTGTTCTGGATGAATTTTCCAACATGTGGATCTTTGGTGGCCACTTCGATCACAATGGGTGCAAAATTTAGTTTTCCTCCAAACCTGCTTAACTGATTTCTTTTCCTCTTAGGGAGAAGTCTTTTCATGCCTCTTCCTTCTTTGTGCTGCCATCCTCTTCCACCACTCGGAAAACACATGGTTATTTAAACCACAAAAATAACAAGTTTTACGATGCCATATTTTATGACCGTGGTTATCAACATTCTTATAATAAAAATGAACTCTGGAATAATGAGACTTAGTATACCTTCTGGGGTGGTCTCTGGTACGATCATGATGATGGGAGCTCACCTCAGTTCCTTCACTACAACGTGCACTACCATGGAATGATGGTGAAGTGTCCCCATCATTTCTCTTCCTTGGATATTTCATCATTATCTCTTTTCATTTGATGTCCTTTGAACATCCTTCGTCAGCGTACCCCAAACCTGCATAACGAGGTTGTTGCAAAACCTCCAATGGTTATGTTATGCCTTGGCCACGAATGCCAAGTCCTCATCCTCTATACCCCATTTTGGTGAGGAGTATCATGCTGGTACCTGTGATGGGTATCTTGACACTTCCAAGTGAAATAAAATCATATGAAGAAACTGACAAAAAATCAACACTGTTTACCTTAGGTGTTGGTTGTGAAAGACATGAAGAAAGTTGTTGTAAGCCTTCGTTGCGCTTCACTTCCATCAATGCCTCTGACATGGCCTATAGCTGAAGCTGCCACTGCTGCATCTCCTCCTTCTCTTCGTGAAGGGATGCCTTCAATGCATCATGGTCTGTCTGAAGTGCTTTTTTGTTGCGTTTCAAACCTTTCTATGCCTCTGTCGTGGCTTGCAACTGAAGCTGCAACTACTACTTCTCCTTCTTCTCTTCATGTAGGAATGACTTCAAGGCATCATGATTTGCTTAAAGAATTTAATTTTTTCACTTCAAATCTTCCCATGCCTCCGTTGTGGCTTGCAACCGAAGTTGTAACTGATGTTTGTCCTCCTCTTCATATAGGAGGGTCTTCAACTCTTTGTTCTCTGCTGCTTGTTTTTCATAAGCCTCATATAACATGTCCTCTTTCTCGGACACCCTGAGCATGGTTTCGTACATGTTCTTGAAATTCTCCATGGTTCAACTTAGAAAACGTTCAATGTTCATGCCTACAATCCAATCAGCAAGAAAACATGCTCTGATACCATTTGATCCAGGGTAAAAATCTTCATACCCTTAACCAAGACCTTTTACTTCGGCTGATAATTATAATTTTATTTAATTAAGACATTAATGAACTGAAATGAACAATTGAAGTTGTAAATAAGAGGAACATAAATGAACAAGATCAGAAATCATAAGAACACATCGTTTGATAATGAAGTTCATCCAAGAGGGACTACATCTCGAGGCCTCGGTGTCAAGATGGTGTAGGCCACTGCATTATGTGCTGTAAGAATAAGATATATATGGATGTGTTTTCCTATGAAATACAAGGAAAAATTCCCTCACGCAAGAGTGGCTAGACTTCTTTAAGAGATGTTCCACTCTAGATCTCTAATACATAAAGAAAGACTCCTATCAGTATGACAATAGTTCACATGTAATAACTATGAGTATCCCTCCAATCTTGGCAAACAAGGGATCTCAAACAAGATACATATGAAATTGAGCATCCTGCCAATATGGCATAAAAGGAATCTCATATATACCACAAATCCATAGCTGAAAGAACATCAGTAACAAAACAAGGGAAGATCCCATGACTCATGTATCAACCGGGATCTACAAGACATAATGCATCTTAGAGAGAAAGAGATGAAGAAGTATTTGAAATCCACATCATATACCTGATTCTGAAATTTGCTGAAGGTTGAGTTGCTCTGCGGATGAATCTGAAAACACTATCAATCTTGTGGCATCAAAAAATGTGAAAACGACTGCTCACTTGTCGAAATCTGACACCTGCATAACTCGCTTCCAAAATTGGTTGAAAAAAAAAACTTAGATGAAGAAAATAAGCACGCCATCAGACTCATGGCATCGAGTAGTGAAAAAATGACATAAAATTTGTCCCATTTGGACAAAGTCAAAATTTTGCCCTCTTGAAAGTTGGCCTCAATCAAGGTTCTGCCTACCTCTTTTCTAGCTCATGGTTCCACATGACCTGTAATAAAAATAATAAACCTCGAATTCCATGCAGGCTCCACTCCTGCATGGCCTGGGTGCACTTGTGAAAATGAGGATATATAAAATTTTCACGGCGGAATAATGAAAGTGATTCGTTGGTGTAATGGTAAAATTGGAATTGGTTGAGGAGGGGTCAGGGGGTCAAATCTTGCTCCTCCCATACATGGTGTATTTTTTGTTTTATAAAAAAATGCATTCATTTTGGATGGTGGGGTGTCGGGTCTACATTGGGTGGCCCTCCCCTTAATCCCTGCCATCATGTTTCATATGGGATACAAAAGGGCTACGATTGCATGTGGTTGGTCTGATAGTGGAGTTGCCCGCTCGGGGGCCGACCCACATGTGCCGGGTGGGTTCGACCCCCGCTGGCACTGAAATTTATATATGATATGTTTATTCTTTAAACATATATACATTTTTTATATGGTTTCCGTGGGTGGCAAGGTTGGTGGCCCGCCACCCAAAATTTTAATTATTTTCTGTTTTAATAAGTAATTGTGCATCTTTGAAAATTTCGATTTTGACCAAAGGAGTGAAATTAAAGAGGCTACAATTTCACCCATATTTTTTCCTGAGTTTGCTAGAATCCGGTGGCCATAAAATGTCAAATTTGTGCCTTCGTTAAGGCTGCCAAGTCACCCAGTGAACCCCAAACTTTGACTGCTCCTAGTTCCTTCATACGGACTTAGAATTGAGTGTCGTCTACACCATTGGATTCATAATGATGAGATATACAACCTGAACCTAGTTAAAGTGACTTTCAAACACTTTGATTTTTGAGCCCTCTATGTTGAGCCACTTGTAGTTGTACCTGTTTAATCCTCTTGGATCACTTGACTACCCCAAATTTTTTTAATCCTTTTACTTTATACACATTTTCATCAGATACATCATATGCTTTTGTTTTAACAGAGCTTAATGACAAAAAAATTGAAACACTAATATCATTTTTTAGTTCCAATTTGCAAGGTGCAGAACTAAATTATTCATCTATTGAAAAGAAAGCATTTTATGTATTTAAGGCTATAAATAATTTCAGAACTTCTCTCCTTAAAAGTCACACCAAAATCATATTTCAATTCTCTGTAGTAAGAAAAATATTAATGCAAAGAGAATTTGGAGAGAAAAGGGCTAACTGGGTCACCTCTTTACAAGAATATGATGTAGAAATTAGACCCTCTAGAATTGTAAGAGGTAAAGGTTTTTGCAGAATTCTTAGAGGAGCATCCCATCTACCATTAGAAGAAGATCTATGTAATAATGTGCAAATATCAAAGGAAAGCCTCAATGATGTAGAGTCTCAATACACTGATCTCATATTTTATTTAAAGAATGGATATATCTGAATCAACTCAGTTACAAAACAAAACGAGCTTTTACATTAAAGGCCAATCTATATTAATTAATCAACGATGTATTGTTTAGGAGAAATTTTGATTTTGTACTACTAAGATGCTTAGAAAAATCTGAAGCAGAGAGAGTCTTGCAGAAACTCCATGATGGACCAGCTGGAGGACATTTTGGAGGAAATACGAAAACACACGAAATCCTTCATACAGGTTACTATTTGCCTACAATTTTCAAATATGCTCATGAATATGAAAGAAAATTCAAGGTGTGTCAAAGTGCATCTTGAAGACAAAAGAAGTTAGCCTTCCCATTACAACCAATCAATATCAAACAACCATTTGAACAATTGGGATTAGACATAATCAGTGAGATCGTTCCTAATTATTCCAAACAACCTCGATATATTCTCACAGCTACAAATTACTTTACTAAATGGGTGGAATAAATTCCATTAAAGGTAGCCAACTCCGAGAATATCATTGATTTCATCAACCAAAATATCACAACTACGTTTGGCTTACCTACTACTTTAATGTTTGATAAGTCATCTTACTTCTCAGGGACTGCTATGATGGAATTTGCATCTAAAAACTTAATTATTTTGTGAATTATTACCTGAAGGAAATGGTTTAGTAGAATATAAAAACGAGAGAATTGTTGATCAAAATCAACGAAATTGGCATAAGTCATTAATATTTACTCTTTGGGCAGATCGAATAACCTAAAAAGATTCTATTTGTGCTTCTCCATTCAACCTTGTCTATGGAAAAGAAGTTGTACTTCTTACCAATGTAGTTATTCTCTCTCTTCCCTTAGTACAATTTACTGATGAATCTCCTTCTTCTTCTTTACAACTTAGACAATGTCAAGTTCTTAAGCTAGAGGAAGAAAGAGAAAAAGCTAAGCCTACTCATGCACATCATCAAAAAATAGTAAAAACCTCACTTGACTCAACTTCTATTACTCCGAAAATTTTTCAAGTTGGTGTTTTGGTATTGAAATGGGACAAAGGACATGAGGAAAAAGGTAAACACACGAAGTTTCAAAAAATTTGGCTAGGTCCATTTCAAATAGTTGAATAAATAGGCCCATCAACATTCTTATTGCAAGATCTACCAGGCAAAAGAGATTCTTTGTCTGTTAATGGGGTGATTTTGAGAAAATACTTTTCATAGGAGGTAACCCCTTCTATCCCCTATATACTAGTGTCTTTTTCTTTCCATTTAGAAAAATAAAAGTTGCTTATTAAAATTTTTTGGCTTTTCAAATAAAATATCAGATGATGATTTTTTATTAATCGCTTGTAGAAATAAGGAGTGTTAAGGAAACAATTGAATGATGTGAAAGACAAATCAATTTTATTTTCGCTGAAAGATGCAATTTCACTGAAATTATTTATTCCTTGATGAACTGTCATCCTTATATAGCATGATTATTATGTTATCACTAAAGAAAAGAATCTTTAACATAGTAAAGACTCTTTTACAGAAAATAAATCTAAAACTCAACATTATCATCCAAAATCCTCAAAAGGACCAATGATTCACCCCATCCAAAAAAACTTACTAATTTTTCAAAGAAATTCAAAAATGATTATAACTAAAAAAAAACTTAAAAGATAATAAGTCTCATCACGAGCTTGTTTACCATGTTCATAGGGAAATAGTTGAACAAACATTACCAATAATTCCTACCAAAATAGGGTGATGACTTGAGATTATATGAAGAGGACAAGGGGTCTCATCAAGAGCCAACTTGATCAGTTTAATTACAACTAGTGAATGGCATTGTCATCATTTGGTTACCAAGCTAAGACAATGGCTTTTAAGTAAATAAAAATATGATATAAAAAGAAAAGTTTCAAAAATTAGAATTTATTTTTGGAAATTGTAAGAAACACTGGATGAGACAATGAATCATTGTTGGGTAAAAGGTAACCCTCCCAAAAGCTTAAATTGCTTATTGGAATAGAGGCTCTACCTGTGATAGAAGAGTAAATATTTATAAAGCTGATCTGTGAGAGATACTTTCTTTATCTCTTTGAACTGAGTAATGACTGCTATAGATTCTCATACTTATATCTTTAAAAGAGGGATCCTTATGAATTATAACTAAGAGAAATTTCATTGCTTAGTAAGATATTATTTGTTTGAAATTCATTCCTGCAACTATTTTTATTTCAAAAACATTTTAGAAATTTCAAAAAATTAGTCAGAGATAGCTGGTTCTCCCAAGTAAATTGCCAATTTTTTTTCTATACAACACCCCCCATTTATTCTAATAAATGGGGACCCTTTATAAATAGATAGGAAATTTATTTTTATCTTTAAAACAAAAAAACTTTAGGAAATAAAGTTTTCTTTGAGTTTTCCACTTTATTCCTTAGTGCGCATCGAAAACCACATAACTTACAACCAAAAAAAACTCGAAAACCATTAGGTCATGTGGGTTGACAAATACGCTAAGCCTTTTTCCAAAGTTATGTTTAAAATTTGCAAACTCTTTAATTATCGTTATATTTTCTTTATCGCATCGCACCTCATTTAAAACGGTCAAATTATAAATAAATTTTCCATAAGTTTCATTTATGCAGATCGGGCGAGGCAAAAAAGTAATAAATATAAAGCTCTAAAGTCCCATAAATCGCAGTTGCTTGACTTATTGAATGCACAATTGGCATTTTGCACAACTTAACCAAAATCGAATTCGTTTACGACATAAGAATTGCGATGTGTGATTTGTGCAGATCGCATTTTGTAGAATCTATTGGTAAACATCATAAATGGTAAAAGTTATAATTTTTGATATGTGAACTAATGGAATTTAATTGCAACCCAAAATGACTTATGTCGAATCAGAACTAAATTCAAGATCTAATGACTTAAGTTGATTGATAGCTACTTCGTGTGAAGGTGTAAGAGATTTGAGTTTGAAATGATTATCCATGATTAATATCATATTTGATAGATTCATATCTATTATTGCATGTTTTAAATAAATTAGCAATGGATTTGTCTTTGTTCCATGTATTTTTAATGATGTCTCTGTTTCCTTAAAAATAAGAAACTAAATAACAGAACGAAGAAAATATAGATGAATAGGAAAGATAAATATATTGCTCAAACACTGTCTACTGAAGATTCAAACATGTCTGCCTTATTTTCAGACACCACCTGTGACAAGGAATGCGGTAGTTTGTCATGGGAAGAAATGTATTAGTTTTTCGAAAATGAAAAGCCAATAGTGATAGATAAAGTTGCTTCAGCAGAAATATCTATTTCCTCAGACCCAACTGATCTTGATGTTACATATTCATTCATCCACAAGGTAGCTGCAAGGCCAAAAGTTCTCCCTTACACATATATGGTTAAGTGGGAAATTAACCACTTAAACGTAAAAGATAGAACTTTTAAAGATTCAAGAAGCGAGAATATTGGTTCTTTCATGACAGATGATTTAAAAGCAATGTACCACTTACTAGGCCCATAACAAAACTATGAGAAAGCCTTTGTCGAAGGCTTTAGAGAAAACAATCTAGATTTAAAAAAAGTTATAAAAGAATGTAAGGAAGACCAGAGAAAGATGAAGCGAGATAAAATCGGTACGTACTCAATTGCCCAACTTCCTTAGGCTTATTGTTATGCTGCCGGTATGTTATGTAGATTGTTTTCCAGACCTCATACCACTAGGTTTTTAGTAGATTGGATTCCATTGATTGACGCAATCGTCAAATCCTTAATTCTGAATTGGGAAAATATCTTATCTGACAGTTTAACCAAAAACTCATAGAATATAGGAATAAAAGGAGTGTTTCATCTAGAGAAATACCTTTCTTTTATATCTCTACCTATGTCATGGACACAATTTTGTTTTCTTCTAGTTTTCCTACCATGGGATGGAAATGGACTACCCAAGACCCTACCCCAATCCACATCTACCATAGAGCCCTTTGGATTCGTACTACCATCTACATTTTTATAAAATTTTCCTTGGATTAATATTTCCTATGTACCAGATGATATTCAATAAAAAGCCCCTAGTGTTTTCGAAGAGGCAAGTGCAAATATTATTTCTATGGCTAGGTGGTTTGTAGAGGAGAATTTTACATAGGTCATAGTATTAAGGTGTTATGCTTCTCCCCATGTCGTACCATATTATGTTACTGATAAGTTACTTGCAAGATAGATAGCTTACCAGCTTGTTAATGGTATTACTAAACAACTGAAAGATGCTACGAAGTTTGTTTGGCCTAATTTCCCTTTAAAGTGTGATACTTTTTCACTTTTTGATATTGGCCATACCTACAAGGAAGTTTCAAATATTAATCTATTTAATTTGGAGGTAATGCCAAAGAGGTTGTATTACCCAAATGATGTAACTAAAAATTATACCACTGAGCTCAAAATGAAGCCTTTTGTAAAGGAAATAGATGGATATTATGATCTCTTCCAAGGCATGGAAAAATTTTCAGATATAATTAAGTTTGGATCCAGTCAAGTTAACCAAGATGATTCGTAAGTCTTCCAAATATACAGAAACAAGAGACTAGAGAGAGTTCGTCTTAACTTGTTAACTATTTAAGATGTCAACAGACCTACTCCGAGTATTAGCTTGGATAATGAAGCAAAAGACATGTCTAAGGATGAATCAGGTCAATTAGAGCATCAATCTCACAATTTGGATCATTCTAAAAATTAATCTGAATCCAAAAAGAATAGCCCAAAAAAGATAATTGATTAGGTAATTCAAGAGATAGAGATGCAAGAGCAAAGAGAAAATAATGGAACAGAGTCAACTTCTGAGGAAATTCAGCACAGTCATAAAACACACTTGATCAGTCAGAAAAGTCACAAATAAAGAATTTGACTAGTGAATGGGATGTGTTTGCTGAAGCGATAAGAAATCTTAAATCCAATCCCAATGTTGATCTAATTACTAGTTTTTATACACCTAAACATTCCTAGAAGGTAGTGGAAACTGTTAATCCACTACAATAAGTTCCAGAGATTCATGATTGAGAAATCATACTGGCCTAGCCTACATAAAAAATAGTTTTACAAATTGTAGATATTCATTCACTGGACATATTTTGAATTCCTAGTTATAAGGTTATAGTCAAGAGAAATAATAGGAGAAGAACTAATGAAACTGTCTCAAACCTCATAGATGAATTTGTTGACATTTTATGAAAGGATTCCTTAGGTGGCCCTACTGAAAATTTAACTAAATGATCACAATATGCAGGGGAATATGCTATTGCTACTTTTGATAAATCTACTAAAGTTAAAATGTTGCTGAAGAAAAAGGAAGATATAATACAAGAACTAGAGAGACTGTTAGTTGAAGAAAAATCCAACTCCAGTGAGCAACTGAAATCAATGATAGCCCAATTTCAAAAATATTTTGAGAGTCTTAAATTGCAGTGTCAAGCATAAATCAATGAGAAACAAGCACAACTGGAAGCAACAACAACCAGGTTACAAAGCCAACTGCAATTAGACAAATTCATAAAAGAAGCAGTGGATTTAAATGATAATTTAAAGCAACAACAAGAATTATTTTTCCAGCAAGCTTCTATTATTGACTCTTATTGTGACTCAAATGACACACTGATCCAACAAGTAGCCATCCAAAAACTTTAATGTGAGAAGCTCAAAAAGAAAATCAACGAACATATTCAATGGAAAGCATCAGACTCAGGAAAGGAAACTGATCTACCCTAGATAGATAAGTTTCATAAAGAGATCCTATTCAAAGATTGGGAAGCACAAATCAAGCAGGCAGAGAAAGCATCAGCGAAAACATCAAAATTATCAAAGGAAATTATTGCATACGTATGTGAACAACTGGTGAAAGAAGAACTTATCAAAGAGTACACGTCTGAAGTGTTCACAGAAGTAAAACATATAGAAACATAGTGCAAGAAAAAGGTGGACACAGAGGATGAAATAAATAAAAAGGTAAATAGGATTGATCAAGAAAATTATTGGAATTTTCTAATCAAACCTTATCATCAATACTAGATCCTAAAGTCTTTAACAGATTAAACCTGAAGATCGTAGCCAATACTTTGAAACACAGTATTCAAGGGACACGTCAGATCGAGAATTTCGTAGTGAGCTTAGCTAAAGCCTATGTTAGATATTTGTCAACTTCGTGACCAAATCCAAAATAAAGGGAGGAATTCATAAGCCATATTGTTACTTTATTTTCCTAGATTGTAGTTTAAGTTAGCCTTACGAGGATGGTTGCTTCAAACGTCCTGTATATTTTTGTAATAATATATTTTAGAACATAGTTAGTTTTGTATTTAAACCCCTCTCATGCATTTAGAGAAGGGTCCATAAATTTGTCAATAACATTCAAAGAATGCACTACTGTAAGTTTGTGAATGCTTTGATGAATTAGTGGAACACATCTGTTATTTTTTGACAATTAATGTTGTTTAACTAAAGTTGCATTACTGTGCTCTTTAAATTGCTTTAAAATGAAGAGGAGCCGATAAATTACTATCAGTTTACATGAGTAGAACTTCGTACATATGGTAATTCTATTCACTTTTATTAAGTATTACTTTGTAGATTGACAGTCATATTTTTATTGCATTATATATTTGAAACGTTATTATAGATTAATGTTACATGCACTTCTGTTCTAATATTTGTCTGTGATTCCTTATTAAATATATAATCACAAATATTAATGCGATATATTTTTCACAATTATTCTACTCAAACTTTGTCAGAAGAATTATCTTACATAATTTTCATCTACTTCAAGTGTTAAATGACCTATATTGCTAATAGTTGAAATATATCTCTTTAGATCGCATAAAGGAAGAAACACCTCGGGCATATAGTAGAATAAATAGTTTAGATAGATGCATATGATAGATTAAAATAATTCTCCATTTTCATGTTGTATGATCAAAACACACCTTCAAAATCATCCTTGTTAGGAAACTGGTCCCATTATCTAGAGTTAGAGCCACTACATGAAATGGAAAAAGAGCTTCTTGAAGGTCCGAACCCGGTGGTTTTCCCCGTTGTTTTGGCAGCGTAATTCCGAGGCCTCAACACCTACCAACAAATAATTCATTTGTATACCTACGCAAGTAAAACAAGATATAATTTTCCTTTCCTTCCAATCTACAGGGTAGGTGGGTTCAGGCACAATATTCGGAAATATTCAGCAGCAAAATTTCAACATAGCTTAGGATCTTCATCGTAATAAGACTACTTTGCTCAAAAAGGTTGTGCTTCAATATAGATCCATCCTATATGATGTAGAACTGCTCTATTTTTTGTTCTGTGTTAAGAAGTTTCTATTGCTTTCTGAAGTGTAGTAGAGATAATCAATGTATATTGAGACCAAAAATATTTGTTGTTATGGTTTATTCATATAGATATTTCATATTCAATTAACTATTTATCTTTTCTAAAATAATAAAACTTAACGATACTTTTAGAAAATGTAATGTAAAGCATGTAAATGTTAATAAAACTTGGAGATGCTTTTAAAAAATATAATGTAAAGCATCTAAATGTTAAAACATATTTTAAAATATGTGTGTGGATGATTATTTGTTAGTTATCTTCATTTGATTACGTTCTTTAAAAATGGTGTGTGTTACGTTATCTGGATGATTATCTGTTAGTTATATTGACTATTTAAGTGTTAGGTTATCTTGACGATCTTCTTATCTTCTTTATCTTAGATCACATGCTTTTATGTTTGGTTTTCTTAGGTGTCAATTTAAAAAATTATTGTTTTTTTTTTTAAACAATTTATAGTAAAAGTGATTAATTACATTTTTTTATGGTGGAACTTATAGATTTTTGAATGTATAAATGGATTCAACATTATTGAAAATATTTAAAGCACTAGAATTATATAGATTAAACAATCTAAGCTCAAGTTTTTAAAAATCTTTCTCTAGATTTTGATTAAAATTAACCAGAAAATTGATAAAAAATTCATGGTACCAAAATTTTGAAGCTTCACAGCTTCAACCAGGATTTAGAAAAATTTCCACCAAATTTTAGGAGAGAAATTTCATTATTTTTCTTTAAAAAAATGACTTTTTGTGTTTTTCAATCATAATGAAAAAATAAGTCCCATAATGCATGCAAAGTAAATTGGAAATTCTTGCAGAGTGTATGAGAAAGGTACCATGGCGCCTCTAAGGTCCAATACTAATTCTTCCCAGATGAAGCTACATCTATGTTCACCCAATTATGTAAGTGAATAGAAAAAACAGTTATTATCCCATAAAAGAGGAGGAAAAAATGCTTGTGTAAGATTTTGCATGGCAATTTAGTCCTTACCAAATGTAACTTGATGAATTTGTAATTCAAAGTTTTAAGCTCAAAATGTAAGTTGATGAATTTCAAATTTGTGTAATGCATGGTTTTGAGATGAATTTAAAATAGTTTCAAAAATACAATTTTGTAGATATGGAAATCACATCTTCAATGATATATTCGTTGTATTTTCTATTCAATCTTCTTAATATACAAAGAGTTTGTTTACCTCTGCTTTTGTGGAGAAAGTGCTGCTCAGATAATCTGTGGCCAATTTGCAGGCCTGTGGTCTATTCAATCTTTCTATATATAGAGTTTTCTTACATCTCCTTAACTTTTGTAGAAAGTGTTGCACAGATCATTTGTAGACGATTTACAGAACACACCAGACCAACAATGTCAAAACAATTTTCTTTAATACATTTTCCTCTATCTTCACACGCTATCCAGTAATATCAATGATATTTTTCAATTTAAAATATCTATAATCAACATCTCAACTACTAGAAGCCTTACATTAATTTTCATTATGTGTGGGCATAGAAAGCAACGATTTTACTATATGTTTTTACTGTTGTTAATCTCAAGTGTTATGGTATGACTATAATGGCGCAAGCAACTTTAGAATTGGTTTAGTGACATAACTAAATAAGTCTCTCATAAATTAAATAAGGCCATGAAAACGTTTTTACCAAAAAAAACCAATTGAAATTTTATTGTTGATGCATTAGATTTGGTGATTGGATCAAAATTATATCTTATCAGCTGACACATTGTAAACATTCACCATTTTATTATAAAAAATAGCGAGTGGAATTGTAGATATCTGTTTCAGACCTTTTGCAATATTTATTTCAATTTCGTTAAAAGCCTACGTAAGAAGTCTTTCCTTTCCAAGAATTTCACTGAACACAACCAAGCTTCTATAAGTACATTAAATTTTCCTTTCCAAGAATCACACAGAACACGACCAATATTATACAGGTAACTTGAATTCAAACACAATGCAATGCAACAAAGAAAATACTATATCTCACAGAATTGAAGTGTATTTTCGGGGGAAAGTAATGGATGTTATGTAACATTATGATTAGAATAAAATTGAGTGATTATGATTAGAATAAAATTGAGTGATTTTGTGAGCATTGTAATGGGAGATTTGTAATACGATAATCATCTTTCGACAATATATATAAGTTTAGATCTTTTTTAAACATGGTTTTATCAAGAAAGTTATAGATATCAAATCTATTGAGGTTGAAACCTGTTATTAAATTTTGTATTTAAAAATTTTGTATTTAAAAAGAGATTTACACCTTAAGATATTCCATTCTCTAAGCCTTTAATAGATCTAGGTTAAAAAAAAATCCAAGTTGTTTTAAATTATTTATATTATTCTTACTTTTTACTATTTTTCTTATAATATATTTCAATCTAAATTATTTTTATTTTTTCCTCTTTTTCTTATAATATATTACAATCTAAATTATTCTTATTTTTTCCATTTTTTCTTATAATATATTACAATTTGAAAATTTGAATACTTTAAGGTGAATTAAATTATGCATCCATACTTTCTACTATAATAAAATTTATCTCTCATAAACACATTTTGACTATGATAAATTGTGGTATTATTTTCCATTTAAAATATTATTATCATTAAACATTTTTTGCTACTTTCTATAAATGTTTAATATATGTATGTGTGTGTTAAAAAATAAAACAAGGATGTAAATTATATATATTAAATACTTATTAGTTTTTCTTTTATATATTTGAATTATTTATTAAAATTTAATTGCACAAAGTTTATGTCACAAAACAAATTTAATTATAATATCAAATTAATTTATATATTTGAAATATTTATTATTTTTTACTTGGATTAATTTTACCTCACAAAAAATTATCTTAAATACCTAAGGCTGCCACTTTACACCAAACTCCCTAGGCTGCAACTCTGACACTATTATATCAAATGTTAGATGATTGAAGGATTGTGTGTGTTAGACGATTGAAGTATTGTGTGCCTTTGGAGTTACAATTGAATGAAAAGGCATACATATCACTGACCTTAGCATTGGATTTGTATTTCAAAACTTTTCTCCTAGGGTTTTTGAGACACTTGGATCCTTCCAAGAAGCTCAAGCAAAGATCCAGAAATTTACTACCTATGCCTATCTCAATGTCTTGACTCTTAAGAACATTCTTGGAGACATTTTTCTCATTCGTTGTTCTCCGTTGTTTTCTATTTATTGTAATGATATTTTCACCTTTTTTGAGCGTAGGTTTGATGCCTGCTTTTGAACCTTTAAAATCTCACTAATACTTACTATTAATTTGAGGATAAAGAGCCTTGGTGTAAATTTGTTATGTTTTGTATATTTTTTTATTCTAGGAAGCCTTGAAAGAAGTTATTTTTTTCCTCAAGCTTGTATAATGTCGAGTGAGTCATTCCTTTCAAATTTCTATCCAAGGAATTGTTTGCATAAAGAAACTATATGCTTCTTTTTCTTAATCTCGTATAATAATATTTTCCTTCCTATAGGAAATCACCCCACATGAATTGATGTTGTACAACACGCTAAGCATGAATATGTCACAACTATAGACCTTGGATAGTGAAAGAGCTGGTGGTTACAATTGGGTTGGAGGCCTCCTCATGATTTCATAGCTCTGAAAATAGGTATTTAGTTTACGAGAGGCCTTAGAGCTCACACCTTACAATGCATCAGCAAATTTAGATGATGTATATTGGCGTTGCCCTGTATCAAATCACGATTTAGAAAATCAAACCAAAATTAAAATACAAGCATATAAAAAACTTTATATTCATAGATGCACTTTGTAGTTGGTGATAATAACAAAGGAAAATAACTAGTAATGGATGATCAATAGTCCTAAGCCTTCGATTTTTACATGTAAGCATAATATCAAGTGGTGCATACCTTTGATATGTTGAATCTATTTTCACAAAGTTATAAAATCCCCCATTTCATGTGACACTACCTAATAAACCACACAATATGCTTAGTGGTAAATTTTGATAAGTTGTATGCATATTTTCCATTAAAACCATTCTCTTTTAAATATGTTTGTAAGAGACAAGGCGAAATTCATCCAGCCATACCCCCAACATCCTGAATAAGTCTTCCACATGCCAAATTTGGTTTCCATATTTAGGAGACTGAAAATGAAGCATGTCATAAATATCTTCTATAACCATAAAAGACATTTCAAACTAGAAAAATCAATCAAGCCTAAAAAAATCTTATCCATCCTCCAAACTTCCCCTTATTCTATCTCATATATTAATGTAAATTTATATATAAAAGTACTTTTACATGATATATAGGAATGCCTTTCCATTCTATGCTATGTATAATTGACAAAATGGAATTGTTATGATATGTAGAAATATCTTGCTCTTTTAGTGATCATTATACTTTCCCTTTTAGTGATTATTGTACATGGGAGAATTTATTTTTCTTAGGATAAAAATCTACCAATGCATGCTCACACTTACGTACCTTTCAATCATGATATCCATTGCAAATCCACTTGGTCGTTTTGGTTGAGTATGAAATTTAAATTTATTTTGATGAGGAGACAATGGAATAATATCTCCTATATTAACATAAATTTATCTATAAAATGAATTTTACAATTTCTATAAGAATTCCTTGCCATAGCCATTTTATGTCACGTATAATTGAAAAAATGTATCTCTTACGATATTTAGAAATAGCCTACTCTTTTAGTGATCATTTTATTTGGGAGCATTTTTTTTTTCTTATCATAAAAAGTTATCAATGCATGCTCGCATTTACGTGCCTCTCACTTATGATATCCATTGCAA
Organism: Pinus albicaulis; assembly: GCA_034641835.2. Taxonomy (NCBI): domain Eukaryota; kingdom Viridiplantae; phylum Streptophyta; class Pinopsida; order Pinales; family Pinaceae; genus Pinus; species Pinus albicaulis. Next base: position 420,992,884 of record CM076576.1, read on the forward strand.
CTCCACATATATTTAGTGTCATCCCGGGCTATATGATGTCCAACTACAACCCATTTCCCACTAGCATTTAATTTTTTTATTCAAAGTGTGTGTTTAGTTCTAACCGAATTCTCTGGTATTTCCATGTTATTACTATAGTTCAACTCTTTGATGTTAGTACTCTTAAAAACTAATGAATTTTGTTGTAGTTATTTGCCTTTTTAATTTCCTAAGTTTAGGGTTACTTCAGTATCCAGATTCTCAAATGAATTTATAGATTTCATATTTTAGAATTTTCATATTTCGATTCTGTTAGTAAGTTTCAGTAGCTAAGAAGAGTGGAAATAGATCCCCAACAGATAGTTGATTCGTACTACATTTTTCAGGTACAATTCAGATAATAAAATTGGGTATAGAAAAGCAATTATGATGAAACCTATTTCACCATTTCTTACCACAATTTTGGGGATTTTCCATAAAAGAACAATTTTAGAAACATAGTCTTATTAAAATTGGGTATAGAAAAGAAAACCAGTGTAATTCAATTCTATTTCTTTATTTTCTTACCATAATGTTGGGGATTTTCTATGAAAATAACAATTTTAGAAACATAGTTTGTATTCAAATAAATACTTGTTCATATGCACTGAACTATAGAATCCAATAATTTTTTTAAATTTCAATGTATATTTTCAATTCGCATGAAAGTCACAAATGGAGTCTTGATATTACAAGAATCATCAACTTCCAAGTCCAAGTGGACTCTTCAATGTGACTTTTATATGAACAAATTAAGTGGAGCGAGATCCTCGAAGTACTGGACTTGCAAGTCAAAAAAATCAGATTGACTCATGCAATAATACTTGGTCATCTATCTATATAGACCTAAATTCTGAGTCGACTAAGAAGAATTTTGAGTTGTCTAAAATCCATGGCATTTTGCAGTAGGTATTATAATTTATGTACTTTAATGCAAGAATACAAAATATCATCATGTGGTTATTATAACTATTGTTGAGAATGTTCTTTCCTTTTAAATTTGGTGTTTTTGTTTTCTAATTTCCTAAAAATTCCCCCTGTTTTCTTTAACGCAGGTCAGTGATTCTCTTCAATCCTGAAACTGTAGCTGGACCAATCTCTGTTAATTTAAACTTGTCTAGGAAACCGTTATTTTCGGAACTCATTGTTAGGTGTAGAATTTAAATTTAGTTTGTTCATAGGTAAAAATGGAAAAGATCTTTCCATAAGGGATGACGTTGCAATTGAGCATAAAGCGAGAAGCTAAGACACAACAAGAAATAATGCTTAGGCAGCCATTCTCACCAGGTAGCTCATTATGATAAATCTATAGATAATTTGAAAATTTATTGTTTCTGAAATGAGGTTTTGATACAAATCCTAGTTCAATCTAGGCCTAGGTTTTCTATAACTGATATACATCATGCCCCTATTCAATTTAGGAGAGGGATAATCGTTTTTTTCATTGGTGTGTATTTATTCCTATCCATCATGAACAATGTATAGTGAAATTGGAATTTAGATTTCCATGATGCTTAGTTCTAATAATATTTGTTTAAGTAGATAAATCCCCTCGATCCCTTTTCTTATTTATCTTTAAATCACCTACTTTAATTTTATGGTGACACCCTAACCACTTCATAATCAACTCTAGGCTAAGACTGAGTCCTCATAAGACTTTAACCTTTGCCTACATTTGTCTCTTTTTTTGGGAGCTGGAAAAAGCTTAGAATTTAAACTTTAAACATATATCTATCACCCTTGTTAGCCACCCATGTTCTCATAGAGGTTTGAAAATTCTACACCACCCAACTCTCCATCTATCTCAATGTCTTGATTCTTAAGGATATTCTTGGAGACAATTTTCCCATTCGTTGTGCTCTATTATTTTCTTTATTGTAAGGATATTTGCACCTCTATTAGTTGTAGGTTTGATGCCTCCTTTTTTGAAATCTATTAAAAGCAAGTGAAACATATCCACCATGGGAATTTGTGCACCTTTTAAATATCATGAAGCTTACCATTACTTGGAGGATAAAAAGCCTTGACAACATTTATTTGTTACTTGTACAATATGCTATTTTAGTAACCCTGAAAGGAGTTATTTTTTGCTTCAAGATTGTATATTGTACAATAATTGCAACTGGAGACCATACTAAGCATGAACATGTCACAACTACGGAGCTTGGGTAGTGAAAGAGTTGGTGGTTACGGTTGGGTTGGAGGCATTCTCATGACTTCTAGGCTCCAAAAATGGGTATTCAATTAACGGGAGGTGTTAGAGCTCACACGTTAAAATGCGTCAGTAAATTTAGATTAGGTATATTGGTGTTGTCATGTATCAAACAAGTATTGTTTAGTATTAGTGCCTAGATATTTTTAGAGTTATGGTTGCTTAGACTTAGCTTGAAAATTTGTTCCTGTAATGTAATTGTGATGATGATTTTGATTAGAAGAATTGTAACCTGTTTCCAATAAAATAATATATTGGTTTTTATACAATACCTTTCATATGTTTATTGTAGATATTATCCAACACCATGGAAGCACTTCAAAAGTTTTGTCCAATAAAAGTACCTTCAACATTCTCATTTATTTCCTACAACGGTGATCAAAAGCCTATTTTCCATGTCTTTATATTATTATTTGTCGTGGTAATAAATGTTGATTAACGATATTGGGAATTGTAAATATATCATTTTGAAACATTCTAATGCTGTGAAAATATTGCATTGCTTTTACAAGACACTTCTATTGAAGAGAAAAGGGAAAATGATGCAGGCTTAAATGGATAAGAACATTCCTTAGTGTCTGATGCTTTGAAGAGAACTAATTCTAAGAACAAAAGAAGTCAATTCCACAAACGAAATCCATCTGAACATGCTTCCACTTTGGAACAACGAAGTAGGATAGTTACCCCAAATCCACATATTTTTTCCTATTTACACATAGATTTAAAGGTTATTATTGACTTATATTTTGTAGGATCTACAGTTTTGCTAAGGGGAAGACACAAATAAGCACAATTTTATTGATTTTGATACACATGTCAAAATATTTTTGAGAATATGGATGATATAAATAGGAGGGAAAGGAGCATACTTCGAGATCACAATGGATGATTAATGCTAGACTGTTAATGGTATTTTATATGACCTACAAGTTCAAATAACTTAAATCGATCGGATTCAGATGATAAATGTTGTTGGTTTTCCTTCTTGGAGGAACATACTTCAACATCCATACATTTTGAGTTCCTAGAATATGGTTAGAGGGTAGTTTGGCGAGACACTTATGTAGTGGGTTGTTTTTAGTTTGTATGGATTGCATGAAAGTGTAAAATAAAATTTCAGTAATGAGAATTACGAAACATTATAACTTTTTGTATTAGTATCAATAAAATATTTCATTTTGATTCGGTAGGTTTGGGTTTAACATGTTGAAGGCACTACATCGTGAAAAATATAAAAAATTTCTATTAAAATCACTCTTTAAAAAGAACACTTGGGTAGAAACTCTCACCATGTAGCTCAATATCCTAAATCTGGGTCCGCAAAATATTTGAACTCTTTCCTGCATGTGTCTCATCATTGGGGCGATGGAAAAATATTAGCATTTAAAATTTAAGAATATCTCTAGCGCCCTTGTTCTCATGGAGGTTTGCAAAGTCTGCACAACCCAACTGGAATGCTTCAAAAACCATTCTCACAAGGTACCTCGTTATCCTAAATTTGAGTCCTCACAAGATTTGAACTCTTACCTACCTATGTCTCCTTTTTAGGGAGCTAGAGAAATCTTAATGTTAACAATATAAACATATCTCTATGATCAGAATGGAATGTATTATTTTTTCTATGCTAAGTATCCAAACAGTAATTAGAATGTGTGCATAATGTTCTCTAAAGTTTGCAGGTGAAACAAATGGTTTTAGCTTAGTTAAATAGATTTATGTGTGAGTTTAAAGCATGTATTTCTCTTGTATAAAATTTTACAACAGTAAATAATAGAGAAATAAACATCACATAACACAATACTCAAAAAATTTGATGAAGCAGTTCACCCCTCCTGGGCTACATATGCTCGTCCAGCTCCCAATGGCATGTCCCTCATATGTTATTGCTAAAAAATGGTAAGTACATATGAAATAAAGCCTCAAATGGTTGTTCTCTCTGTAAAAATAGCTTCAAAATTCTTGAATTAGTTAGAGATGACTTTTCATTTGCAGTAAACAATAAAAGGATGCCCAAAACACTGCCCATACCCTAGTGACCCTAATGGCTCCTTGATCTTTCCCGAAGCTAAAGCTACACAAGATGACCTTTGATGGCTTTGAAACCTATGACAATGTGTTCAAAATGTAGAGAATACCCAAAATTGACTCTCCTTGCATCCAAATTGGTCGAAAAACAAAGGAGTTATGACCAAAACAAATTTTTGCCTAGTGTCCCTAGAAAACCTCCTCCAAAACTGGAGGAACTCCAGTTAGCAGTGCTAAATTGGGGGAAAATTCAGAATTAGTGGAATGCGCTCCAAAAAGGTGGAATCGTTTGGAGTGGCATTTATTGTTAAGTGGGGTGGTCACAAGGTGTTTCTTCCCAAACCGCCACCACAACTGCCATCGGAACCACACATTAAATGTTGAGACGTGACCACATGCCACAGTTTGAATTAATCAATACCAACTGTAGGTTAAACTCTTTAGGTCGCGGTTCCCAGCCCCTGGTCGCACAATGATGGGGCTAGCCCTTACATTTTCCGTTGTTGTTAAGGTCTTTCCGCTAGGGTTCCAGGTCTTGGTCACTTCCAAAATCCTTTCCGCCCAATGAAAACAAACATGAAAACGCTTTTATGTTGGCATGATAGGTCAAGTCATTATCCATAGTCAGGTTGGTCGGGTCACCCCTGCATGAAGTGTCAGGTCATGGGTTCGAAACCTGTTGACCCATAAAAAAATTTCTAGCCTTTCACACCTCGGCCTGGGGACACGTGGAACCCATTTATTGGCCTCCAAAACTATATAAAAAATCTTTTTTGAATTATATATTTTAAAAAAAAAATCATAGTAAAAGTAAGGCAAAATTCCTTTTTTGGAATTTACTAGGAGTTTTCAAACCTTAATATCTTCTGCATACGAACTCAAATTTTCAAACAATTCACAGTGTGAGAATCGCAACAACGAGACCTTTCTGGTCGTTCAGATTGAAACCACTTTTGAGCACTTTAATTTTTTAGCATTTTTGAACTTGGACATGATCTCCTGCTCACACCTCCCCACTGGGAAGATTTTGGACCCCAAAAGCTCTCTGGACTACTGAACATGAAGATGAGGAGACTGTGTCCCCACTCTTCCAATCTTAATCCACTGAAATTTTATTTATTTCATTAATTGGAGCTTCCCATGAAACAATAAATTTTTCCTTGAATCCATTGACCAATGTTTTTTGACTTTGACATTGTCCTGCTGCACATTTTTGAAACTTGCAGAACAACAACTTTACTTTGTAGAAAACATACTATTTCTACATTGGTCTTTATTGAAAGGAAACCAAAAATTACTTTCACTTTGCATCCTTTCCTTATGGCAATTTTTTGTTGAATTAGCCTTGTACTTGTGTCGATTCGAGACCAAGTTTTCTTGCCATAGTACTCCGCCTTTCTGAAACTAGCAATGATATTTGCTGAAATTTGTGCCTTCTTTGCTTCGATGCGTTACCGTCTCTTGGATCTTTGCACCTTCTTGCACTGACACTTTTTTTTCTACATCGATCAACACCAAAGATGGTTTTTGCAACTTCTTGTCATCTTATTTTAAAGACAATAAACTAAAGAAAAGAAGAATCTAGTTTTTTGTGATGTGCTCTGACAATAAACTCCTTGCCATCATTTAACAAATGGTACTTGTTCTCATGGCGATCGAAGATAGCTTTCCTGTCATACAAGTAAGGACTTCCTAAAACCACACCTGTAATATCAAGCGAAACAACATCTAATTCAACTGTGTCAATAAAATTTCTTGTTATTGCAAAGCACAACATGCACTTCTTTAAAACCTGTAAATTTGCATCCTTACCAATCCAACCAAGAGGATATGGTTTAGGATGTGGAATGGTCTCAAGATTTAGTTTCTTGACTAATTCTTTGGAAATAAGGTTCTCTTGTGACCCACTGTCAAATAGTGTATCAACCTTGGTATGTTTGGAAATGACCCTCACATGAAACAATTCAGTTATCTTCTCTTCACTTGGAGCTTCTATGTAACAGTTAGAAATACTAGAACTGGGTTTAGTTTTATTCTGTTTCCCCTTCAAATCCTTTAGTGCCATAGCTATGATTTTTGTTTCATCTCCTAATTCTGACCCTAGGTCTTGTTCAGTTATTGCAACTATCTTGACTTTCTCCTTGGCTTTATCTTTGGCTTTAAAATTTTCTTGTTTCAACTCCGAATGAAGTTTCCAGCAATGGTCGTCATCATGGCTTGTTTTAGAACAGTGTTTGCTAAATAATTTTCCCTTCTCTTTTCTATAATTTTCACTTCTCTTTTTCTTCCATTTGCCTTTAAACTCACTTTCCTCATTCCCTTCGAAATTTAGTTTACCCCTTGCCTCTAATTGTGTGGCTTGAACACAACCTCATCTAAGATTGTAGGGTTAAGCATGAGAATGGTATGTCTTAGGTAAGTATGCAAACCTCCTATATACTTGAGTAAAGTGTCTTGGCTATGCAAATCAATTCCTAGTAAAAAATCTCTTCCTCTAAATTCTTGAGTATAAACTTGAACATTTCGTCCTTTCAACTGTTTAAAAATTTTCCAATTGATTATGTCTTTCTGCATGTGGGCTAATGGATAAAACTGTTGTTTTGTTGCAAAAATGAAATCAGACCATGATAATATAGTCTTATAATATTTTTTGATCTCCTACTTTGTCTTGTCTTCCCACCAAACAAGAGCTGCACCTTCCATTCTCAATGAAGCTAGCTGAATTTTGGTTTCGTCATCATGAAAATTTTGAATTCTCAAATAGACCTCTAATTGCCTAATCCAATTATCTAGTTTCTTTGCATTAAATTCACCATCAAACTTTGGCAATTCAAACTTAACGTCAAGTTTAAGAAAAGGAATTTTACCCGTGTTCTTGACTTTGTGAGAATGATGCATTGAAGATGATGTATAGGTTGATGAAAATGAAGATGAGGGTGATGATGGCGACTTTCCACTGTCTCCATTTCCTCCATTACCCTTCTTGGATTTCTCTTCATCATTATGGCCTCCTGATGATCCTTGTCCTTTTTTGTGAATTTTGGATCCTTCTCCTTCAAGCCTTTCATTCCTTTCTTGATAAAGGACTCTCACCATTTCAGTCATGTCTAGGAATGCCTTCCTAAAAACCTTTTCTTCTTCCTTCGGATCAATGTCTTTAAGAATTTCTCCTCCTCCTGAAGTCATGCTTATGGCCTCTTCTACTTCTCTTTGAGTTGAAATTGAAGGTGGAGGTAATGGCACTCTTTCCCTCCTTGGATGAGAATTACTGTAAGTCCTTTCCAATTGACCTTCTCCTCTCTTAAGCTTCAACCTAGTAAGCATGAAAAAAATTGCAAACAGTTAAACAAAATTTTCACAAGATCAATAGAGAGAGAAAAACTCTAGCTCTCCTAATGCTCAAATTGAGCTCTGATACCAACTTGATTTGAATGGAATGTATTAGCTTTTTTGTGCTAAGTATCCAAATAGTAATGAATATGTGCACATAATGTTCTCTGAAGTTTGCAGGTGAAACATATGGTTTTAGCTTAGTTAAACAGATTTATGTGTGAGGTTAAAGCATGTATTTTTCTTGTATAACATTGTACAACATTAAACAATAGATAAATAAACATCACATAGCACAATACTCAGTAAATTTGATGAATCAGTTCACCCCTCCTGGGCTACATCTGCTGGTCCAGCTCCCAATGGCATGTCCCTCATATCTGATTGCTCTAAAATGGTAAGTACATGTGAAATAAAGCCTCAAATGGCTATGATATCTATAAAAAAAGCTTCATAATGGTTGAATTCTGACTATTCATTTGCAGTAAACAGTAAAAGGATTACCAAAACACTGCCCCCACACCCTATTGGCCCTCGTGGCTCCTTGATATTTCTCGGAGCTAAACCTACACAAGTTGACCTTTGATGGCTCTGAAACCTATTCCAATGTGTTAAAAACGTCGAGAATACCCAAAATTTACTATCCTTGCCTCCAAATTGGTCGAAAAGCAAAGGATTTATGACCAAAAAAATGTTTTGCGTAGTGTCCCTAGAAAACCTCCTCAAAAACCTGAGGAACTCTAGTTAGCAATGCTAAATTGGGGGAAACTCCAAAATTAGCAAAACACACTCCAAAAAGGTGAAACCATTTGGAGTGGCATTTATTGTTAAATGGGGCGGTCACATGGTGTTTCCACCTGAACCTCCACCACAACAGCCATCAGAACCGCGCATTAAATGTTGAGACGTGGCCACATGCCACGGTTTGAATTAACCATTACCAACAACCTGTTAAACTCTTTAGGCCACGGTTCTCAGCCCCTGGTCACACAACGATGGGACTAGCCCTGAGGGGCTAGCCCTTAAATTTTCCATTGGTTAAGGTTTTACCACCAGGGTTCTAGGTCCTGGTCACTTGACGATGGGGGCTAGCCATCTGGGCTAGCCCAAACTCCTTTTTTCCCAGTGCAAATACACACAGAATTGCGTTTATGTTGGCACAACAGGTCAAGTCATTAGCCATAGTCGGTTCAGTCGGGTCACCCTTGCACAAAGTGTCGGGTCATGGGTTTGAAACCTCTTGACCCACAAAAAATTTTCTAGCCTTTCACACCTCGGCTTGGGGCCATGTGGCTGCCCGCAGGGAGGCCACGTGGCACCCATTTATTGGCCTCCAAAACTATATAAAAAAATCATTTTTTACTTATATATATATATATATATATATATATATATATATATATATATTCAAATTTCATATTCAAACTAAGTCCAAAGTCCTTTTTGGAGTTTAGTAGGCGTTTTCAAACCTCAATAACTTCTGCATACGACCTCAGTTTTACGAACTGTTCATAGCACCAGAATCGCAACGACGAGACCTTTACATTCGTTCAAATTGAAACCACTTATGAGAACTTTCATTTTTGAGCATTTTTTAACTTGGACATGATCTCTTGATCATTCTACCAACCCTATTAGTGAACCCTGTTCTCACATAGGTTTGTAGAGTCTGCACCACCCAAATCTCTACCTATCTCAATGTCTTGACTCCTAAGAACATTCTTGGAGATAATTTTACTATTCATTGTGCACCATTATTTTCTCTTTGTTGTAAGGAGGATTGCACCTCTTATAGGTGTAGGTTTGATGCCTACTTTTTTTCAATCTATTGAAATTAAGTGAAACATATACACCATGGGAACTTGTATACATTTAAAATATCATGACACTTACCATTTCTTGGAGGATAAAGAGCCTTGGAGATAATTATTTGTTTTTCGTATATTTTGTTATTCTAGGAAGCCTTGAAAGGAGTTATTTTTTGCTTCAAGCTTGTATGCTATCCAATGAGTCGTTACTTTCATATTTGTAATCCAAGGCATTGCTTGAAGAAAGAAACTATGTGCTTCCTTTCCATGATCTGATATAATACTTTTTCCTTCTTGCCGGAAATCGGGCTACAATAATTATGAATGTAGTGGAGGCTAAGCATGAAGATGTCACAAATAGAAATCTTCGATAATGAAATAGTTGGTGGTTACAGTTGGGTTGGAGGTGTTCTTGTGACTTCTGACCTCTAAAAATAGGTATTTAGTTTATGAGAGGCCTTAGAGCTCACACCTAATGCGGTGGTAGATTTAGAATAGGTATAGTGGTGGTGCCCTGTATAAAATCATGAGTTAGAAAATCAAACCAAAATTGAAATACAGACATATAAAAAACTTTATATTCATAGAGATGAACAATTGTAGAAACATTGAAAAATTGCAACTATTAAGATATTTAGAAATATAAAAATTGTGGGATCACCTATCATATGTTTATTTTACATATTATCAATCACCATGGAAGCACTTCAAAAGTTGTTTCCAACGAAAATACGTTCAACGTTCTCATTTTTGTCCTCAGAGGGTGATCAAAAGGCTATTTTCCAGGTCTTTATATTTTTCTTTGTCATGGTAAATTATGTTGATTGAAGATCTTGGGAATTGTCAATATATCATTTTGAAACATAATAATGGTGTGCATAGATTTTACAAGACACTTCTATTGAAGAGAAAATGGAAAATGATATAGGATTCAATGGACATGAAAATTCTTCATTGTTTGTTTCTTCCACTGCTGTTATGAAGATAACCAACTCTAACAATGAAAGAAGTCAATTCCACAAGAAAAATCCATCTAAAGATGCTTCCAATATGGAACAACTAAGTAGGATACTTACTCAAAATCCACAAAATTTCACCTATTCAAACACAAAGTGAAAGGTTTTTCTTAAGTTTTTTTTTGTAGGTTGTACATTTATGCTGAGGGGAAAACATAATTAAGAAAAATTTTACTGATTTTGATGCACATGTCAAAATATTTTTCAGAGGCTGGATGATATAAATAGGAGGGCAAGGAACATGTTTGATATGATAATGGATGATTAGTTCCAAAGTGTTAATGGTATTTTTAGTGTCCTACGAGTTCAAATAACTTAAATCAATGGGATTCAAATGATAAATCTCGTTGTTTTGCTTCTTAGAGGAACATGGTTCTACATCCATACATTTTGAGTTCCTAGAATATGGTCAGAGGGCATTTTGGTGAGACACTTCTATTGTGGGTTGTTTTTAGTTTGTATGGATTGGATGAAAGAGAAAAGTAGGATGTTAATTTTGAGAATTTTGAGGCATTCTTGAAAATTTAATGTGTGAAATGAAATTTATTCCTTTATGTATTAGTATCCATAAAATATTTAATTTTGTTTCGGTTGTTGGGGTTTAACATATTGGAGGCACTACATCATGAAAGATATAAAAATTGTCTATTCAAATCACTCTTTAGAAATTATTAGTAACTTTGTTCTTGAACATGGACACAATAATGTTATTTTTTCGTAATTCCAAGTGGAGCATGCAATTTTTGGATTCATGTTGAAACCATATTAGAAGAAAAAACATGTTCTCATTCCATGAATGAAATTTCCATTCAGTTCAATCATGTGGTCTCAACCATGGAAAAGAAACTATCGATTAATGACTTCAATAAAATTGTTTGGTGATGTAAAAAAACTTCCATTTTTCAAGGCTTTTCAATATTGTTTATTATTTATGCCCTCGAGATGAAATTAAATTTGTAGAATGCCTCATTTTTTTATTATAATTAGCTTGAGTGTAATAATTCAACACATTTTTTCATGTTGATTGGTCCGGAAAAATAATCTGAGAAATAATTAAGTGTTTTAGAAGAAAAGAGTTTAACATATGATAACATATAAAATTTATAGCTACATATTTTTTTTTTAATTTCACAATTAAACTCTTCAAAGCTGTTGGAAACAAATTTTTCTTTCTTTTCCCTTTCATTTTTTGGAGGAGAAATATCAATCCCTTTCAGTTCAATCACCTTTAGCTAATAAAAATGAAACTACAATTTAGCATAAAAATTATTTTTCTTCTTCAACTTATCAAAGGTTGTAACTATAGTTTAACATGTAGAAAATTTTACTTCTGTAATATAGCTTGTTTGTTTGTTGGCTAGCTTGTTTGTTAAGATATAGGTTTAGAAGTTATTGTGTATTCCAAATATTTACTTTTTACATTACAATGATGTTGCTATTGTTTACAATTGGTCCATATCTTATTAAGTCAGACACTATTACCCATATTAATGAAACATTTCTTTCTAATTTACTTAGGTAGGTAGGGTGCCCTATCTCCCATCTCTCTATAGAGTAATTTAGTCACATGTTCTTTCTTTCATGGTATTGGTTGCTATGCTAGCACCTTATGGTGTTTCCTTTGCAACATCTGGTGTAATTGCTAGTTATATTTTTATGTTTCAAAGCCATCAGATTTATATATAAAAAAAAAATGGAAAGAAGATCGAGTATAAAAACTGCCACATAATGAAAAGATTGAGAGTAAATTTGCCATGATTAATATTTTGTCTTTCGTGAATGTCATATTTTATTGAAGTTCAAAATAAATTTCATCCTGCAACATAAAATCAACATCTTTAAAAATCACTATATTTATATTATGAATATTATTAATTTGTATCACTATAATTTGATCTAAAAAATTCTATGTTTAATTTGTATCTCTATAATTTGATCAAACAAAGTCTATGTTAATAATATCATGCATTTTATTCATTCATATATTGAATTTCTTCGAAATCCAACAATTTCTAGACTATATCATCGTTTCAATTTATATCGATTTAAATTATTAATTTAACTAACTCTGTGTTTAGAATATCATGGAAGTTATTCATTGATATAGAATACGATGAAAAAAATTAGATAGACATTCAATGGCAGAGGGTTTACACATGGTGACATAGGCTAGGGTTTTCACATCATAGTTGCTGGAAAAACCCTAATGCGGGGTTTTTATTAATTCTTTGTTTTAAATGTTATAAACCCTAATTATTTCTCTTATTACCACCTATCTTTGGTCTCTACATGTTTCTCGATCTACCTTTGTTCAAGACTGATCATCTGAATGGATCGTGAAAAAGGTGCAGAGAATCCTTTGTACCTACCTCACAGTATGACAAAAAGTTGGGACATTATATCAGAGAGATTCTCACCCATCAACAGAAAAGTAGTGTCAATCTCACTTTGTCACTGAAGAACAACTAGGTCTAGGTTTCTCACTGGTTCTGCGAGTAGGAGGAGAAGGGTTGTTTCCCAACTATGGTAATTCGAAGGCAAAGAAAAAATGCTTCAAAAAACATGTAACAGTGTTAACAGCTATGAAATAACTAACCCTAGGGGCACACATCAACTTCGATAGAGTGGAATCCTTGTCTAGGAGATCTTTAATCGATAAAATAAGTTACATCAAAATGACACACGAGTAGCTTCTATCCTAGATTAGAGCAACATGGAAACCACTAGTAGGTTATACTCTAATTGTGATTATATTGGTTAACAAATGGACCCACTTTCACTTTCTGTCATAGGCTATAGGCAGGCGTTCACCGTGGTTATAACAATGCCATCCCACATTATTTCTGAGCACTGAAAAACAATGGTGAAATCACCTTTGGGTTATGTTTTCGAGCTTCCCTCTTGATCTATGGTCAAAGGAGGTACTCATCAAGGTGGAAAATTCACTGGGAAGGTTCATGTACCTCAATTAAGATTCTCTCTCAGCGGCACATAAATGTATGGCATGGGTCCTGGTCAAGATGGAGACCGTAGAAGGATTACCAGGGTTTCTAAAATTTGTTTTGGGTGAGAAGGAGATCATACAATCGCTAGACTACTGGAATATCCCCTTTAGACATATTAACTACAAAGATGTTGGCCATCTAGAAAGCTCTTGTGTGGCTCCTTTGCGTGAGGGTTTTGGTATCATATCCATTATAAAACCCTAACAAGGTCAGCTCTATAGCCAATTCTTCAAAATTTAACTCCTCATACACCTTTGCAGGTCTCAAAAGAGAGGTCAGAGTCTACCTTGGAGGAGATAAATGAGTTTATTTTGAACACCAACAACTAGGCCTTAATTACTCAAGGGTAATGAACCTTCCGATAGATGACCAGTTATAAGGCTATATAAAAAAATGATACCCGAGGACAGTAAAAAATTTTCCTCTGAAAATATCGTTGTTAAAGTGGTGGGAGATATCTCATATAGTCAGGAACTTAAGATTTCTCCTGGGCAAGGTTACTCTTGCCATACGAATAAAGCCGGTAAGTCTCTCCTTGACCCAACCTCTCTTATTCAAGATTTTTCTGTTGAAGATTCCCTTCTTATAGATCAGATTGAATTGAATTCTCTTAAGTCTATTAACAACCAATATTTTCATCAAACCACAACAATAGATTCTTTGAAACATATAACCTCCTCCATATTCTCCAACAACCACGATAAGCCACATCAATAATTGACACATGTTAGTTCGACCCTCAAATTAAATGGATGTCCTTTGAATTCCTTATTCAAATATGAGATTTCTGATTCAACAGCAGAGCACTCTGGTGCTCCTACCTCCGTTTCTATCCTAAACACTCAAGTTATGCACCCGTGCTCTCATATAATGAAGCTCTAAAGATTTCTTCCATATCCACATTCACAGGGGTTACTCTTGTTGACATATATTAGACACAACCTAGTTACTCCTTTCAAAACATCACTATCAGGAAGAAAAAGGAAAATAAGAAAGCTCTAAGAAGAGAATCTAATCGGCCTGAGCTTATCCAAGTTGGAATCAGCTTCTCCCCGCTAGAAAAATTGGCTTTAAAGTTAAGGGTCCTTAGAGAACAAACATCCCCTCCTACACCTTAATAATGATAATTTTGTCTCTCAACAACCAAGGGGTTTGGGGTGCTTCCAAATTTTCCTCCCTCAAAAGACTTATCAACACCCATCACCTATCCATCATATTCCTTCTAGAAACTATGGTCTTGGGGGAAAATCCAAAAATTACTTAAATAAACTAGTCGTAAATTTTTACACCTCTAATAGCCATTTAAATAATTTTAACTATATGTAACAAATAAAGCACAATTTTCTCATTAAATTCCATACCATGCCGGCCTGCCACACTACCATGAGAATTTACTCAAACATTTTGGCCTATATCTCCTTAGCTTTAGCGCTATCAAAAGAGGAATTGGACCAACTCTTAGGCACTGAGATTTAAGTCTTTGCTACCTCCCAATATAGGGTATCCACTGCGTGGGCAAAGAAAATCTTTGTAATAAGTGAACCACAAACATGCCCATGAATTCTACAAATATATATATATATATATATATATATATATATATATAGAACATATACATATTCAAGACTATGGTAAGAGAGATGTGCATTATTTGTTGTCACTAATTAATTTTGTAATGTACAGTTAGTGTTGTGAATGGCTCTATGTCATTGTGTTAAATTAAAAGGATCTATGTAGAGAGAGAGAGACAGAGAGAGAGAAATGTTCATTGAAAACACTAACCATTCATTAAAAAATTAATTGTTGACAAGAAATAATACACATCTCTCTCACCATAGTCCTGAATAGGTATATGTTCATCAACACAATAGGGACACGCATTCTTCTTTACATTATAGAAGAATATGCATTCCTCATCAAAATACAAATTTAAAAAATGAAAATAAGCATTAACAGTCTATTCATGTATATAGTAAGCAACCTTCATTTAGGCGTTAGAAATTTCACACTCAAACTCCAATATGTACTAGCACACCATTTACCTAGCAATGTTGATATATCACTTGTAACCATTCACGCACTTAGCCATACAACCAACCTTTTAGCTATTAAGGGAATACTATGCATCCATGGTAACCAAAATAGGATGTCCAAACCTTCAATATTCAATACAAAAAATACCTGCATCAACAAGTGATGATATACTCATATTCGTGTAAATAAATAACAACCATTGGGCACATGGCCATAGAAGTATATATTGGTTTTTGTAGGCTACCAGGAAAGAAAAAAATTGTTCTATTGCAGAAGAACTAAAGGCTACGTACATCATGTTAGTAATTCTTTTTACCATATGCACATTAATGGGTAATCACCCAGGGCCATACAATGTCTCATGCATTCCTACTTGAATAGATGGGTGATTGTTCATGGAGAAATTATGATACAAGCATTACAAGTAATGACAACTTATCTAATGTACACAAACTCACTGGAAACTAAGATTGGGACTTCAAATCTCCACCCAACCTTGGATTAACTGATTTGTAATATTTTTTTTCATTCAACCATCCCAAGCCATATTTAGAGCCCGAGGAGGAGTTTTCAGAGAAAATGACCAAGCAATCTGGTAACTTAGGGACTCTATATATTTCACCATCTCCACCCATTTAATATAGGCAACAATGCCTCTCGTGGTTCCACTATAAACAGTGATTCTAAAGCTCTTTGAAAACAACTATTATCCCCATAATGAAACATAAAAAACATTAATAACTCTTGTACAACCATGCCTCTAAAGGAAACAGGGTCCCCACCCAAGCTAAGAGAATAAAGACCCAATACTCTTTCACATGAACTATGCCTCCCACACTCTACTGCTTTCACTCATAGTTGTATCTAGGCTTGTGTATTATTTTCCCTCTCCCATGCTCCAATAGAATATTGTGTATCCTTCTAAGGTTTCTTCCACCACACCTTTATCTCTCAAAACTTAGCTCTATGCTCAATATTGTCTCGTGTTATTGCTAGACAACGATTTCCTTGTTTGAATTGATGTACTTGTTAAGCGCATTAGAGGGCCTCTTTGAAGCACTCTTCAACCTCTAATATTTCCTATGCATCCTCCCTTGTATTAGAAAATGAATTAACTCATAAACAGATTACAGAAAAATCATACACAAAATATTGGCGGAAAGGACTGAAGCCTCATGGCTTCCTCACCTATTCTCTCTTATTAAAAGAATTTAGAGTTAAAAATTAAATATATGAGAGATATTGTCTAAAGATATTCTGTGCTATCTTAGAATCCTTTGTTTGAGATCATTTATCACCAAAAACCCACCAAGATAGGAGTTACTAAACAAACTCAAATATTTGAGGAATAACCCAAGTGTTAGGCACATATTCCTAACTTGGAATATTTAATTAGTTAATTTATTTTTTGGTTTATTATTGTTTTTGTGAGAGAGGCTAACATTCCCCCCTTGAATTATAAATCAAAAATAATAACGAGGAATCATCTTCCAAGTTCTCATGTTGATCCTAAAAAGCACTACCTGAAAAAGCCGCCAAAGCTAGATGCTGAAAAACTGCAATCTGAAGAGACCATGAGTCAGTTGCATGTCTGATTCATCTCTGAATTTTTCTTGACAACTCCATCAAGTGCCAAGTTGCAAAAGGATCCATTTTTCCTTTGCATGAAATCAGCATCAAAATTTGTTCAAAGCCCACTGGCTGGTGATGTAAAAAACAACTCACTGTTGCTTTTGTTGTGTTGAAAAATGTTCACTACTTCTTTGCTATCTTGACCCTTGTAGAAGAACTTGTTGATACCCATTGACTCTTGAAGATGCCAAGGAAAGGGATACGTTTGTCGAGACACAATCCTTTAACCACTTCATCAATCTCATTGACATTTCCCCAACCTGGTGAAAGGAGAGACACTTCTCTTGATATTCTTAGTGCCTTCAAATTATAGGGTTTCTGGTGTACTCCCCAGGTCCAACACATGAGAATGCCATCATCTTCTCCTTTGTTTAACACTTCTGTGATTTTGATAGGTGTAGAACTAAGACAATCTTTTGACATGGATGACCATTTCAAGAGATGATCACATTGCATAATATATCTTCAATACGTTTGTTTGTTGTTGTTTAACGAAAAAAATTTTAGAATGATTGGGCTTGCCACAATGGCAACAAAGGATGGAGATCGAAACACGGATCTTCATACTGGTCGGTTCTTTCACAATGACAACATTTCAATTGAATAACTTCGAGTTGCATGAAATTATATTTGTACGCTTTGGGTTACGTGTTCTTGGTGTCTGCAACTTTCTCAGAACTTGCTAAGGTCAGTTGGGCAAAAAATCCTGCACTGACGAACTTAATTGGCTTGGAATAATCTGGGATATGCAGGTTGGTGTCATTGTTGACATATCATAAGCCTCTTTGATTCTTGTTATTTTGAATTTCTTCCCATGGCTTAATGATGGGCTTGGAAGAAATTGGAACTGAAACAAATTCGACACTTGAAGCTGTTGGGATGAATGACTTATCATCTGGATGGTTCAAAGACTTCAAAGTATCACTCTTTTCTTGTAATTCATTCCTTTGAAGTTGCGACTCAAGTTGAAGAAACTAAATAGTTTAATGTGTTTGTTGTAGATGCCCTGAAAGATCAGCAAGAGTTTCTTTGTTGATGTGCACCATGTCTTCATCACTGGAGACGATCAAACTGTGAAGAATGTTTAACAATTGAATATGTTGCACCATCTGAACTTGCTCATTTGAAATCAGGCTCTCTTGTCGGAGATGTCACGCTTTGAACTGTTTCACTTGATTTCGGTACTTGAATGATAGGCTCGCTTGCTATGTGGCTTGAATGGCACGCTTGCTTGATTTGTTGCTTAGTGCGCTTGCTTGGAACACTTGCTAGAATTGTAGAATTTTCTTGCTTAAAATTTGGAATTCACGCTCGCTTGATGACGATTGCATTTTCATGAATGCTCACTTCACTTAATTGATGACTTCACACTCACTTGAATGAATAGCCACGCTCGCTTGATGTCGATCTCAACTTTGCTTGATTGTTTTAACTTGTGTGGTCGCTTTGATGGTTGCTGCAATGAACTTCACTCTGTCTCACTTGAAGGTTTAAACTTTGTATTTTCTTGACGCAAATTTCTTGAATGAATACTCATGCTCGCTTGCAGGAGATGTAAACTTGTTGCTTGTTTTCTTTAAAAACTCATGCACTCACTTGATTTTGCGTAAAGGAAGGGTGTCAAACACTGTCGACAATGCACCAAAGAAAGATTACAATGATTTTAATGATTCACTTAAAACAATGAATTCCCATGTCCTCTTAAATATTCATTAACAATGAACTTTTAATGATTCACTTAAATTGACATTAAACCTTGAATGTTGCATGCTACCCCGCCCCCCCCCCCCCCCTCCCTGCCCTGAATGATGTCTCCCCTTTTTCTTTCGTGATGCCTCCTCTCCAACTACTATACTATTTTGAGGATTGGCTTGTCTCTTAGAATGTTGTCTCCTTCAAATTTTTGTGCCCCGCAATGCATACTCCCATGCCTCATCTTCGAATGTCCCCTTTCTAGACTTGTTACCCATTCTATCTCCTCTCTGAAATGTCTTCCCCGCCAACATTTATTTTTTTCTTCTAATGGTTAGTACTTTTTATTCTTTGTGGAGTTTCCCAAGAGGAGTATGGGCATGTCATTCCCCGAGGAAGACCATACACTTCCTCCAACTCCATAAATATGCCTTCAAATCTATTAAAGGAAAACCAATGAGACCAATTAACTGTTATTAAATAATAATTTTATCCAATTTCCCAAGTAATCCCCTCCTCAAAGCTGTGAACCTATGTCCCTTTTCTCAACAAGTTAATTTTGTTTACATTTCCAAAATTTAGTTACAAACAAAATTTATAAATGTTTAGAAGAGGGATCAATGAGAGGGTTGTCACAAAAGCATAATCAACCATGGTCAACAATGGAAAACCGTAGTTAATCATAATATATTATAGTCTACTATAGTGATATGTGGACAACCATGGTTAAAATGAGACAATTGTGTTTACATTTCCAAAATTTCATTACAAACAAAATTTATAAATATTTATAAGAGGGATGAATGAAAGGGTTGTCACACAAGCATAATCAACCATGGAAAACCATAGTTATTCATAATATATTATATTCTAGCATAGTGAGATGTGGAAAACTATGGTCATCCATATTCAACTATATGTTGATCATAATAAACTCTTAACCATAATTGCACTGTAAGGTGTTCCCTATAGGAAGAACTCCTCCATATTACACTTTGCATGATTGTTCACCATCAGATCCATTGTTAGATGATTGAACATTGGTCTGTCGTTGGATTAAACTCTTAATCATTAAGAATTAAACATGAAAACATTAAAAAAAACATTTTTAATTAATAAAACAGTTATAATATTCTTGAATATAGATTTCCATAGGGAGAATCATAATGTTGTAGAGAACTTCTGTAGACTTGTGTGTTATGCATGAATTTACAATATTCAACAATTTATTAGTAAGATTAGGAAATGGTATGCACTCTTCAATTATGATCTCGTAGACAAAGAATTATTTTAAATGTTGGCTACATATGGATTCTTTATTTTGCAATCCTTGAGGTATGAAAAGGGTATGGTATCCTTTTTATTATAAATTTCACTTGAAATTTAAAATCACACCAAACAAGCCCCTTTTGAATGATTACAAGTAGCATAAAGATATTATATCTCTCATTTATTTAGTGTTGCAAGGATAGAATTGTTTAAGTTTCACATTCAATGTATGTTTCTACCATTTTTTTCAATAATGGAGATCTACTTGTAATTGTTCTTTAAAATGCATAGCAATGTCAAATGACACCATAAATTTATTTTCTTTTGTGCATTTTAAGGTAATTCTTCAATTAAAACTCGCAATATCAAATAGAACTCGAAATTTACTTTCAGTGACTAAATTTTATCCCTTCCTCTTGGATATCAATTATTGTAAAAGCTAATACTTTTGTTGGAACAATAGGCTGATTCTAATATTTATTATCTAAATTAGTTGGTAGTTGTGATTGTGTGCTTACAAACTATTTTTTCAACCTGTGGAATTCTAGCAGGTTATCACATGGATTCGAGATGGGCTTTGTGGGGCACATATGTGTATGGTCCATATTTGTCCTGGTGAATCAATGATGATTTTCGTTTATGGTTTGGTGATTTTGGTTGAACACCCTTCTTACCCTTGTTTCATTCTCATTTTCTATTGTCGTAGGCACTTTGGCCTGAGACTGCAATTCCTTCGTGTAAAAACATGGCTTTGTACATTTTCCCATGAGAGGCACTCTAGTCACTTAACACACTAACCCTCTCTTATTTCAAGTCACTAGAATTAGGCTTGTACTACACAGGTATTCCCATGTTGAACCTTTTTGGTGATGTCTCGCTTAGATTTGTGATCATGTTTGCATTAAAAATTTTCTCTCTCTCTCTTTTTGTAGCTCATTTGTGTTTTATTTTTGGTAGGTGATTCCTCTACACACATGGGCATAGGTCCATTGGCCACAATGGTTCTAAGTTCCTAATTTATTTTGTGCCACTTAACTGTTAGATTCAACTTTCATTATGACTATAGTTGCTTGTCTCATGCATTATAGCATGAGAATAATGTTAAACCATTTCGAAGTGATGATTTTTCCCATCCTAAAGATGATAAATTTAATGATAGTGAGTGATTGGACATAGAAAGCTCAATTTCTTCCATTTGACTAAGTGTAAACCCTCCATCTCCCTCCTTTTTTTCCCGTGAGGTCATCACATTGAATAATATAGCTTCCTTCTTGCTTGAATCTACCATGATGTTTAGCTCACTCCCATACACTCCCAATTAGTGAGTCGCTTCATCCCCCAATTAAATAAAAAGGTAGACAAAAATTCATTCATAGTTTTTCATGAGTTTCTCAATCCATTTCCCAATTTATAAATGCCCTTAAATTGAGGCAATCCATACACATTAATCTAGTACCAATGATGTGTGTGGCCCAACCCATAATGGATATCTTCATGTTCCAGTTAAGTTGTGGTTGAATATTGCCAAAGTTGTGATGTCATGAACAGATACTTGTCTTGCGACGTGGTGGTTGGTTAAAATGAAAAAATCATGGTAAAAATAGCAGATCTATAATTCACCAAGCCTTTTATAATATAATTCCTATCAAAATGGATCTTCACCAAGTGGATGTTTTCATTGTTTTTTTCTTTTTCAAAGTGAACATGGGGGTTGGTTATTGCCACAATTGCGGTGTGATGCACAGGGAATTGTCTCACGATAAGCTAATGGGGAAAAAAACAAATAAGTATTTTATAATTCGATTCACTTCAAAATGGATATTCACTCAGTGAGTGTTTTATTGTGTTTTTTCTTTTTCCAAATTTTTTTTTATGTTTTTCCTGAACATTAGTTTTTCTCTTTCTCATAGGTTACCTTTCCATTCAAAATTTTAAATTTAAATGATTAAATTTCTATTGATATTTATTGTTAAAATCATCAAATATTTTTTTATAATTCAATTCTTGTCAAAATGGATATTCACGGGGAGAGTGTTTTACTGCGTTTTTTTTCTTTTTCTTTTTTTCCAAATTTCCTTTTGTGTTTTTGCTAAAAATTAATTTTTCTCTTTCTCAAAGGTTAGTTTTCCATTCAAAATTTTAAATTTGAATGACTAAATTTCCATTTATTTTCACTTATAAAATCATCTTACTCAAAATTATACTAGAGAGCTTAACTTGAAAGAAGCTTTGAATAATATAGTATGTGAGATCATTTTCTATTTCATTTATTTTAAGTTGAAAAATTCATTATAATTGGTTGACAATTGATAGAAGGATGAGTTGAAAATTGATATATGGATAATTATGGTATGGTCTCCTTTTCAGTATAAATTTCACTGGAAAATTAAAATCAGGCCAAACAAGCCGCCTTTTAAAATCTACAAGTAGCATAAATCCATTATATCCCCGATTTATTTAGTTTTACAAGGATAGAATTTCCGCAAAAACACATTCAATGTATTTTTTTGGATTTTTTTCCCAACAATGAAGACTTACTTGCAATTGTTCTTAAAAAAAAAATAACTTTGTTAAATGACACAATAACTTTATTTCATTTTGTGCATTTTAGGGGAATTCTCCAAGTAAAACTGGAAGTATCAAATTAAACCGACAATGTTCTATTAGTAACCCAATCTTATCCCTTCGTCTTGGATATCAATGATTGTAAAATCGAGTCCTTTTTCCAGAAAAACCTCTTTTATATCAATGCTTGTAAAATCTAGTCCTTTTGCAAGAACAATGGACTGATTATAATACTCATTATCTGAATTAGTTGGTAGTTGTGATGGTGTGCTTACAAACAATTTTGTTATCCTGGGGAAGTTTAGAAGGCTATCCAAAATGTGATTTAAACTTAATGAACACATGTATTAATAGAACCACTCAGATCTTATTCGAAATATGTATTTATAGTAGCATTGCATAGATATGAAATTTAGGAAAATTACTCTACTTCTCTAGTGAAGCTTTGTGTTTATGTTTTTCATACAATATAGGCTAGCCTGGCTATCACAACCTCGTGGATTGGATAATTTTTATTGTTTTGAACGGATGGTGTAAAATTCTTATATTCATCAAGGAATGAGAGGGAAATTTTTATGTGGTGTCTATAATTGCAGGATATCTTTACTGTACTAGCATATGTTTAACGCATTCTTCAAATGCGTAGTACTGCCTATATACAATTGTAACCTTAATATATATTAGGACTTCCATACTTTTTTAAACATAGCTTATACTTGAACTTCTTTTGTATTATCATGATTTTTTATCAAATGAGTGAATCTGCCCTAAAAGAGTGCTTAAGTTATTCATTGTAATTGTTTTAGTCATTTTTCTCAGCTAGTTCATTTATTTATAATGTCAGCCTATCCACAATAATCATGTCTCATGAACAAGATTGTTTAGTATGTTTCATTGAAATTTGTGGAGTTTCTTTTTTATGTAAATTCCAAGTGGTTATTTAACTTTGTTACAAAAATAAACCATTTAATTAAAATTACTTCACAGTGAAATCATTTGACTAATATGAAGTCATTGAATCACTTGACTAATATTGAGTGAATATACAAGGAAGGTCGTTATAAGAATAAATACACATTAATAAAAAAACCATATAAACATGGTTTCTTCTTCTCTCTTCATCTCATGGTGCATTATTGTATCGTTTCTTCTTGTGTTACAATGTCCAGCATGAGAGATGATCAATAATTTATCAGTAAGATTCACCAATGGTATGCATTCTCTATTTTTTAACCCGGAGATAAATAATTATATGAAATGACGACTATAGGTGCCTTCTTTCTTCTGCAATTATTGAGGTATGAAAAGCGGATGGTCTCCTTTTCGCTGTAAATTTCACTGGATATTTCAAGTCAAACCAAACAAGCCCCATTTTAAATATTACAAGTAGCATAACTCCATTATATCCATGATTTACTTTGTGGTACAGGGATAGAATTGATGCAGCTACACATTCAATGTATGTTTCTGTCGTTTTTCCCAAAAAATGAAGATTTACTTGTAATCATTCTTTAAAAATCATAATTTTGTTAAATGAGACCAAAAATTTGTTTTCTTTTGTGCATTTTAAGGGAATTCCCCATGGAGTATGGATCTCGCTTGATGACCTTGGATAGCAGGTTTAAAGATCCCAAGTATGTAACCCTGCAAGAGTCATTTAAAATTCGAGAAGATATTATTAAGCTAGAAAATCAAATACATGTATTTGCGCGATAGAGGATCCTTCGATGGGAGCTACCTACACTTTCATATTTACATCAAGGAATCATGCAACATCTTAAAATACATGCCTCTAATAGTCGATATAAATACATTAAGATCAATAGGTGTTGCCTCCTTGAACGGGTTTTAGGTGCAGGTACTACAATCAGGCCTAATAGAGTGATAGATACCTTTATTTTTTCACATTTTAATGAGAACCATAAGTGAGGGCCAACCAATGAGAGGAACTTTGGACTGTTAAACCTAGATAGTTCAATATTATATGATGTAGATTTGAGTTGTGGTTGTTGTGCATCTGCTCCTCCACCATATTTGCCTCCTGCAAGCCCACAACCTATCTCGATTTATTTATTTAGTGGAAGTTTTCTTTGCTGAATCATTGTACATTGCTGAATTTTTTTTCTTTATTTGTTATATGTATCATCTAGGTTTGACCGTATTTTCCCCAGAATGTCAAATCCTGTGCTTGCTGGATTTGTTGATAAATGGTGGAAGCAACGTCCAATTTTAATTCAAGGTGATTGTCATTAAATATTGAATGCAACCCATGTGGTGTTTAATTGATAAAAAATGCATATCAGTACACTTTTTTTGTAAATTGCAGTGTAAGGTCCCTACTAGGGTCGTTGGATTTTCCAATTTAGGTCTTTGAATAATGCGTTCTCCATGTTTAATTGAAAAATACCTTTAAGGTTGAAGTAATGTGTGAAGTGGCAGAAGTTTCATTACTATTTATACCTTTCTAATTTTTCATTGGACTTATTGGTGATACAGGTGGATATTGCTGGTCACCTGGCTATTCCACTTGGGGCACCACCATTGTCTCTTTCAGTTTTTCAGTTTCGACACAACTTACTATTTTTAGCAAATTTTCGGGTCCTGAACTTCTGAAGCCGTTTTGAGGCCCTAAACGACGTTTTTTTGGGAAAACTGGGAGCAACATGGGTATATGGACCAATTTTTCTCACTCAAAATTTGTAGTCCTCGGATAGATATTTCTAACGAGGTATGGTTCATGTCAAACGAAGATTGTATGCCAAAGTTACGTCCACGGGAAGTTGAAACACCAATTTACCCAAACGGGGCCCATAGTTTTGGCGATTCATCTCCTAGGGTTAGGGTTTTGGATGTTTAGGGTTTTCCATTGTTTCTAAATAATAAATAGGCCCTCGAGCCTCATTTTCAGTCAGTTCATAGGCCTATAGCCACCACATCTCTTCTCAGAGATAGCTACCAGTGCCCTAGCTAGTTTATTTCCATTCTTTCTGTAAGAAAATTTCAGTTCTTTGATATTAATGAAATGAAGTGATTTTTCCACTGCATCTTTGTATTTATGGTTATATGTTTATTCTGTTACATTCCTGCATAAATCCAGATCATTGGTGTTAAAGCGGTCTGCTTTTTCTTGATCCTTCTTTGCATGTCCCCAACGAGGTTGGGGTATAAGGAGTTAGGGCTCGATATGGTGGAAGCTTTGCAAGATCAGCCTCACAAACCCTGAAGAACGCCCATGGGGGACGAAAAGAAACATGCAGGAACAGGAGAGCCTATTAAAATATTGCTCAAGGAGGCCCTCGAAAAACAAAGGAATGCGATGATGGATAACTTTTCCCAGATCCTTCAATGGCTTCCCACCGGCGGTGCATCTGCATCTAACAACCACTCTGGAGGTGCGACTACTTTTAAGGTAGAAGTAAATTTCGACATTCCCATATTTGAGGGTCAAATAGATGTAGATGTCGTAGATAGATGGTTGAATATATCAGAAGGATATTTCTCGATTCATGACTTTTCTGACCGGGAGAAGATTATTTTTACGCTCCTTAAAGCTACCCCCCATATCAAGGACTGGTGCGAAACCTACTATGAGAACAAGGACCAGATATAACCCTCTCTGTTCTTGGTCATACCAACATGGAATTCTTTCCGAGATGCCATCAAGAAACAGTATTATCCCGTGGGGTGCTATGAGGACAAGTACATACAATGGACAACGATACGACAATAAAGGGATCAAGATTTGCATAAGCTGACAAATCTATTCCATACCCTGCGCACAAGGTTGGGTATCAAAGATTCAAAGAAACATCTGGTGTTGATGTATCACGGTTGTCTACGCAGATACATTCAGGAGGAAATGGACTTCCTCGACATCTCCTCGCTTGGTACGACATACCGGTATGTTGCCAAGATTGAGCAAAAATTCAAACAAAAGAAGCGAGACTTTTGATCTACGAATCAAAAGCAAGGGAAAGGTACTGCCAAACTACAGAACAAATGATAGAGCCAAGGCATGGTAGCTCGAGACAACCTGTCGAAGACACAAGCAAAGAGCAACACCACAAAGCCAAAGAAGGACACAGGAAAGTGTTGTGAGTTCCATAAGAGCTCCGCTCACAACACAAGTGAGTGTCAGGCCAAGCAGTCGCTAGTGGCCGAGATGAGCGCTTTTGAGTCAGATGCATGCTCCGACTCTAAATCAGAACCTGACAAGGGGGATGAAAAAGGGAAACAAATTATTGATGCAGAGCCCAATGCCATTGTTGCCACTATGAAGATTCAGAAGGAGGAACCGAAATATCCAGAGGAGGAGGAACGTCTCTTCCACTCCCAAATGTGGGTAAAGGGCTCCCCGGTATAGTTCATTGTCGAAAATGGGAGCCAAAAGAACCTCATTTCAGAAGACATCATGAAGTGGTTAGGCTTTCCGACCACACCTCACCCACATCCATACACCATCGGGTGGCTTCACCAAGGACAAGATCTCCGCGTCAGCCAGTAGTGCCGCCTTCCCTATAGCATCAAGCCCTTCACGGATGAGGTATTATGTGACGTTGCTCCTATTGATGTTTCTGATGTATTATTAGGATAACCATACTTGTGGAAGTGTCATGCTATGTATGAGTCTTGGCCTCGTGTGGTTATTGTTACTTTGGGAAATAAGTTGTACAGGATACCAGAGGTACCACCTCCTTCCGCTATCTCTTTGGTTACTACAAAACAATGCAGTAAGCTCATTTCCCAAACCAGGAAATTCGTTTTCTTGATGATCTGCCCCCAGGGCAAGAAGAAGACTATGGCCATGACCTCCAATCAGGGCTCCTCTGCACGAAAACAACAAATGGACAAGGTTGTGGAGGAGTACAAGGAAATATTCACCTCACCCACAGGGGTTCCTCTGCACTGTCAGGTCAAGCACCTGATTGATCTCACCCCATGTGCGCTGCTACCCAATGGAATGATATATCAGCACTCTGTTCTAGAGAACGATGAAATCAAGATGCAGATTTAGGAGCTACTGCATAAAGGACACATCCGACCAAGTTGATCACCCTGTGGGAGCCCGATTATGTTGATACAGAAGAAGGATGGGATGTGGAGACTCTATATTGAATATCGAGCGATGAACAAGATCACTGTCCGGAATAGGTACCCGATCACACGGATTGATGACCTTCTGGACCAACTCAAAGGGGCGAAATATTTCAGCAAGATCGACTTGAACTCTGGGTATCACCAGGTACCAATTGAACCCTCCGATGTATGGAAGACTGCCTTCAAATCCAAGGAAGGCCTTTTCAAATGGTTGGTCATGCCTTTTGGGTTGACGAATGCTCCCACAACCTTCATGAGGTTGATGGACAACATCTTGCGGCCATTCACCAACTCATTTGTAGTGGTGTACTTGGATGACATTCTAATCTTCAGCCAGACTTCGGAAGAGCACCTCCACCACATCCGACAAGTCCTCCAAAAACTATGGAAACATAAGTTGTGTGCCAATTTGGAGAAGTGAACTTTTGGCATGATGCAGGTTCAATATCTAGGATACATGATTGATGAAAGGGGGGTGCATGTGGATCCAACCAAGATCCAAGTCACTCGGGATTGGCTAGCCCCAACCACTATAACAGAGCTTCGCAGCCTTCTGGGTCTTGCTAATTTCTACCGTAGGTTCATGTTGGGAGTCTCTTATATCACTTGGCCCTTGAGTCAAGTCACCAAGGGAGGAGCGAGAGCAAAATTATTTTGGTCAGAATCTCAACAGAAGGCATTTACGGAATTGAAAAATCTCCTATGTTTTGCCCCAGTGCTCACATTACCAGACTTGCAACAACCATTCGATATCAAGAGAGATGCCTCTGACTATGCTATTGGGGCGGTTCTTACTCAAGAGGGACATCTAGTGGTATATCACAGTGAGACATTGTCTGACACAGTTCGCAAGTATCCCACTTATGACAAAGAAATGTATTCCATTGTGCAATCTTGTCGACAATGGAAGCATTACATTTTTGGGAAGGAAACAATCATCCACATAGACCACCGACCCCTGCAGTTTGTACAGACACAAGGGAAGTTGGAGAATGATCGCCATCAGAAGTGGTCAACATATCTGCAATAGTTTCATTTGAACGTCATGTACAAGAAGGGTAGCACCAATAATGTTGCAGACTGTCTCAGCCGACCAATGATCGTGGCACTCACCACCATTCTCAACTCTTGTGGGCACGAGACTTCTGATTGGCCACTTTTCTAGAAGAGAAACCCAGAATTTGGCCACACATACAAGGCACTCTTGGGGGTACGCAAGTTCCAAATTTTCACCTCCAAGATGCACTTTTATGTCACCTGGGACATCTTTGTGTTCCTTCAAGTGAGCGCGCCAAGATGATATGGGAAGCACACTACAGTCGAGTCGCTAGGCATTTCAGGATCAGGAAAAAAGTAGCAGTATTACAGAAATATTTCTATTGGCTGAGCCTTCGAAAGGATGTCGGGAAGCACATCAGATCCTGCACTGCTTATGCCATTGCCAAACTGACCATCAAGAAGCAAGGCCTATATACTCTGCTACCTACCCCTAGTTGACCTTGGGAATCCATCTCCATGGATTACATGTTGGGCCTACCTTCTACTAAGCATGGAAATTACTGTGTTTTCATGGTCGTCGACAGATTCTCGAAGATGGCCATTATGGAAGCCTGCAAGAAAAATATCATAGCAGAAGCCACTCCTAAACTCTTCTTTGAACGAGTGTGGGTTCACTTTCGGATCCCATAGTCTATCATATCAGATCAGGATAGCAGGTTCCTCAGCACATTTTGGTCTAGCCTCTGGTCAATGCTAGACACAAAGCTCACCAAGTCCACAGATTTCCATCCCCAAACAGATGGCCAGATAGAGGTCGTCAATAGAATGATTGTACACATTCTACGCATGTACAATTTTTAGCATCCAGGCACATGGGACGAGAGCCTTCGCTATGTACAACACAGTTATAACCGGGATCTTCACAGCTCAATCAGCCACAGCCCCTTTCAGGTGGGCTTGGGATTCCAGCTACTATGTCCCATTGATGTAGCCATGCCATTTGCGGCTACTCAGGCCGATTCAGCTCATGTCCAGTCGGAAGTTGACAACGAAAATAGCTTCATTGAGCCCATTCAACACATCCACCAACAGGTTCATGACATATTGGATGGAGCTAATGCTAAGTACAAGCAACACCATGATCAACATCAGGTGCCACACAACTTCCAGGTGGGTGATAAAGTGTGGCTACATTTGCAGAAGGAACGCGTCACTGGACTACACCACAAGCTTCACCCGCTCCGACACGGGCCATACACCGTCAATAAGGCTGTAGGGAACAATGCCTTCGAGCTCAGTATTCCACCATTCCTCGTTCTGCACCCAGTATTCAATGTGGACCGCCTTCGTCCTTGCTTCCCACATCTACTAGAGACCTCTGAAATTGCAGAACAACTCACACGAACAGAGTTAAACCCAGAATGCATGGAACAGGTCACCACAGATTGTATCATGGACATGCAAATCAAGAACACTCGCCAACAAAAGATCCAACTGTATCAGGTTGTCAAAGCTGGCCAACTCCTGCACCAAGGAAAGTGGTTCACCAGGGACCAAGTTTAGCGGATGTTTCTCATCTCATGGAGGAAATTAACGCAATGGGGACCATTGATTCCTAAGGGGGGAGGAATGATCTAGGTGGATATTGGTGTTCACTTGCCAATTCCACTTGGGGCCCCACCATTTTCCCTTTCATTTTTTCAGTTTCGGCACAACTTACTATTTTTAGCAGTTTTTTGGGTCGTGAACTTCTGGAGCTGTTTTGAGGCCCTAAACGATGTTTTTTGGGAAAACCAGGAGCAACATGGGTCCATGGACCGATGTTGCTCACTCAAAATTTGTAGAGCTCGGATAGATATTTATAACGAGGTATGGTTTGCATCAAACAAAGATCGTATGCCAAAGTTACATCCCCGGGAAGTTGAAACACCAATTTACCGAAATGGGGCCCATAGTTTTGGCACTTCATCTCCTAGGGCTGGGGTTTTGGATGTTTAGGGTTTTCCACTGTTTCTAAATAATAAATAGACCCTCGAGCCTCATTGTAACTCAGTTCAGAGGCTTGTAGCCACCACATCTCTTCTCAGAGATAGCTACCAGTGCCCTAGCTAGTTTATTTCTATTGTCTGTAAGAAAATTTCAATTCTTTGATATTAATGAAATGAAGTGATTTTTCCGCTGCATCTTTGTATTTATGGTTATATGTTTATTCTGTTGCGTTCCTGCATAAATTCAGATCAATTGGCTAGTTGATGGAATCTATTGGATGAATTATTTATCATACTATGTCAATTATTATGCTAATGCTATGTCTTAATGATATTTTCCTTTTTTGAGTTTTCAATGGAGATGGTTCTTAAAAGATAATTTTATGCAATATTGGGATTAGAAACCCAAACATATTTGGAAAGAATTGAGCCATGGTATGTTGTGGATAGCCCTTTACGTATTGGGGTGTGTATGGTTGTACATTTAACATATGCATCGTTGTACATGTGTGATATATGGACAAGTCTTGATCAATTTTGTTTTTCCCTGCGGTTAGGTATTAATACAACAAGTTTTCTATAAGTGATTCATTCTTGGATTTCCACCTAACCAACATTTATAACTAACTTGAATTCTAATAAATGAGAGGAAAACTCCACCAATACATAATTACATATGTAAAATATCTTCCATAATTACATACATATACAAACTTTTCTATCTTTTTTAATAGCAAAAGATAACTATCAAAGACAAGTGCTCAAGTAGTTACAACAAGAGACCTTCCAAGCCCTGCCCTAGATTTATGTTGCCATTAATTCCTAGCAGAGATCTTGTTTACAAGAGGCCCAACTTTAGAAGTTTACAACACCCTTACACAAAGAAGCACGCAGTAGCATTCATTGAGTATAAAAGCAAGATGTATTATTCTTAGTAAGAGATTCAATGTAGATAGTGCAATGGTCTGTTGCCCAATATTATCTCTTGACACTAGCGGCCAACTTTAGTAATTCTAGCAAAGATAGAAACCATTGTTAATTAAATGTCTATGCCCTATTACATTGATAAATGAGGCATGAAATGCCAATGCCCTATTACACTAAAAAATGAGGAGTTTTGTAGCCCTATCACAAATAACATTTCGAAAGAATTATCTTGCTTCATCTCCATATCAACTAATCTTTATCTTTTTGTGGTATATCTTCTAATTTTGGTCAAGACTTAGTTAAATACCATGCTGTAAACTCACCTTAAACATATCGCATGAACTTTTTATTAAGCTTAGTTACTTATTTTACTTTTACATTGTTTTCTAGTGGTCTTCTTGTGATATATCTTCTTATTTTGGGCAACACTTAGCTAAGTACCATGTTGTAAACTCACCTTAAACTTATCCCATGAACAAAACTTTCCAAAACATAAAACACGTTGGTTTTGCAGCTGATGCATTGGTTTTGCATTTGATTGTAGCACAACACAATCTCGTCCTTAAATTCTTAATAGAGCTCATGTGCCAGATAACCGATTTCAAACTTTTTTAAAAAAAAAACTAATAAATTACATAAAATTTTCACTCTTATCTTCTCTCCCACTCTTTTCTATGCTCCAGCCTTAAAGCATTCCCTTTGCAATACTTTTTACAATTGCTAGTTTAAACATTTCTAACCATACTGAGTCATAGTCATCCATAATCTACTATTCTCAATTGACTGAGTTTTCACCTTCAGTAATTAATATATATTTACTACCTTTACTAATATAATTATCATAATATAATCAATTATTATAATCCATTTTCCAACTTACTAAACTTATATTTATATAATACCCGACACATATATTTTTATAATACCCCCCACAGATATTTATTCCTGAAACTTTATCAAATCCTACCATGCATGGTACCAATTGATTATTTCTTAATCATGCCATTACGGTTTCCTTTTCCGTAGATTGTAGTATAGAACACTTAACAGCAGTCGATCTTTCTTTCCTTACTTCTATCAACCGAACGCGCCGCTTCAGACGTATCGAATCAAATCAAATCAGACCAAATAATTTTCACATCAAATCGAATTTTCAATTCGGAACGCGCTGAAGCGAATTGAATCAACCAGAAACTAGATAATTCGCGATGGAATCGAAATTTCGAATTTCCTTTCGTAGTCATCCCATAGTTATCATTTGTTGATTGATATCTATCTAAATAGATTGGTAGTCTAATTTTTTATGTTTGTTTGTTTTTTTTTTTTTTTAAATTTGATACCCATCTTTGAATTTAATATAGAGTGGTAGGGTTAAAGAAACCAGTAGTCTACTGTTTGATTTGATTTTTTATTTTTAAATTATATAATATAATGTTTTATAAAATGAAAAATTTTAATGGTTTAAGATGAATTTTGATTATATATATATATATATATATATATATTAAAAATTTTATAATTGAATTTTTTTATTTTAAGAAGTAAAATTATATATCATTGAATTATAACTAGTTGAATTAGGAGTAGCTTGCCAATTTGTTTTAAAAATCATGGAAATTTAGGCAAGATTTTGATAAAATCAGGAATTTTTGTAAATCCAAGGTACAGATTTTGAATGCTTTATAAGTTTTTCATGATGTTGAATCTATTTCCACCATCAAAAACATAATTCAAACACTGCTACATGATTCAAACATGCAGATTTAAAAAAAATAAAAAAATTAGCCAAATTCCGATCACTTTTAACTCAGAGAAATTTCAAATAAAACAGTCCTAAATTTCTACAACTCTAATAACCATTTAAATCATTTTAACTATATTTAACAAATAAATCACAATTTGCTTGTGAAATCCCGTTCCGTCCCGTCCCGTCCAAGCCAGACACACTTGACTGATTACTATCACCTCAAGACGTGCAGCTAAAGCCGCAGTAGCATCTTTACCTTTGTCGGGTTAAAGAAGATAATTTAGTCTTCGTCCACACGGCAACGCACCGCACCGCTTGAACTGTAGAAAAGCGAGACAACTCGTCACGCCAGAACCAGAGCTATAAATATACCCTCCCTCTTTCATTGCAATTCACTTTCAATATATCATCTCATTTCATTTGGAGCTTTTACTACATTCTCACCTCTCCAATTATTTATTGATATATATACCAGTTTTTTGTGCTTTATCATGGCTCAAAATGTAGCAGCCGTTCGGGCTGGTGGCCATACCCATAGTCAGACTCACGCAGGTCAGCCTAATCCAAATCAGAAGGGCGCAGGGCTGCTGGATAAAATCAAAGAGATGCTTCCCGGAGGCAAGACTCAAACTGCGCATTCTAATACGAATCAGAAGCCGGGGCTGCTGGATAAAATCAAACAGAAGATTCCCGGAGGCCAGACTCAGACGGGTTATTCTACTTCATCTCAGAAGCCGGGGCTGGTGAATAAAATCAAAGCGAAGATTCCCGGAGGGCAGAGAAAGTAATCGGGAAGGTGAAGGGCCAGAGGAATAGCAGAAGGCAAAGACTTCTCAAATCGAAAATCAACATGGATTAATATATACTGTTTTAGTGCATTACTGAAGCTATAGCTTCTAAAAAATGGTTGCCTTGTCCTCGGCCCATCCTTCCCTGCAACTTTTCCGACTTTTCTGACTTTTCTTTTGCCAATTGACAGACAATAAGCATCATGATATGAATAGTTTGTCTAATACCGATACCTAGTTTGTCTAATACCAATACCATGTCGGAAATTTGTAATTTGTAGAATGTTTGGTGCGTTTGTTTGAAAGTGGACCAGAAAAGAGGAGGAAAAAATGCTTGTGTAACTTTTTTCATGGCAGTTTAGTCTTTGCGAAATATAACCTGATGAATTTGTAATTGATAGTTATCACAAAATGTAAATGCATGAATTTTGAATTTTTTGAATTCATAGTTTTGAAATGAATTTAAAATAGTTTCAAAAATTTTACACTTTAAGATTTAGAGATGGAAATCACATCTTCAAAGATATATTCCTTGTATATTCTATTCAATCTTCTTAATATACAAATATTTTGTTTATATTGGAAATATTTCCAACCATTCCCACAAATAAGTTGGCAAAAACCCACACTGAATTGAATGTTTGTTGCAGGGAAGGTCAAAGCACAGGGTTCAAATCCGTTGATGTTTTTCTACTTCACGCAATTTCCGTAAAATATCAGAAAACAGAGTACCTGAGCCATTTACTCTGTGTTATTGCATTTCCTGCAATCAACCTACTTTTCATTTAAACCACCCGCATTGCAACTCCTTTACCTTTCCTCTTTAACGCACTTACCACGATTCTTAAGTTATAGCCAATGCAATTTGATGGGATCCGAAATCCATAAAAAAATTCCATACAAACTTTGTTTTTCCTCTTTATAACCTTACCTTTTACCGTTTCGCACATACCGCTATTTACATTTCGCACTTCGCAATACTTACCTCTTAAACCTTAACCCATCACAGTTATGTTATATAAGTTGCGATGCGATAGTGCTATCACACATCGCAATCGCAAACATTTAAGTTTTTCCGTTGTTGCACCACAATTAAATGCTCCATCGTGCAAAAAGTTAAAAGTCGCAAAGAGCGATTGTATTTCAAAGCCGAATTGCATAAAACTTCAAGTTTGGCATTTTGTGTTTCGTAAGAGTTTCATGAAGAAACAAGTTTTACTCCAAAAGGAAATTTTTGTTGATTCTCCATCCGATCAACATTGGATGGAAATTAATCCGTCTGCTCCACCATTTTTGTATTAGGAGAATGTATTTGCATATATTTATAGATATGAATGAAAAACTGAAGAATTCAATTCCTCTCCCGTGTTCTTGCTTTTTGTGTGTGTGTAATTTTATTTCCGCATATTGCATTCTCTGTGTTGAAAAGGGGGAAACACATCCCTCTGTTGTTTATTTTCCATTTTCCAACATAGTATCACAGTAGGTCTAGGATCTCAGTGAAAGAACGAGCTCTTTACTGAAGAAGCTGAAGGTTATTTTGAGCAGCAGATTCTCTAGCAGCGAAGAAGCTTTTTACACAGTCAAAAGGTTTTATTTACACAGTCAAGATGGCGGCGAAAAGCAAAAGCTTGACAGATCTTCAACTACCACAGTTCAATGGTAAAATTTATCATTATTGGGCCATTACAATGAAGGCCCTGTTTTCTTCAGAAGATATTTCGGAGCTAGCGGAGAATGGTTCCAAGAACCAGAAGATGCAACAACCTATAATGCTTTGACACAAGTAGAAAAAGATTTGTTGAAGGATAATAGGAAGGAGTACTCCAAAGCCCTCTTTTGTATTTTCCAAGCAGTGCATGAGAGTGTTTTCCCAAGGATTGAAGCAGCAACGAAGCCCAAGGAGGCATGGGATACCCTCCAAAAAACCTATCAAGGCATGGCAATGGTCAAGACAACAAAACTTCAAATATTGAGAAGAGATTTTGAAACTATTTGTATGAAAGAGTTTGATAACATGGACTCATTCTTTACACATGTGATTAATTTGGTTACACAAATCAGGTCTCATGGAAAGGCACTTGAAGAAAGGAGAATAGTTAAGAAAGTCTTAAGAAGTCTACCATCAAGGTTTGATGCCATAGTAGTGGCCATAGAAGAGGAAAAGGATCTCACACAGTTTTTAGTGGATGAGATTGATGCATCACTGATGCCTCATGAGCATAGACTGAAGAGAGCAACAAACTCCTCATTAGAGCATGCATTCAAGACAAAAATGTCTTTTGGTGAAGGTGGAGGTCGAGAAAGATCAAACTACTGAGGAAGAGGAAGAAGCCCACACACAAGTGGAAGAAGCAGCCCTACAAATGTAAGCGGAAGGGGTAGCAATCAAAATCCAAGCCAAGGCTCAAGCGAGAATCAAGCGAAAGGATAGAGATATGACAAATCTTAAGTCAAATGTCATTATTGAAAAAAGTATGGTCATTATGCAAATGAATGTAGAAAGAAGAAAAATGACATGGCTAGTAAACCAAGATTATATTTTACAAAATAAAATTAGAACCATGAAAGTTTTTTTTTAGCTTGTAATGTAGCACAAGAAAAACAAGAAGATATATGGTTTTTAGATTCAGGGTGTAGTAACCATATGAATCGAAACATAGAAATGTTTTCCAATCTAGATGAAAGTGTAAAATCTGAAGTGACATTGGGGACTAATATCAAAGTCTCTATCATGGGAAGAGGGAGAGTAGATCTTCGGGCAAAGAAGGGAGAGAAGTTCATGCCAGATGTTTATTATGTCCCTCATTTGAAATCTAACCTTCTAAGCATTGGACATCTGATGCAAAAGGGCTACAATGTGTTTTTTAAAGATGATGTTTGCACAATCATGGATAAAACTCCAAGTAGACAGCTCATTGCAAAAGTGCATATGAAAATCAATAGAATGTTTCCTCTCAAGATGATATCAGACTTAAAGGAAGGAGGTGTTGTAGCAGCTGTGACAGAAGAAATATTTCAAGAAGAAGTGAAAGATGAGAGCTGGTTATAGCATTTGAGATTTGGTCATCTCAATTTTAGAGGTTTGAATTTGTTGCATAGAAAAGACATGGTAAAGGGATTACCACTCATAGAGAAACCATACAGCCTATATGAAGGCTGCATCTTGGGAAAATAAAACAGGGAATCATTTCCAACACGGAGGAGTTTAAGGGCAAAGGCACCTTTGGAGATTGTC
The DNA here is from genome assembly GCA_034641835.2 of Pinus albicaulis. Classification (NCBI taxonomy): domain Eukaryota; kingdom Viridiplantae; phylum Streptophyta; class Pinopsida; order Pinales; family Pinaceae; genus Pinus; species Pinus albicaulis. Next base: position 421,030,274 of record CM076576.1, read on the forward strand.
CACTTAGATTTACGTGGATCAATGCAAAAACCATCATTAGGTGAAATCCATTACATTTTGACATTTATAGATGACTACACAAGGAAGACATGGGTCTATTTTATAAAATAGACAAGTGAAGTCTTTGAATATTTCTGTCACTAGAAAGCTCTTGTTGAGAAGAAAAGTGGACACTACATAAAAGTATCAATGACTGATAGAGGTGGAGAATATATCTCAAAAGATTTCGTACGTTTCTGCAGGGACCATGGAATGCACAAGAAATTTACCACAAGGTATAAACCTCAGAAAAATGGTGTAGCAGAAAGAAAGAATGGGATCAGCATGGACATAGCAAGAAGTATGTTGAAGGCAAAAAAATTGCCAAATGATTATTGGGCTGAAGCTGTCGGTTGTGCAGCTTATATTATTAATAGATGTCCAACCAAAAGTGTGATGAATAGAGTTCTAGAAGAAGCATCAAGTGGAAGAAAGGAATTTTTCACTAACGTGAGAGTGTTTGGATGTGTGACATATGCACATGTCCCATATTAGATAAAGAAGAAGTTGACAGCAAGGGGGAGAAATGTATATTTCTTGGATACATTGATGAATCCAAGGCTTACAAGATCTATAATCCATCAACCAAGAAAGTAATAATAATAAGAGATGTTCAGTTCATAGAAGAAGAAGCATGTGAGGGAAGTTTATAGAAGAGATTGAATTTGAAGACATGTATGTCTCATGAAGAGGAGGAATGGACTATAATAAGTAACTGCTCAACGGTGGCTCCAACTCCACCTACACAAGCCCAACAAATGTCACCACAAGCAAGCCCAACAAACATCACTGTAAGGAAAGGACCCTCTAGTGGATATTTTTGAGGAACCCCTTATAAAAATACCCCAAACATCCGTTTCTAGCAGAGGTTAGTAGAGGAGGTTGGCAGGTGGAGGTTTTTGGGGATGTTTTTCGTTCGATGCGCTTATCATCCAAAACCGCATTGGTGCGCTCAACAAGAGAAAGCACCAGTGTGCACAAAACATTGGCAGATCAGACACCGTCCACTTCGTACAAACCCGCCTGGTGCATCTTATTACTATAGAGCACCGATGGTTTACAACTCTTCTACACCAGTGCATCATAAAACACTGCGCCAAAACATAAACCGCCCAGTGTTGTATTAAGAAACCGCACCAGTGCGCCTATAAAATCCTGTGCACCGAAATATAGTTAAATAAAAAAAATTACGGCCAAAAAGTTGCATTTTTCACTATTCTCAGTGCTCCACCTCTCAAGCACTAGTGAAATTTATGCTTGTCTGAGCTGCCCTAACATTGGTGCTCTGATTGCACCTATTGCACACACTGCTGTTGTGCTTTGCCCACCAATCTCGAGCTTGCATTTTGCAAAATGGTGGGAAATTTTTCTTTTGCAAATTCTACAGCCAATAGGCCTCCTCGACGACCAAATGTATAGGTATTTTTCTTTTTTTTTCCATAATTAAGCTTACTAGTGGATTAGAATTTCAAATAACCTTAAAATTAACCATTTAAAGAAAATAAATAAATTGTCGCGCGGTGCGCTCTAGCCGTTCGGCTCGCACCGGTAAGCTGTGGTGCCTCTAAAATTTACAGGCCACACCACAACCGGTGCTAATGGTATCCACACCATTTCCAGGGAAGTACTGAAAGGCACACTGCGTTATTTTAAAATTAAAAAAAAAAGTGCGTTACGGTCGTTTAGCCGACTGCATTGTTGACCATGTGGAATAGCGAAAATGCAATGTGTTAACTGAAATATCTATCCCGGAGCGGGTATTTTTGTGATCATACCACATTCAGCATTTTGACAGAGTCAATGGTGCAGTGAGGTAAAATACTGCACTGTTGACTATGTAACGAAGTGAGGAGGTCGGTGCGCTGACCCAACCATATGTGTCGGGGCGTAGGTTTTAGTCATCCTACCACACTCCTGACACTGTACATAATCAATGGTGCTTTAAAAATTTGCAGGTGCACTGCCTACGATGCCTTGAATATCATCTGGAGCACTGCCACCAGTGCGTGACAAACAAATGACACACCTGAACTAGTGCATGACCTTTTTTTGTGGCACACCGACTGTTTTGTTTTTTCTTTTTCCAAAAAAAATTATATATGTATATTCCTAAATAAATGTCTCATTTAATAAAAATAAATTATTTAATATGTCAATCATTCAGGGAGAAGAGGGGGAACAACAAAAACAATAGGCGAAGCAGTATGACATGGTTTTCCTGTGCAAGGCACGATAGAAGGAGAGAGATGCGTACCCTCGCCCTATTACAATAGCTACCCAGGGGCGTCTAAGGAAAGTAGGCCTCCTCAAGTTAGATGAGGAGGCTACTTCCCTAAAAGGCCATGGTGTTTTTTTGAGAAATCTTATCCGCAAGTGGAATGGCCACTGACAGGATTTCCGGGTTGGTCCTAAGGAGTCGTACATGCCCACTAAGGAGGGTATATATTTCATTACAGGGCTATCGAGGAGAGGGGTGGATCTTCCCTCGTTACTAGAGGTTCCAGCTGACCACGTAGCAAGGAGTCAGTTAGTGTACTCCCATAGATACATTGGAGCATATGTATTGTCTCCTTCAGATTTTCAGGTTTCCAGAGGTCAGTTACATATTGGTGCATTTGGTAGTGAGGAGGTGAGGTGCCTTTCACTTCTAATTTCGACCATTTCACACAACACCAGTGACGGGTAACAAATTAGTTTCTCACTTCTATATTATGTTGATTATTTAGTACAGAAGCTATGACTTGTCATATGGTCTGCCATTTTATTGCGGTAGTTCTATACAGCATTAGATAGATGGCGTGCTCATGCACAAGGGAGGGTCTACTTCCCTTTTGCTTCAAAGCTTTATTGTTTATTTTTTGAGAGGTTTCCAGAGACGAGGCCTACTTTTGTTAGGAAGCCTGGTAGGCTAATGTTTGAGGCATGGATGCACATGTGGGGGCAGGTGATGCCCAAGAGGGGCGAGACTATGTTTCCAACAAGGATATCGCCTGATGCACTAGAGTTTCTAGCTAGTGTTGATGAGTTGCATCCCTTCATTATGGTCCCCTGTCCTTATGCTGGATTGGATTGGCAAGCTTGTGCCAACATCCTCTTCACAGGTGACGAGCCGCTTGATGATAGAGGTAATATTACTTTTTTATTTAAATTTATTCTAACATGTTCTTTAACTTTTTTTTATTAAACAGTGTAATGAAATTGTCTAATTATTTTTGTGTACTTGTATATATTTTGCAGACATTGGGTCTTTTGATGGTGAGGACATGCCAGCACCACCACATGATCCAGGTGTGGATCTTGATGATGATCAGGGAATACCAGATGCCGAGGATCATCAGGAGGCTGGTGTAGAGAGACCTGCTCCTGTTGGTGCGTCAGTATCGCCTTTTGCAAGATGTGGCTGGCTTGATAGCAGACACATGATGAAGTTGGGAAACCAAATCACTGCATTTATTGTTGAGGCGGGCATTAGGCCCACTAATATGAGAGACATACAGGCCGATGGTAGCCTGTTACTTATGTGGAGAGGCAATTTGCGTGACATGTACAACCTCATGCGGGATGTTGTAGGAGCTAAGACCTTACTTATGCGGATGAGGAGGAAATTGCACATTATAGGCGTGGTCGAGAAACAACACTTGATTGACATTCCGCGAGCATTGAGTCATCATTTCATGATTTTTCACCTCATGTCATGCCAGATGAGAAGCCTCCACTAGCATATAGCAGCAGTCATCACGGAGATGAGGCTGGACCATTGGCCACATCTAGCCAGTAGCCTGCAGAATCCAGCAGTACCCATGATCATGAGCAGGCTGGACCATCAACTGTCAAGGCTGCACCATTGACTGAGCAGGCCTCGACTAGTACTGCTATTAATGTTCTACCACCAGCTAGTCCATGACATTTATATTACAGTTTTATATTTTTTACATTATTCAGTCATATATATATGGTCGATGTATTTTATGTTAATGTTGCAATTGTACTTAATTTACATGTTGATGATCATCATGATGTGTATATTGTTAGGTCATGTTAGATATGTCCATTTAATGTGTAACTTGCAGATAGATGTGTATGTGATAGCATGAGTTATTTGACATGAGATGTATATTTGATGTTTGTGTTGTGATGATGTTATACAATGCTAATTGTGTTTTGTTAGATGATCATGATCATGATGATGTTAGCGAATTGGAATGTGTTTTTTAGTCAAATATGTTGTTTGTACGATGGTTATCATGGTCGAGATGTTTATTAATTAATTTAATATTAAATGACCATGCTATTTATTAAATATTATGTCGTGATTGTAATTGAAATTTTAATTTTAATTGTATATAAAATTGTAAAATTGTATTTGTATTTGTAATTGTAATTTTAACTGTAACTGTATGTAAAATATTTGTAAAATTTTAATTGTAATTGTAATATTTAATTTATTGTGAAATGATTGTAATTGTAATTTTAATTCTAATTCTAATTGTATGTAAAATATTTGTAAAATTTTAATTTTATTAGTGTGAAATGATTGTAATTGTAAAATTTTAATTGTAATTATATTTGTAATTGTATGTAAAATTCTAAAATTGTAATTGTATGTGAAATTGTAAAATTGTAATTGTATTTGTATGTTAAATATTTGTAAAATTTTAATTGTATTAATGTGAAATGATTTTATTAAATTTTTTAAAATTGTAAAATTGTAAAACTGTAAATAATTGTAAAATAATAAATCTCTAATAATATGAATTTTTGTAACATAATAAAGTTTAGAAAATAATGAAAATAATTCATGTACTTTACAATTATCATTATTTTATTATTATATTACATTAAAAAAAAAAAAAATTTAAGTCGTCCTATTTATAAAACCCATTTTAAAAAGTAGAAATATTGATGAATTAACAACACATGTACCATTTCACATGTAGTAATTCCATTGAACAGATTTTAAAAGAATTCGAGTATATTACCATTGCATTGCCTCTTATGGATGCTAATTCCATGAACATATTTTAGAAGAATTGGAGTGTGAAGAATGCAATAGACAAAAAAGAAAATGGACTATTTTGCATTTTATTAAAAGGTTTTTGAGATTTTTTGTGGGGTTTATGGGTTCATGGGACAACAGACAGTACCGCCCTAGCTAGTTTATTTCCATTATGTCTGTAAGAAAATTTTAGTTCTTTGATATTAATGAAATGAAGTGATTTTTCTGTTGCATCTTTGTATTTATGGTTATATGTTTATTCTGTTACATTCCTGCATAAATCTGAATCAGTGGTGTCAAAGCGGTCTGCTTTTTCTCGATCCTTCTTTGCATGTCCCCAACGAGGTCGGGGTATATGGAGTTAGGGCTCGATCTGGTTAACCTTTGCAAGATCAGCCTCACAAACCCCGACAAATGCCCATGGGGGACGAAAAGAAAGATGAGGGAGCAGGAGATCCTATTAAAATATTGCTCGAGGAGGCCCTCGAAAAACAAAGGAACACGAAGATGGATAACTTTTCTCAGATCCTTCAACGGCTTCCCACCGGCGGCGCATCTACATCTAACAGCCACTCTGGAGGTGCGACTACTTTTAAGGTAGAAGTAAATTTTGACATTCCCATATTTGAGGGTCAAATAGATGTAGATGATGTAGATAGATGGTTGAATCTATCAGAAGGATATTTCTCGATTCATGACTTTTCCGACTGGGAGAAGATTATTTTTTCACTCCTTAAAGCTAACCCCCATGTCAAGGACTGGTGCGAAACCTACTATGAGAAAAAGGACCAGATAGAACACTCTCTGTTCTCGATCGTACCAACTTGGAATTATTTCCGAGACGCCATCAAGAAACAGTACTATCCCGTGGGGTGCTATTAGGACAAGTAAATACAATAGACCACACTACGACAATAAAGGGATAAAGATGTGCATGAGTTGACAAATTTGTTGCATACCCTGCGCACAAGGTTGGGTATCAAAGATTCAGAGAAACATCTGGTGCTAAAGTATCGCAGTTGTCTGTGTAGATACATTCAGGAGGAAATGGAATTCCTCAACATCTCCTAGCTTAGTACGACATACTGGTATGCTGCCAAGATTGAGAAAAAATTAAAACAGAAGAAGCCAGACTTTGGATCTACGAATCAAAAGCAAGGGAAAGGTGCTCCCAAACCACAGAACAAATGAAAAATCCAAGGCATGGTAGCTCGAGACAACCTGTCGAAGCCACAAGCAAAGAAAAACACCGCAAAGCCAAAGAAGGACACGAGAAAGTGCTGTGAGTTCCATAAGAGCTCCACTCACAACAAAAGTGAGTGTTAGGCGGAGCAGTCGCTAGTGGCCGAGATGAGGGCTTCTGAGTCCGATGCATGCTCTGACTCTAAATCAGAACCTGACAAGGGGAATGAAAAAGGGAAACAAATTATTGATGCAAAGCGCAATGCCATTGTTGCCACTACGAAGATTCAGAAGGAGGAATTGAAATATCCAGAGGAGGAGGAACGTCTCTTCCACTCCCAAATGTGGGTAAAGGGCTCCCCGGTACAGTTCATTACCGAAAACGGGAGCCAAAAGAACCTCATTTCAGCAGATTCCGTGTAGTGGTTGGGCTTGCTGACCATAGCTCACCCACATCCATACACCATCGGGTGGCTTCACCAAGGACGAGATCTTTGCGTTAGCCAGCAGTGCTGCCTTCCCTATAGCATCAAGCCCTTCACAAATGAGGTATTATGTGATGTTGCTCCTATTGATGTTTCTGATGTATTATTAGGACAACCATACTTGTGGAAGCGTCATGCTGTGTATGATTCTTGGCCTCGTGCTATTATTGTTACTTTTGGAAATAAGTTGTACAGGATACCATAGGTACCACCTCCTACCTCTTTCTCTTTGGTTACTGCAAAATAATGTAGTAAGCTCATTTCCCAATCCAGGAAATTCATTTTCCTGATGATCCGCCCCCAGGGCAAGAAGAAGATTGTGGCCACGACATCCAATCAGGGCTCCTCTACACGAAAACAACAAATGGACAAGGTTGTGGCGGAGTACGAAGAAATCTTCAGCTCACCCATAGGGGTTCCTCTGCACTGTCAAGTCAAGTAGTCGATTGATCTGACCCTAGGTGCGCTGCTACACAATGGACCGATCTATCAATGCTCTGTTCTGGAGAACGATGAAATCAAGATGCAGATTTAGGAGCTACTGCAGAAAGGTCACATCCGACCAAGTTGATCAACCTGTGGGAGCCCGATTGTGTTGGTATAGAAGAAGGATGGGATGTGGAGACTCTGTATTGACTATCGGGCATTGAAAAATATCACTGTTTGAAATAGGTACCCGATCCCACGGATTGATGACCTTCTGGACCAACTCAAAGGGGCGAAATATTTCAACAAGATAGACTTGAAGTCTGGGTATCACCAGGTACGAATTGAACGCTCCGATGTATGGAAGACTGCCTTCAAAGCCAAGGAAGGCCTTTTAAAATGGTTGGTCATGCCTTTTGGGTTGAATAATGCTCCCACAACCTTCATGAGGTTGATGGACGACATCTTACGGCCATTTACCAACTCATTTGTAGTGGTGTACTTGGATGACATTCTAATCTTCATCCAGACTTGGGAAGAGCACCTCCACCACATCCGACAAGTCCTCCAAACACTACGGAAACACAATTTGTGTGCCAATTTGGAGAAGTGCACTTTTTGCATGACCCAGGTTCAATATCTGGGATACATTATTGATGAAAAAGGGGTGCATGTGGATCCAACCAAGATCCAAGTCATTCAGGATTGGTTAGCCCCAACCACTATAACAGAGCTTCGCCGTTTTCTGGGTCCTGCTAATTTCTACCGTAGGTTCATGTTGGGAGTCTCTTATATCACTTGGCCCTTGAGTCAAGTCACCAAGGGAGGAGCAAGAGAAAAATTATTTTGGTCAGAATCTCAACAGAAGGCATTTATGGAATTGAAAAATCACCTCTGTTCTGCCCCAGTGCTCACATTACTAGACTTGCAACAGCCATTTGAGATCAAGACAGATGCCTCTGACTATGCTATTGGGGTAGTTCTTACTCAAGAGGGACATCCAGTGGCATATCATAGTGAGACATTGTCTGACACAGTTTGCAAGTATCCCACTTATGACAAAGAAATGTATTCCATTGTGCAAGCTTCTCGACAATGGAAGCATTACATTTTCTGGAAGGAAACAATCATCCACACAGACCACCGGCCCCTGAAGTTCATACAGACACAAGGGAAGTTGCAGAATGATCGCCATCCGAAGTGGTCCACATATCTGCAATAGTTTCATTTGAACATCAAGTACAAGAAGGGTAGCACCAATAATGTTGTAGATTGTCTTAGTCGACCACTGATTGTGGCACTCACCACCATTCTCAACTCTTGTGGGCACAAGACTTCTGATAGGCCACTTCTCTACAACAGTGACCCAGAATTAGGCCACACATACAAGGCACTCTTGGGGGGTAAGCAAGTTCCAAATTTTCACCTCCAAGATGCACTTTTATGTCACCTGGGACATCTTTGTGTTGCCTCAATCGAGCGCTCCAAGATGATATGGGAAGCACACTACAACCGAGTCACTAGGAATTTCGGGGTCAAGAAAATAGTAGCAGTATTACAAAAATATTTCTATTGGTCGAACCTTCGAAAGGATGTCGGGCGGCACATCATATCTTGCACTGCTTATGCCATTTCCAAACTGACCATCAAGAAGCAAGGCCTATATACTCCGCTACCTACCCTTAGTTTACATTGGGAATCCATCTCCATGGATTACATGTCGGGCCTGCCTTCTACTAAGCATGGAATTGACTGTGTTTTTGCGGTCGTCGACAGATTCTCGAAGATGGCCATTATGGTGGCCTGCAAGAAGAATATCATAGCAGAAGCCACTGCTAAACTCTTCTTTGAACGAGTGTGGGTTCACTTTGGGATCCCACAGTCTATCATATCAGATCGGGATAGCAGGTTCCTCAGCACATTTTGGTCCGGCCTTTGGTCAATGCTAGACACCAAGCTCACCAAGTCCACAGCTTTCCATCCCTAAACAGATGGGCAGATAGAGGTCGTCAATAGAATGATTGTACACATTCTATGCATGTACAATTCGAAGCATCCATGCACATGGGACAAGAGCCTTCCCTATGTACAACACAATTATAACTGGGATCTCCACAGCTCAATCAGCTACAGCCCCTTTCATGTGGGCTTGGGATTCCAGCCACTATGTCCCATTCACGTAGCCATGCCATTTGCGGCTACTTAGGCTGATTCAGCTCATGTATAGTCGGAAGCTCATAAAGAAAATAGCTTCATCGAGCACATTCAACACATCCACCAATAGGTTCATGACATATTTGACATAGCTAATGCTAAGTAAAATCAACGCCATGATCAACATCGAGTGCCACACAAATTCTAGGTGGGTGACAAAGTGTGGCTACATTTTTAGGAGCACCTCACTGGACCGAACTGCAAGCTTCACCCACTCCGATACGGGCCATACACCATCACTAAGGCTGTAGTGAACAATGCCTTCGAGCTCAATATTCCACCATTCCTTTTTTTGCACCCAGTATTCAATGTGGACCACCTTTTTCCTTACTTCCCACCTCTACTTGACACCTCTGACATTGCAGAACAACTCACACCAACAGAGTTAAACCCATACTGCATGGGAAAGGTCACCACAAATTGTATCATGTACATGCAAATCAAGAACACTCACCAAAAAAAGATCCAACTGTATCAGGTTGTCAAAGCTGGCCAACTCCTGCACCAAGGAAAGTGGTTCACCAAGGACCAAGTTCAGCGGAAGTTTCCTCATCTCATGGAGGAAATTAACGCAATGGGGACCATTGCTTCCTAAGGGGGGAGGAATGATCCAGGTGGATTTTGGTGGTCACCTGCCTATTCCACTTGGGGCCCCACCATTTTCACTTTCATTTTTTTAGTTTCGGCACAACTTACTATTTTTAGCATTTTTTCGGGTCGTGACCTTCTGCAGCTGTTTTGAGGCCCTAAATGATGTTTTTTGGGAAAACTGAGAGCAACATGGGTCCATGAACCTATGTTTCTCACAGGTCTATGGACCTATATTGCTCACTCAAAATCTGTAGACCTCGGAGAGATCTTTCTAACAAGGTCTGGTTTGCATCAAACAGATATCGTATGCCAAAGTTACATCCCCGGGAAGTTGAAACAACAATTTACCCAAACGGGGCCCATAGTTTTGGTGCTTCATCTCCTAGGGTTAGGTTTTTTGATGTTTAGGGTTTTCCATTGTTTCTAAATAATAAATAGGCCCTCGAGTCTCATTCTAACTCAATTCAGAGGCCTGTAGCTGCCACATTTCTTCTCAGAGATAGCTACCAGTGCCCTAGCTAGTTTATTTCCATTGTCTATAAGCGAATTTCAGTTCTTTCATATTAATTAAATGAAGTGATTTTTCCGCTGCATCTTTGTATCTATGGTTATATGTTTATTCTGTTCCATTCCTGCATAAATCAGAATCAATTGGCTAGTTGATGGCATCTATTGGATGAATTATTTATCATACTATGTCAATAATTATGATAATGCTATGTTTTAATGATATTTTCCTTGTTTGAGTTGTCAATGGAGATGGTTCTTAAAAGATAATTTTATGCAATATTAGGATTAGAAACCCAAACATATTTGGAAAGAATTGAGCCATGGTATGTTGTGGATAGCCCTTTATGTATTGGGGTGTGTATGGTTGTACATTTAACATATGCATAATTGTACATGTGTGATATATGGACAAGTCTTGATCAATTTTGTTTTTCCCTGTGGTTAGGTATTAATACGACAAGTTTTCCATAAGTGATTCATTCTTGGATTTCCAACAAACCAAAATTTATAACTAACTTGAATTCTAATAAATGAGAGGAAAAATCCACAAATACATAATTACATATGTAAAATATCTTCCATAATTACATACATATACAAACTTTTCTATCTTTTTTAATAGCAAAAGATAACTATCAAAGACAAGTGCACAAGTAGTTACAACAAGACACCTTCCAAGCCCTTCCCTAGATTTATGTTGCCATTAATTCCCAATAGAGATCTTGTTTACAAGAGGCCCAACTTTAGAAGCTTACAACACCCTTACACAAAGAAGCACGTCGTATCATTCATTGAGTATAAAAGCAAGATGTATTATTCTTAGTAAGAGATTCAATGTAGATAGTGCAATGGTCTATTGCCCAATATTATCTCTTGACACTAGCAACCAATTTTAGTAATTCTAGCAAAGATAGAAACCATTGTTAATTAAATGTCAATGCCCTATTACACTGATAAATGAGGCATGAAATGCCAATGCACTATTACACTAAGAAATGAGGGGTTTTGTAGCCCTGTCAAAAATAACATTTCGAAAGAATTATCTTGCTTCATCTCCATATCAACTAATCTTTATATTTTTGTGGCATATCTTCTAATTTTGGTCAAGATTTAGTTAAATACCATGTTGTAAACTCACCTTAAACATATCTCATGAACTTTTTAGTAAGCTTAGTTAATTATTTTACTTTTACATTGGTTTCCAGTGGTCTTCTTGTGGTATATCTTCTTATTTTGGGCAACACTTAGCTAAGTACCATGTTGTAAACTCACCTTAAACTTATCCCATGAAAAAAACTCTCCCAAAACATAAAACACGTTGGTTTTGCAGTTGATTGTAGCACAACACAATCTCGTCCTTAAATTCTTAATAGAGCTCGTTCTCTGGATAACCGATTTCAAACTCTTTTAAAAAAAAACACTAATAAATTACATAAAATTTTCACTCTTATCTTCTCACCCACTCTTTTCTATGCTCTAGCCTTAAAGCATTCCCTTTGCAACACTTGTTACAATTGCTAGTTTAAACATTTCTAAATGTAGTGAGTCATAGTCATCGATAATATACTATTCTCAATTCACTCATTTTTCAACTTCAATTAATTAATATATATTAACTACCTTTACTAATATAATTATCATAATATAATCAATTATTATAATCCATTTTCCAACTTACTAAACTTATATTTATATAATACCCGACACATATATGTTTATAATACCCCCCACAGATATTTATTCCTGAAACTTTATCAAATCCTACCATGCATGGTACCAATTGATTATTTTTTAATCATGCCATTATGGTTTCCATTTCCGTAGATTCTAGTATAGAACACTTAACAGCAGTCGATCTTTCTTTCCTTACATCTATCAACCGAACACACCGCTTCAGACGTATCAAATCAAATCAAATCAGACCAAATAATTTTCCCATCAAATCGAATTTTCAATTTGGAACGCACTGAAGCAAATTGAATCAACCGGAAACCAGATAATTCACGATGGAATCGAAATTTCGAATTTCCTTTCGTAGTCATCCCATAGTTATCATTTGTTGATTGATATCTATCTAAATAGATTGGTAGTCTAATTTTTTATGGTTTTTTTTTTTTTAAATTTGATATCCATCTTTGAATTTAATATAAGTGGTAGGGTTAAAGAAAGCACTAGTCTACTGTTTGATTTGATTTTTTATTTTTAAATTATATAATATAATGTTTTATAAAACGAAAAATTTTAATAGTTTAAGATGACTTTTGATTATATATATATATATATATATATATTAAAAAATTTATAATTGAATTTTTTTATTTTAAGAAGTAAAATTATATATCATTGAATTATAACTAGTTGAATTAGGAGTAGCTTGTCAATTTGTTTTAAAAATCATGGAAATTTAGGCAAGATTTTGATAAAATCAGACAGGAATTTTTGTAAATCCAAGGTACATAGTTTGGATGCCTCATAAGTTTTTGATGATGTTGAATCTATTTCCACCATCAAAAACATAATTCAAACACTGCTATGTGATTCAAACATTGCAGATTTAAAAAATAAAAATAAAAATTAGCCAAATTCTAATCTCTTTTAACTCAAAGAAATTTCAAATAAAACAGTCCTAAATTTCTACAACTCTAATAACCATTTAAATCATTTTAACTATATTTAACAAATAAATCACAATTTTCTTGTGAAATCTCGTCCCGTCCCGTCCCGTCCAAGCCAGACACACTAGACTGAGGATACAATTGATTACTATCACCTCAAGACATGCAACTAAAGATGCAGTAGCATCTTTACCTGATGTTTTTCTACTTCACGCAATTTCCGTAAAATATCAGAAAATAGAGTACCCGAGCCATTTACTCTGTGTTATTGCATTTCCTGCAATCAACCTACTTTTCATTTATACCGCCCGCATTGCAACTCCTTTACCTTTCCTATTTAACGCACTTACCACAATTATTAAGTTATAGCCAATGCAATTTGATGGGATCCGAAATCCGTACACAAATTCCATACAAACTTTGTTTTCCTTCTTTATAACCTTACCTTTTACTGTTTCGCACATACCACTATTTACACTTCGCACTTCGCAATACTTACCTCTTAAACCTTAACCCATCACAGTTATGTTATATAAGTTGCGATGCAATAGTGCTATCGCACATCGCAATCGCAAACATTTAAGTTTTTCCATTGTTGCACCATAATTAAATGCTCCATCGTGAAAAAAGTTAAAATTCGCGAAGTGCAATTGTCTTTCAAAGCCGAATTGCGTAGAACTTCAAGTCTGGCATTTTCTGTTTCGTAAGAGTTTCATGAAGAAACAGGTTTTACTCCAAAAGGAAATTTTTGTTGATTGTCCGTCCAATCAAAATTGGATGGACATTAATCCGTCTGATCCACCATTTTTGTATTATGAGAATGTATTTGCATATTTTTATAGATATGAATGAAAAACTGAAGAATTCAATTCCTCTCCCGTGTTCTCGCTTTGTGTGTGTGTGTAATTTTATTTCCACATATTGCATTCTCTGTGTTGAAAAGGGGAAACACATCCTTTTTTGTTTATTTCCCATTTTCCAACATGGTATTAGAGTAGGTCTAGGACCTCAGTGAAATAATGAGCTCTTGACTGAAGAAGCCGAAGGTTATTTTGAGCAGCAGATTCTCTAGCAGCGAAGAAGCTTTTTACACAGTCAAAAGGTTTTATTTACACAGTCAATATGGCAGCGACAAGCACAAGCTTGACAAATCTTCAAATACCACAGTTCAATGGTAAAATTTATGATTATTGGACCATTACAATGAAGGCCCTGTTTTCTTCACAAGATATTTCAGAGCTAGCGGAGAATGGTTTCCAAGAACCAGTAGATGCAACAACATATAATTCTTTGACACAAGTAGAAAAAGATTTGTTGAGGGATAATAGGAAGGATGACTCCAAAGCCCTCTTCTGTATTTTCCAAGCAGTGCACGAGAGTGTTTTCCCAAGGGTTGGAGTAGCAATAAAGCCCAAGGAGGCATGGGATACCCTCCAGAAAACCTATCAAGGCATGGCAATGGTCAAGACAACAAAACATCAAATGTTGATTTTGAAACTCTTTGTATTAAAGATTTTGATAATATGGACTCATTCTTTACACATGTGATTAAGTTGGTTACCCAAATCAGGACTCATGGAACGACACTTGAAGAAATGAGAATATTTGAAAATTTCTTAAGAAGTCTACCATCAAGGTTTGACGCCATAGTAGTGGACATAGAAGAGACAACGGATCTCGCACATTTTTTAGTGGATGAGATTGATGCATCACTGATGCCTCATGAGCATAGACTGAAGAGAGCAACAAACTCCTCATTAGAGCATGCATTCAAGACAAAAATGTCTTTTTGTCAAGGTGGAAGTCGAGAAAGATCAAACTACCGAGGAAGAGGAAGAAGCCCACACACAAGTGGAAGAAGCAGCCCTACAAACAAAAGCGGAAGGGGTAGCAATCAAAATCCAAGCCAAGGCTCAAGCAAGAATCAAGCGAAAGGATATAGTTATGACAAATCTCAAGTCCAATGTCATTATTGCAAAAAGTATGGTCATTATGCAAATGAATGTAGAAAGAAGAAGAATGACATGGGTAGTAAACCAAGAGTATATTTTACAAAATAAAATTAGAACCATGAAAGTATATTTTTAGCTTGTAATGTAGCACAAGAAAAACAAGATGATATATGGTTCTTAGATTTAGGGTGTAGTAACCATATGAATCGAAACATAGCAATGTTTTCCAATCTAGATGAAAGTGTAAAATCTGAAGTGACATTGGGGACTAATATCAAAGTCTCTATCATGGGAAGAGGGAGAGTAGATGTTTTGGCAAATAAGGGAGAGAATAAGTTCATGCCAGATGTTTATTATGTCCCTCATTTGAAATGTAACCTTCTAAGCATTGAACATCTCATGCAAAAGGGCTACAATGTGTTTTTTAAAGATGATGTTTGCACAACCATGGATAAACCTCCAAATAGACAACTCATTGCAAAAATGCATATGAAAATCAATATAACGTTTCCTCTCAAGATGATATCAAACTTAAAGGAACAAGGTGTTGTAGCAGCTGTCACAGAAGAAATCTTTCAAGAAGAAGTGAAAGATGAGAGCTGGTTATAGCATTTGAAATTTGGTCATCTCAATTTCGTAGGTTTGAATTTGTTGCATAGAAAAGACATGGTAAAAGGATTACCACTCATAGAGAAACCATATAGCCTATGTGAAGGCTGCATCCTAGGAAAATAAAATAGAGAATCATTTCCAACATGGAGGAGTTTAAGGGAAAAGGCACCTTTGGAGATTGTCCACTTAGATTTATGCGGATCAATGCAAACACCATCATTAGGTGAAATCCATTACATTTTGACATTTATAGATGACTACACAAGGAAGACATGGGTCTATTTTATAAAATAGACAAGTGAAGTCTTTGAATATTTCTGTCACTAGAAAGCTCTTGTTCAGAAGCAATGTGGACACTACATAAAAGTATCAATGACTGATAGAGGTGGAGAATATATCTCAAAAGATTTTGTACATTTCTGCAGGGACCATGGAATACACAAGAAATTTACCACAATGTATAAACCTCAGAAAAATGGTGTAGTAGAAAGAAAGAATAGGACCATCATAGACATAGCAAGAAGTATGTTGAAGGAAAAAAAATTGCCAAATGATTATTGGGC
Source organism: Pinus albicaulis (assembly GCA_034641835.2). Lineage (NCBI taxonomy): Eukaryota > Viridiplantae > Streptophyta > Pinopsida > Pinales > Pinaceae > Pinus > Pinus albicaulis. Next base: position 421,046,459 of record CM076576.1, read on the forward strand.
TGAAGCTATCGCTTGTGCAACTTATATTATTAATAGATGTCCAACCAAAAGTGTGATGAATAGAGTTCCAAAAGAAGCATGAAATGGAAGAAAGGAATTTTCACTCACATGAGAGTGTTTGGATGTGTGGCATATGCACATGTCCCATATCACATAAAAAAGAAGTTGGCAGCAAGGGGGAGAAATGTATATTTCTTGGATAGATTGATGAATCCAAGGCTTACAATCTTTATAATCCATCAACCAAGAAAGTAATAATCATAAGAGATGTTCAGTTCATAGAAGAAGAAGCATGTGATGTAAGTTTATAGAAGAGATTGAATTTGAAGACATGTATGTCTCATGAAGAGAAGGAGGAATGGATTGTAATAAGTAACTGCTCAACGGTGGCTCCAACTCCACCTACAAAAGCCCAACAAATCTCACCACAAGCAAGCCCAACAAATATCACTATAAGGAAAGGACCCTGTAGTGGATATTTTTGAGGAACCCCTAATAAAAATACCCCAAACATCCGTTTCTAGCGGAGGTTAATAAAGGAAGTTGGCAGGTGGAGATTTTTGGGGATTTTTTTCGTTCGGTGCACTTATCATCCTAAACTGCATTGGTGTGCTCAACAAGAGAAAGCACCAGTGTGCGCAAAAAATTAGCAGATCGGACACCGTCTGCTTCCTACAAACCCACCTGGTGCATCTTATTACTGTAGAGCACTGGTGGTTTACAACTCTTCTACACCGGTGCATCATAAAACACTGCGCCAAAACATAAACTGCCTAGTGTTGTATTAAGAAACCGCACCAGTGCGCCTATAAAATCATGTGCACCAAAATACAGTTAAATAAAAAAATTACGGCCAAGAAGTTGCATTTTTCACTTTTCTCAGTGCTCCGCCTCTCAAGCACTGGTGCAATTTATCCTTCTCTGAGCTGCCCTTACATCGGTGCTCCGATTGCACCTATTGCACACACTGCTGCTGTGCTTTGCCCACCAATCTCGAGCTTGCATTTTGCAAAATGGTGGGAATTTTTTTTTTTGCAAATTCTACAGCCAATAGGCCTCCTCGACGACCAAATGTGTAGGTATTTTTCTTTTTTTTCCATAATTAGACTTTCTAGTGTATTACAATTTCAAATAACCTTAAAATTAACCACTTAAAGAAAATAAATAAATTGTCGCGCGGTGCACTCTAGCCATTCGGCTCGCAGTGGTAAGCTGTGGTGCCTGTAAAATTTACAGGCCACACCACAACCGGTGCTAACGGTATCCACACCATTTCCAGGGAAGTAATGAAAGGTGCACCGTGTTATTTTAAAATTTAAAAAAAAGTGCGTTACGGTCGTTTAGCCGACTGCATCGTTGACCATGTGGAATAACGAAAACGCAGTGTGTTAACTGAAATATCTATCCCGGAGCAGGTATTTTTGTGATCGTACCACATTCAGCATTTTGACAAGGTCAATGGTGCAGCGAGGTAAAATACTGCATTGTTGACTATGTAAGGAAGTGAGGAGGTCGGTGCACTGACCCAACTATATGTGTCGGGGCGTAGATTTTAGTCATCACACCGCACTCCCAACACTGTACATAGTCAATGGTGCTTTAAAAATTTTCAGGTGCACTGCCTATGATGCCTTGAATATCATCTGGAGCCCTGCCACTGGTGCGTGACAAACAAATGACACACCAGAATTGGTGCATGACTTTTTTTTGTGGCGCACCGGCTGTTTTGTTTTTTCTTTTTCCAAAAAAAAATATATATGTATATTCCTAAATAGATGTCTCATTTAATAAAAATAAATTATTTAATATGTCAATCATTCAGGGAGAAGAGGGGGAACAACAACAACAATAGTCGAAGCAGTATGACATGGTTTGCCTGTGGAAGGCATGAGAGAAGGAGAGAGATGCGTACCCTCACCCTATTACAATATCTACCCAGGGGCTTCTAAGGAAAGTAGGCCTCCTCAAGTTAGATAAGGAGGCTACTTCCCTAAAAGGCCATGGTGTGTTTTTGAGAAATCTTATCCGCAAGTGGAATGGCCACTAATAGGATTTCCGGGTTGGTCCTAACGAGTCGTACACGTCCACTAAGGAGGGTATATATTTCATTACAGGGCTATCGAGGAGAGGGGTGGATCTTCTCTCGTTCCGAGAGGTTCCAGATGGCCATGTAGTAGGGAGTCAGTTAGTGTACTCCCATAGATACATTGGAGCATATGTACGATCTCCTTCAGATTTTCAGGTTTCCAGAGGTCAGTTACATATTGGTGCATTTGGTAGTGAGGAGGTGAGGTGCCTCTCACTTCTAATTTCGACCATTTCACAGAACACCAGTGATGGGCAACACATTAGTTTCTTGCTTCTATATTATGTTAATTATCTAGTACAGGAGCCATGACTTGTCAAATGGTCTGCCATTTTTTAGCGGCAGTTCTATACAGCATTAGATAGATGGCGTGTTCATGCACAAGGGAGGGTCTACTTCGCTTTTGCTTCGAAGCTTTATTGTTTATTTTTTGAGAGGTTTCCAGAGACGAGGCCTACTTTTGTTAGGAAGCCTAGTAGGCTAATGTTTGAGGCACGGATGCACATGTGGGGGCAGATGATGCCCAAGAGGGGCAAGACTATCTTTCCAACAAGGATATCACATGATGCACTAGAGTTTCTAGCCAGTGTTGATGAGTTGCATCCCTTCATTATGGTCCCCTGTCTTTATGCTGGAATGGATTGGCGAGGTTGTGCCAACTTCCTCTTCATAGGTGACGAGCCGCCTGATGATAGAGGTAATATTACTGTTTTATTTAAATTTATTCTAACATGTTCTTTAACTTGTTTTTATTAAATTGTGTAATGAAATTGTCTAATTATTTTTGTGTACTTGTATATATTTTGCAGACATTGGGTCTTTTGATGGTGAGGACATGCCGACACCACCACATGATCCAGGTTTGGATCTTAATGATGATCAGGGAATGCCAGATGTCGAGGATCATCAACAGGCCGGTGTAGAGAGACCTGCTCTTGTTGGTGCGCCCATACCGCCTTTTGCAAGATGCGGTTGGCTTGATAGCAGACACATGATGAAGTTGGGTGACCAAATCACTGCATTTACTGTTGAGGCAGGCATTAGGCCTGCTATTATGAGAGAAATACAGGCCGATGGTAGGCTGTTACTTATGTGCAGAGGCATTTTGCGTGACATGTACAACCTGATGCGTCGTGTTGTAGGAGCTAAGACCTTACTTATGTGGCTGAGGAGGACAACACTTGATCCACATTCCGTGAGCAGTGACTCATCATCTCATGATTGTTCACCTCACGTTGTGCCAGATGAGAAGCTTCCACTAGCATCTAGCAGCAGTCATCACGGAGATGAGGCTGGAGCATCGGCCACATCTAGCTAGTAGCCTGTAGCATCCAACAGTACCCATGATCATGAGCAGGCTGGACCATCGACTATCAAGGCTGCACCATTGACTGAGCAGGCCTCTACTAGTACTGCTATTAATGTTCTACCACCAGCTAGTCCATGAAATTTATATTACAGTTTTATATTTTTTACATTATTCAGTCATATATATATGGTCGATGTATTTGATGTTAATGTTGCAGTTGTACTTAATTTACATGTTGATGATCATCATGATGTGTATATTGTTAGGTCATCTTAGATATGCCCATTTAATGTGTAGCTTGCAGATAGATGTGTATGTGATAGCATGACTTATTTGACATGAGATGTATATTTGATGTTTGTGTTGTGATGATGTTAGACAATGCTAATTGTGTTTTGTTAGATGATCATGATCATGATGATGTTAGCGAATTTGAATGTGTTTTTTAGTCAAATATGTTGTTTGTACGATGGTTATCATGGTCGAGATGTTTATTAATTAATTTAATATTAAATGACCATGCTATTTATTAAATATTATGTCGTGATTGTAATTGAAATTTTAATTTTAATTTTATATAAAATTGTAAAATTATATTTGTATTTGTAATTTTAATTGTATGTAAAATATTTGTAAAATTTTAATTGTAATTGTAATATTTAATTTATTGTGAAATGGTTGTAATTGTAATTTTAATTCTAATTCTAATTGTAATTGTTGTAATTCTAATTGTATAAAATATTTTGTAAAATTTTTAATTTTTAGTGTGAGATGATTAATTTGTAATTATATTTGTAATTGTATGTAAAATTCTAAAATTGTAATTGTATGTGAAATTGTAAAATTGTAATTGTAATTGTAATTCTATTTCTAATTCTAATTCTAAATTTAATTGTAATTGTATGTAAAATATTTGTAAAATTTTAATTGTATTAATGTGAAATGATTTTATTAAATTTTTTATAATTGTAAATTTGTAAAACTGTAAATAATTATAAAATAATAAATCTCTAATAATATGAATTTTTGTAACATAATAAAGTTTAGAAAATAATGCAAATAATTCATGTACTTTACAATTATCATTATTTTATTATTATATTACATTAAAAAAAAAACTTTATACAGTATGCCATTCTTATGAAAATCAACATAATTACAAATTATCAAGTGAAATATTGATTTTAAAATTAATTCAAAATACATATTATAATGTTTCGAAAAAAGGAGTCTTATAAGGTATAAGGTAATTAATTCCTCCTGTTTATAAAACCCATTTTAAAAAGTATAAATATTGATGAATTAACAACACATGTACCATTTCACATGTAGTAATTCCATTGAATAGATTTTAGAAGAATTCGAGTATATTACCATTGCGTTGCCTCTTATGGATGCTAATTCCATGAACATATTTTAGAAGAATTGGAGTGTCAAGAATGCAATAGACAAAAAATAAAATGGACTATTTTTCATTTTATTAAAAGGTTTTTGAGATTTTTTGTGGGGTTTATGGGTTCATGGGACAACAGACAGTACCGACACTGATGTATTGGACTCATGTAGCAGGGAGTCAGTTAGTGTACTCCCATAGATACATTGGAGCAGATGTACTGTTAGTTAGTGTACTCCCATAGATACATTGGATCAGATGTACTATCAGTTAGTGTACTCCCATTCCATAACACTTGAGATTAACAACAATAAAAGGGTCATACCATAACACTTGAGAAAAAAGAAAATGGACTATTTTGCATTTTATTAAAAGGTTTTTGAGATTTTTTGTGGGGTTTATGGGTTCATGGGACAACAGACAATATTGACCCTACTATATTGGAGTCATGTAGTAGGGAGTCAGTTAGTGTACTGCCATAGATACATTGGAGCAGATATACTGTTAGTTAGTGTACTCCCATAGATACATTGGAGCAGATGTACTATCAGATGTACTGTCAGTTAGTGTACTCCCATAGATACATTGGAGCAGATGTATTGTCAGTTAGTGTACTCCCATTCCAGCTGGCCATGTAGCAGGGAGTTAGTTAGTGTATTCCCATAGATACATTGGAGTAGATGTACTATCTCCTTCAGATTTTTAGGTTTCTAGAGGTCAATTACATATTGGTGCATTTGGTAGTGAGGAGGTGAGGTTCCTCTCACTTCTAATTTCGACCATTTCACACAACACCAGTGATGGGAAACACATTAGTTTCTCGCTTCTATATTATGTTGATTATTTAGTACATGAGCCATGACTTGTCAGATGGTCTACCATTTTTTTGCTGCAGTTCTATACAGCATTAGATAGATGGCATGCTCATGCACAAGGGAAGGTCTACTTCCCTTTTGCTTCAAAGCTTTATTGTTTATTTTTTGAGAGGTTTCCAGAGACGAGGCCTACTTTTGTTAGGAAGCCTGGTAGGCTAATGTTTGAGGCATGGATGCACATGTGGGGGCAGATGATGCCCAAGAGGGGCGAGACTATGTTTCCAACAAGGATATCGCATGATGTACTAGAGTTTCTAGCAAGTGTTGAAGAGTTGCATCCCTTCATTATGGTCCCCTGTCCTTATGCTGGATTGGATTGGCGAGGTTGTGGCAACATCCTCTTCACAGGTGACGAGCCGCCTGATGATAGAGGTAATATTACTGTTTTGTTTAAATTTATTCTAACATGTTCTTTAACTTGTTTTTATTAAACTGTGTAATGAAATTGTCTAATTATTTTTGTGTACTTGTATATATTTTGTAGACATTGGGTCTTTTGATGGTGAGGACATGCCGACACCACCACATGATCCAGGTGTGGATCTTGATGATGATCAGGGAATGCCAAATGCCGAGGATCATCAGGAGGTCAGTGTAGAGAGACCTGCTCCTGTTGGTGCGCTGGTACTGCCTTTTGCAAGATGCGGTTGGCTTGATAGTAGACACATGATGAATTTGGGCGACCAAATCACTGCATTTATTGCTAAGGCGGCCATAAGGCCCGCTAATATGAGAGACATACAGGCCGATGGTAGGCTGTTACTTATGTGGAGAGGCATTTTGCGTGACATGTAAAACCTGATGCGGCATGTTGTAGGAGCTAATACCTTACTTACGCGGCTGAGGAGGAAAATTGCACATTATAGGCGTGGTCGAGAAACAACACTTGATCTAAATTCCGAGAGCAGTGACTCATCATCTCATGATTGTTCACCTCATGTCGTGCCAGATGAGAAGCCTCCACTAGCATCTAGCAACAGTCGTCACGGAGATGAGGCTGGACCATCGGCCACGTCTAGCCAGTAGCTTGCAACATCCAGCAGTACCCATGATCATGAGCAGGCTGGACCATCGACTATCAAGGCTTCACCATTGACTGAGCAGGGCTTGACTAGTACTACTATTAATGTTCCACCACCAGCTAGTCCATGACATTTATATTACAGTTTTATATTTTTTACATTATTCAGTCATATATATATGGTCGATGTATTTTATGCTAATGTTGCAGTTGCACTTAATTTACATGTTGATGATCATCATGATGTGTATATTGTTAAGTCATGTTAGATATGTCCATTTAATGTGTAGCTTGCAGATAGATGTTTATGTGATAGCATGAGTTATTTGACATGAGATGTATATTTGATGTTTGTGTTGTGATGATGTTATACAATGCTAATTGTGTTTTGTTAGATGATCATGATCATGATGATGTTAGTAAATTTGAATGTGCTTTTTAGTCAAATATGTTGTTTGTACGATGGTTATCATGGTCGAGATGTTTATTAATTAATTTAATATTAAATGACCATGCTATTTATTAAATATTATGTCGTGATTGTAATTGAAATTTTAATTTTAATTGTATATAAAATTGTAAAACTGTATTTGTATTTGTAATTGTAATTTTAACTGTAATTGTATGTAAAATATTTGTAAAATTTTAATTGTAATTGTAATATTTAATTTATTGTGAAATGATTGTAATTGTAATTGTAAATCTAATTCTAATTCTAATTGTAATTCTAATTGTATGTAAAATATTTGTAAAATTTTAATTTTATTAGTGTGAAATGATTGTAATTGTAAAATTTTAATTGTAATTATATTTGTAATTGTATGTAAAATTCTAAAATTATAATTGTATGTGAAATCACAAAATTGTAATTGTAATTGTAATTGTATTTCTAATTCTAATTATAAATTTAATTGTAATTGTATGTAAAATATTTGTAAAATTTTAATTGTAATAATGTGAAATGATTTTATTAAATTTTTTAAAATTGTAAATTTGTAAAACTGTAAAAAATTGTAAAATAATAAATCTCTAATAATATGAATTTGTAACATAATCAAGTTTAGAAAATAATGCAAATAATTCATGTACTTTAAAATTATCATTATTTTATTATTATTAAAAAATAAATAAATAAATAAATAAAAAACTTTATACAGTATGCCATTTTTATGGAAATCAACATAATTACAAATTATCAAGTGAAATATTGATTTTAAAATTGATTCAAAATACATATTATAATGTTTCGAAAAAAAGAGTCTCATAAGGTATAAGGTAATTAAGTCCCCCTGTTTATAAAACCCATTTTAAAAAGTATAAATATTGATGGATTAACAACACATGTACCATTTCACATGTAGTAATTCCATTGAACAGATTTTAGAAGAATTCGAGTATACTACCATTGCGTTGCCTCATATGGATGCTAATTCCATGAACATATTTTAGAAGAATTGGAGTGTCAAGAATGCAATAGAAAAAAAATAAAATGGACTATTTTGCATTTTATTAAAAGGTTTTTGAGATTTTTTGTTGGGTTTATGGTTTCATGGGACAACAGATAGTACCGACCCTGCTGTATTGGTATTTTAGTTGAATTTTTCCTAAGAGTGATTTGACCGAATCTTGTAGCTATGAATTTAAAAAAGAACCCATATATTTTGGGAATATGTTTGAAGACTGTTGTCTTATACTTGAGAACTATTCCATATTATGCAATTTAATGAGGGTTGGTGAGAGCCAGCAATATTGTCATATAGTTGGATCGCACCGTTTGCAGAACCAAAGAAAATGCAGGTAGATTCCTTAGCTAAGTAGATTGGCCAATAAAAAAATAAAAAAATCCTTTATACGCATGGCATTTTTTATGGAAATCAACACAATTACAAATTGATTTAAGTGAAATATTGATTTCAAAATTAATTCAAAATACAGATATAATGTTTCAAAAAAAAGAGTCTCATGTGCATAAGGTAATTAAGTCCTCCTGCTTATAAACCCACTGAAAAAGAGGAATATTGATGAATTCAACCATCACATGTGCCCATTTCACATTTGTAGTAATTCCATGAACATATTTTAGAAGAATTGGAGTGTCAAGAATGCAATAGAAAAAAAATAAAATAGACTATTTTGCATTTTATTAAAAGGTTTTTGATATTTTTTGTTGGGTTTATGGGTTCATGGGACAACAGATAGTACCGACCCTGCTGTATTGGTATTTTAGTTGAATTTTTCCTAGCAGTGATTTGACCGAATCTTGTAGCTATGAATTTAAAATAGAACCCATATATTTTGGGAATATGATTGAAGACTGTTGTCTTATACTTGAGAACTATTCCATATTATGCAATTTAATGAGGGTTGGAGGGAGATTACAATATTGTATTTGTTAGTAACTGCACCGTTTGGTAGAACCAAAGAAAATTTAGGTAGATTCCTTAGCGAAGTAGACTCGCAATAATCAATTCCTTCGATAACTCAACAAAAGAAATAGATATGCATGTTAGAGGCTCCTGTTGGCACCTTTTGTTGTTTTAGGTTGTGGAGAGGTTCAAGTTTCTTTTTTTGAAAGAAGAGGAGGTGTAGTTTTGAAAAGAAATGGCCCAAATATTTTCACAGCAAAATGTATATTTCCAACATGTCTAAAAACTAAAATATCTCCGACTTCAATAAACTTCTCAGAAACAAAAATTTCCCAACCATTTGTGAAAAATCTCCACGTCTTAGCGTAGCAGAGGTTGACATGCCATAATTTCCCACTTGGGCCCTATAGTATTGCATCTTCACACACCCCACATTGCATTCTCTCCACATAATCAATGGGCACCTCCTGCAATATACAAAATGCATTGGAAGAATAATTATTTCCATTAAGAATAAACAAAATTCTAATTCTCAATTTCTACTGTTGGAGTTCACTAAGTTTGGGTGTACAAACCTAAAAAGTAATTTTAGAGCCCTAACCGCAAATTGGTGCTAATGTAAAGATAACCACATTGGTGCATTTTAGTTACTATACACCAGTGTCGTGTTATGAATGGACACACCAGTGTGGTTCGATTACGTGACACACCAGAGATAGATAACCACAAATAAAGAAAGCACAAGTCTATTTTATTTAAGTGAAAAAAAGAGGTAAATTGAAAAATGAGTGGAAAAATATTTTTGAATATATAATTTCATAAAAAATTCTTTAAATACTAAACACTTGTCATTATTTCACTATTTTTGCAAAAAAAATTCGCCAGAGATTTGCAAAAGACATACCTAGAGTAAGAGAGCACAAGAGCACTGTAGAGTAGCAAAATACGTTCGAACAGAAGTATTCAAACAATCAGAATTCAAAACCTCTGGTTATTCAAACCCTGTTGCATATAATTTCAAATGATATTGTGATTAAATTTTATTATTTTTTTAACTTTTTCTGCAGTTTTGTTTTTCATTTTCAGAAGAAAAAAAAAGACAAAAATCCATTTTTACCTTAAACCCTTCATTATTTTTGTTTCTACCCTTTCTTGTCCCTATTTCTATGATTTCAGAATTAGGGCTTTTCATTTTAGATTGAAATCCAACCCACGGGACGACTTGCATAGTCAGATCCCAATCCATGAGAGCCCTTGCATGACGTTTTGAAAAACGGGGTTTTTTTTTCATCGGTGCGCTACAAGTAACCTAGCGCACCAGTGATGTATATTATCCTAGTGCACTGCACAAGTACTGTGAAGTAAAAAAATTAAAAACAATTTTTTTAATCAGTATGGCATATCTAAAATAGGGCACCAGTGTGCTAGGTTACAAGGGGTGCACCCATAACGAGCTATTTCATTAAGGCACACAACGAACATGTTGTTTTGCAAAAAACATGTGTTATTGTGTTAATCGATGCACCATGTAACATATAACACACCACACCGGGTCTCCTAGTTGATAGAGAACACTGTATGGTGGCCCCTTGTTTGCGGAGGGCGTTTATGCTACAAAAACTAACACTGGATGATTTTTATTATTTTCTCTATGTTAATCAGTGTGGTGGTTAACATGTAATGCACCAGTGCTCCTTGTTGACATATAGCACCGTACGGTCTATTGTATTGTTTTTGCAGTGCGTTTATAATACCCCCACGCATCGACGTCAGTGCGTACATCATTAAAGGCGCACTGGTTTTTTGAGATTTCTTTTTTACTTGAAAAGTGGACAATTTATTTATAAATATATTAACAAATGATACGGTAGAGGTTTTAGATTGATTAATAAATGACTGAAAAGAGATCAAGTAAAAAAAAATCTGATAACACATCAAAAAAATTAAAAAAAAGGAATGTTTTTTGTAAATTATTTACAAAAAATATTACTTTTGAACTATATGTAAGTTTAACTAATATGTACTATTTACGATGTATCATATAGAGCCACAAAATGAAAAAGCTCGATAAGTTTATTTCTGATCCAGGACCAGAAGAGCATAAAAGCTTGATGGAAAATTTGCAAAAGGATGAATTAGGTAAATGAAAAAATACTATCGAACCAATATGAGTTTCTTTTTTTAATTTTCATTAGTAATATACTTAAGATTATTAGATAACATGTGTCAAATAGTCTATTAATTCACATCTGTTCAATGTTCTACAGGGAGCAACAACTCAGAAAAGGAATTCTTTTCTAAGAAAAGAAGAAAAATAGAACATGCAAATGGAAATGAATTGCTCCCTAGCTCATTTGGAGTGGTGGTTAACAAAAGGGGGAAAAGCTTTTACAAAAGTTTGAGGGATCTAGTGGAATGAATGTATAGACTTAATTTCCACTTACAATAAAAAAATCAATCCAATGATTCCAAGAACCAAATTTTATCTAAACTACAACAAGAGTTTCCAGAGAATAGGTCAATGAGACATGTGAGACTTTTAATAGAAAAAACATACAAAAACAAAAAAGAAGGAATTAATTGTGGAATTTGTAAGCATCTATCGATCTTGTTTTACTTAGCTCCCTCTATAATTAATAGAACAAAAAAATATTTTATATCAAATATATGATTTGTTATGGGGTATGAAACTTGCAGGAAACAAAGTATGGAACTGTGCAACAGATGAAGTTTTGAAAGATGCCATGGTACATGGTTTTGAAAGAATGTGTATAGTTTATGAGTCAATTGTTGCTATGGTACATCATTTCTTTTCGATTTACATTGTTGTAACATATTACTTAATATTGCAATTTTCATTATTCTCACCAATGTATATACACTCATTACAATTTATTTTTATGTTTGTAGATGGAAGGTGAAGAAGAAGAAAAAAATCAACACCGTGAACAAAGAATTCTTGAAAATAACCCAATTAATGGAAGTAGCTCTAGCAGTGATATCAGTTCAAGTGAAGAATGATGATCAGTATGTTTGTATATCAAAGCAACGTGTTGTATTTTTTGAAATATTTGTTTGTGAAATCAGATTTTCCAGATTTGCACATTAATATAATGGATACAGTGTGTAATGGATACAGTGTCCCAATTGAAGACAAAAGGGATACGAATAAACTTGCCCCATTTGTAATGTCCCAATTAATATGAATATTTTTATAAGATGTGTGAAGCTTTTGATGAATAATGAATTTAGAAAAATCACAATAATTACCGCATCGCAGTTGATGTTTTAAAAATACAAAATGAACGGTTGTGGCCAGGCTTACATCGGTGCATTAAAAAACCTATAGGCCATAAAAATGCCAAAACCAATTAAAAATCTCGATGCATTTGTAAATCTTGCGCCATGGTGCTTTTATGTTGAGATTACACGATGTATTTTCGACGTGGAGCTGCTGAAATACCAATACCAATTATAAATCTCAGCGCGTTTGTCTGATATGGTGCACCAATGCATTTGTATAAGTCTACATACCGATGTGTTGAGACGACCTATGGGCACCACACAAATTCCAAGACTAACTAGAACGACCCTATATGTTGTATCACCAACACTGTGCAAGGTGTGATTTTATACCTTGATGTCCTAGTGCATGCACATTTGACTGCCCCAGGGCCACCGATTGGATGACATGCACCGGTGCATTGAAACCTTAGTAGTGCATTGATGAAAAAACATCCGTAATAACCTCCGATGGCTCAATTTTTTTAGTTGTGTTGAATTTTCATTAAAATCTCCGCCAAAACATCTGTAACCATAAATGGAGGTTGTAGAAAATGTTTTTTTGACAATTTTTGGCCAATTTTATAACACTAAAAACATCCTTTTTAATCTTCACTAGAGGGTCTTTTCCTTGTAGTGATTGAGAAATCAAGTAACTACTTCTCCAAGCACACCACAGGGATCAGAAACTCCCTCGAGTTCAAGTGCAACTCCAAGCACATCTTCAGCAAATATGAGAAGACCCAATTTCATAAATTTAAGTGAGATTTATGAACAAGGAGAAGCTAATAATAGTGTTGGTCTGAATTCTTTATTTGTGTTATATTTCCATGTAGATGACCCAATCCGCTTTGAAGATGCATTCAAAGAAGAGAAGTGGATTGAGGCAATGAATGAAGAGATAGTAGCAATAGAAAGAAATGACACATGGGAGTTAGTGGACCTCCCTCAAGGAAAATAAGTCATTGGAGTGAAATGGGTCTATAAGACCAAAATTAACATTAAAGGAAAGATAGAAAGGCAAAAAGCAAGGCTATTTATAAAAGGATACAAGCAGCAGCAAGGAAGAGAATATGAGGAAACCTTTGCACTAGTTGCAAGGATGGAGACAGTGCAGACAGCATTGTCTATAGCAACAAAAAAAAAATGGAAAGTTTATCAAATGGATGTGAAGTCAGTATTCTTGAAAGGAGTGTTGAGAAAGGAGGTGTATGTTGAACAACGTCCTGGCTATGAAATAGAAGGACAAGAGCACAAGGTGTGTAAGTTGCAGAAAGCTCTTTATGGGCTTAAGAAAGCACCACATGCATGGTACAATAGGATTGATGCTTACCTAATGGACAATGGGTTCGACAAGTATGATGGTGAACCCACACTCTACATCAAAGAAAATGACGGTAAAATTCTTATTGTTTTTTTGTATGTAGATCATTTTATTTTTACAGGCAATGATGTTTCTCTCATTGTTGATTTAAAATAAGTCATGAAAAGTGAGTTTGAAATGACTGACTTGGGATTATTAAGATATTTTTTGGGCATAGAAGTAAAGAAAACATAAAAGGAATTTTTATCTCCCAAGAAACGTATGTTGCAGAAGTTTTAGAGAGGTTTAAAATGCAGAAAAACAAGCCATCATCAACTCCAACTGTCATGGGGTTTAACTTAAGCAAAAAATATTGCAGCAAGAATGTCAATCCGACATTGTACAAAAGCATGGTTGGCAATCTAATGTATTTGACTGAAACTAGGCCTAATACAATGTATGCAGTAAGTTTGATATCCATATTCATGGAGACACCCAAGGAGACATATTGGTAAGCAGCCAAAAGAATATTGAGATATGTAAATGGAATGAAGGAGTATGGTGTTATCTACTCCTCAACTAATGATTTTGGGCTTATTGGTTACATTAATAGTGATTGGGCTGGAAGTTTTGATGACAGAAAGAGCACACCAGGGTATGTTTTTCATTTGGGATTAGGAGCCATTTCATGGGCTTCCAGAAAGCAGCCAATAGTTTTGTTATCAACAATAGAAGCTCAATATGTCACAGCAACAAAAACAACATGTCAAGAAATTTGGATGAGAAGGATGCTAAGGGATTTATGTCATGAATAAGGCAAAGGAACCACAATTTTCTATGATAATAGTTCAACAATTGCATTGTCAAAGAATTCTATTTTCCATAAGAGAAATAAGCATATTGATGCCAAATACCATTTCATAAGGGAATTAGTTAAAAATGGTGAAGTTGTGTTGTGCCATTGTAGGTCAGAGGAACAATTTGTAGATATTCTCACAAATCCATTGGAACAGAAAAATTTTGTTTATCTCAGAGAATGTTTGGGAATAGTTAATGGGGGTAGTTTTGATTAAGGGGGAGGGTTGGAAATACTCCAAACCACTGCCATGGGTAAGTTGGCAGCAAAACACACTTAAATTGAATGTTTGCTACAGGGAAGGACAAAGCACAGGATTCAAATCCACGGATTTTTTTCTACTTCACGCAATTTCCATAGAATATCAGAAAACAAAGTACCTGAGCCATAAACTTTGAATTATTTCTTTTCCCGTAGTTCACCTACTTTTCATTTAAACTGCCCACATCGCAAATCCTTTACATTTTCTCTTTAATGCACTAAACACAATTCTTAAGTTATAGCCGATGCGATTTCATGGGACCCGAAACCCATATGAAAATTCCAAATAAACTTGTTTTTTCTTGTTTATAGCTTACCTTCTACCATTTTGCACTTACTGTCATTTATTCTTCGTAGTTCGCAATAATTACCGCTTAAAACTTAACCCATCATAGTTATGTTATATAAGTTGTCATGTGATAGTGCTAACACGCATAGCAATAAAAAACATTTAAGTTTTCCTGTTGTTGCACCACAGTTAAATGTTCCATCATGCGAAAATTTAAGTGTCGCGAACTGCGATTATCTTTCAAAGCTGAATCGCATAAAACTTCAAGTCCAACATTCTGTGTTTTGTAAGAGTTTCATGAAGAAATAGGTTTTACGCCAAAAGGACATTTTTTTTAGCCAGATTCTAGCCACTTTAGACTTAAAAGAATTTCAAATAAAAAAATCTTAAATTTATACAACTCTAAGAACCATTTAAACCACTTTAACTACATTTAACAAATAAATCACAATTTACTTGTCAAATCCCATCGCATCCCATCCCATCCCATCCTGAAACATTATGCTGAGAATTTACTCTCTACTGTGTCTTCCGCAAGGAGGATACAATTGATTACTATCATCTCAAGATGTGCAGCTAAAGCCACAGTCCAAGATGCAAAGTAGAATAACTACCTTTGTCAGTTAAAGAAGATAATTTAAGTCTTCCTCCACATGGAAACACATCACATCGCTTGAACTGCATAAAAGATAGACAACTCATCACACCACAATGAGAGCTATAAATATACCCTCCCTCGTTCATTGCAATTTAGTTTCAATATATCATCTCATTTCATCTGGAGCTTTTATTGAATTCTCATTTCTCCAATTGTTTATATATATATATATATATATATATATATATATATATATATATATATATATATATATATATATGTACACACACACACACACACACACCCCCCCCCCCCCCCCCCCCCCCCCCCCCCCCCCATATATATATATATATATATGGGTTGATAACTGCTTTATCATATATAACTGCTTTTAGTGCCTTATTATGGCTCAAAATGTAGTACCCATTCAGGCTAGTGGTGCTTAGGAGCACCAGGACTGTGGCCACACCCATAGTCACACTCAGGCAGGTCAGCCTAATCCAAATGAAAAGGGCACAGGGCTACTGGATAAAATCAAAGAGATGCTTCTCAGAGGCCGGACTCAAATTGCACATTCTAATTCAAATTAGAAGCCAGGGCTGTTGGAGAAAATAAAACACAAGATTCTTGGAGGCCAGACTGAGACGGGTTATTCTACTTCATCTTAGAAGCTAGGGCTAGTGGATAAAATCAAAGCGAAGATTCGCGGAAGGCAAAGAAAGTAATGGGGAAGGTGAAGGGCCAGAGGAATAGCAGAAGGCAAAGACTTATAAAATCAAAAAATCAACATTGATTATTACAAACTATTTTAGTGCATTAATGAAGCTATAGCTTAAGAAAAAAAAAGTGATTGTGTTTTCCTTTCCTATTCCTTCTTTTCCAATTGATATAAAATAAAAATTAATATATATGTTTTGTGTTAGAACAACGAATACCTATATCATGTCAGAAATTTGTAATTTATAGATTTTAAAATGTTTTAGTAATATGATAATAGCTAAGTAACATATGTTTGGTTTTATTTTTGTTTAATTATACATTTTTGTGTATTCATAAATATATGATGTATCTCGACATGTTGATAAATATGGACTAAAAAAAAACCAAAGAAAAAAGAGAAAAATGAAAGGTACTACCAAACTTACAAAAAGAAAAAATATATGTTTCACAATTAAATAGATTTTACACAAGGCTCAAAGTCAATATAACAATATTTATATTTATAATGACGTTGCAATAGGAATATTTATCAAAGTATTATCAATTTACCATGTTATTATCATTACAATTATAATATTTATAAAAACAATATTAATTTTTAATATCATTATCATGAATTTAAATCTATATAAATGGTGAGATAATTTAATTACTTCACCTAATCAATAGAGACCACCCTAATTGACATTGACATTTTTTTTATATGTATTAATGTTAAGCTCATATACTTTTTTTTTTAATAATTAAAAATAATAATAATAATTATTTAAAATAAAACTATATTTTTTATGTTTTTTTTAATGCGGTGGTTGAGGTTAATTTTCCAACACCCCCCCTTAATCACAACTGCCTCCATTGACCATTCCCAGAAAATCTCAGACATAAACAAAATTTTCATGTGTCAATGGCTTTGTGAAGATGTCTGCAAATGGTTCCTCTGACCTGCAATGCTGCAACATAATTTCACCATTGTTAAATAATTCTCTTATAAAATGATATTTAGCATAAATATGCTTTGTCCTCTTGTGGAAGACAATTTTTTGATAGTGCAATTGCTGAATTATTATCACAGAAAATTGTGGTTTCTCCATCTTGTCCATGACATAAATGCTGCAACATTATTCTCATCCAAACTGCTTGACACGTTCCTTCTGTTGCTGTGACATACTCAGATTCTGCTTTTGCAAATGATACTATCGGTTACTTCTTGGAAGCTTATGATATGGCTCCCGAAACCAAATGAAAAACATATCCTAGCATGCTCTTTCTGTCATCAACACTTCCTTCCCAATCATTGTAAGTGTAACCAACCAGCCTAAAATCATTTGTTGCGGAGTACAAAATGCCATACTCCTTTGTCCCATTCACATGCTTTAAAATTCTTTTCACTGCTTGCCAATGTGTCTCCTTGGGTGTCTCCATGAACGTTGACACCGAACTCACTGCATACATTATCTTAGTCCTAATTTTAGTCAAATACATTAGGCTAGCCACCATACTTATGTATAATGTCGGATTGACATTGCTCCTGCAATCTTCCTTGCTTAACATCAACCCCATGACTGTTGGAGTTGATGTTCACTTGTTGTTCTGCATATTAAACCTCTCTAAAATTTCTATGACGTAATTTGTTTGAGAAATAAAAATTTCATTTTCTTTTTGCTTCACTTATATGCCCAAAAAATCTCTTATCAACCCCAATTCAGTCATTTCAAACTCAATTTTCATGACTTCTTCGAAATTAACGATGAGAAAATCATCACTCCCTCTAAAAATAAATCATCTATATATAAAACAACAATAAAAATGTTACCATAAATTTTTTTAATCTAGAGAGTAGGTTCACCGTCACACTTGTCGAACCCACTGTCCATCAGGTAAGCATATATCCTACTATACCATACACGCGGTGCTTGCTTCATCCCATAAAGAGCTTTCCACTTCCTACACACCTTGTTTTCTTGGCCTTCTACCTCATATCTAGGATTTTTCACAGCATACACTTCCTCTTTCAACACTCCATTCAAGAACGTTGAGTTTACATCCATTTGATACACTTTCCATTTATGTTGCATGGAAATTGACAACACTATACGAATTGTGTCCATCCTTGCGACTGGTGCAAATGTCTTCGCATATTCTCTTCCACGATGCTGCTTGTAGCCTCTGAAAACTAGCCTTGCTTTATGCCTTTCAATATTGCCTTCAATGTTGCTATTGGTCTTATAGACCCACTTCACTCCAATATCTTCTTTTCCTTGTGGAAGGTCCACTAAATCTCATGTGTCATTAATTTCTATTACTCCTATCTCTTCATCCATTTCCACAACCCATTTCTCTTTTTTGACGACATATTCAAAGTATATTGGGTCATCTACATGAAAAAATAATGCAAATGAATAATTCAGATCAGCGGTGCTATCAATTTCATCTTGCTGATATATGTCACTTAAATTTCTAAATTTGTGTCCTCTTATGCTTGTGGAATATGATCTTAGTCTTGCGCCTGAAGTAGATGGAGTTGTGGATCCTAGTGGTGTTCTTGGAGAAGCACTTGCTTGGTTGCACAACGTTGTCCTACTATTTTTTTGTGGTGTCACATGTTGACTGCTTTGTTGAGCTTGTGTAGGTGGAGGAGGAGTCACCGTTGAGGAATTACTTGCTGCAGTCAATTCCTCTTTGTCTTCATGTGAAATAAATGTCTTCACATTGACTGTTTTCTCTAAACTTCCATCCCATGCTTCTTTTTCGATGAAATGAACATCTCTCCTGATTATTAATTTCTTGGTTGATGAATTATAGAGCTTGTAAGCCTTGGATTCATCATTTTATCCAAGAAATATACATTTCGCCCCCTTGCTGTCCAACTCCTTCCTTAACTGATCTGGGACATGTGCATATGCCACACATCCAAACACTCTCATGTGAGTGAAAAAATGCTTTGTTCCACCCCATGCTTCTTTTGGAACTTTGTTCATCACACTTTTGGTTGGGCATCTATTAATAATATAGGATGCACAAGCGACAACTTTAGCCCAATAATCATTTGGAAAAAGTTTTTCCTTTAACATACTTCTTTCCATGTCCATGATGGTCCTATTCTTTCTTTCTACTACACCATTTTTCTGAGGTTTAGACCTTGTGGTAAATTTCTTAATGTGTATTCCATGCTCCCTACAGAAACATAGGAAGTCTTTTGAGATATATTCTCCACCTCTATTAGTCCTCAATACTTTTATGTTGTGTCCACTTTTCTTCTTAACAAGATATTTTTAGTGAGATAACTATTCGAACACTTCACTTTTATATTTTAGAAAATAGACACATTTATTCCTTGTGTAGTCATCTATAAATGTCAAAATGTATTGGCTGCAACCTAATGATGGTGTTTCCATTGGTCCACATAAATATGAATGGAAAATCTCAAAAGGTGCCTTTGCCCTTATACTGTTTCTTGCTGGAAATGATTCTCTGTGTTGTTTTCCCAAGATGCAACCTTCACATAGGCTGTCTAGTTTCTCTATAAGTGGTAATCCATTACCATTCCTTTTCTATGCAACAAATTCAAACCTTTGAAATTGAGATGACCAAATCTCAAGTGCCATAACCAGTTCTCATATTTCACTTCTTCTTAAAATATTTCTTGTGTGACAGCTGCTACAACACTGGCTTCCTTCAAGTTTGATCTCATCTTGAGACGAAACATTCTATTGCTTGTCATATGCACTTTTGAAATGAATTGTCTACTTAGAGGTTTATCCATGATTGTGAAAACATAAAATTAAAAAAACGCATTATAACCCTTTTTCTTGAGCTCTCTAATGCTTAAAAGGTTACATTTCAAACCAAGGACATAATAGGTATTTGGCATGAACTTATTCTCTCCCTTCTTTGTCAGAACATATACTCTCATTTTTCCCATCATAGAGGCTTTGCTATCAGTCCCCGATGTCACTTCAGATTTTACACTTTCATCTAGATTTCAAAACATTGCTATGTTTCTAGTCATTTGGTTACTACACCCTGAATCTAAGAATCATATATCTTCTTATTTTTCTTGTGCTACATTACAAGATAAAAACAAAATTTCATGGTTATGATTTTCTTTTGTAAAATTTACACTTGGTTTACTACCCATGTCATTTTAATTATTTCTACATTCATTTACATAATGACCATACTTTTTACAATAATGACATTGGACTTGAGATTTATCATGCCTCTTTCATTGTGCTTGATTCTGCCTTAATCCTTGCAATATATTTTCATTGTTTCTCCTTCCACTTGTGCTTGCAGGGTTGCTTCTTCCACCTCTATGTGGGTTTCTTCCTCTACCTTGGTAGTTTGATCTTCCTCGACCTCTACCTTGACCGAAATACATTTGTGTCTTGAATCCATGCTCCAATGAGTATTTTTTTGCTCGGTTCAGTATGTGCTCATGAGACATCAGTGATGCATGAAGCTCATCCACTGAAAACTATGAGAGATCATTTTTCTCTTCTATGGCCACTACTGTGGCATCAAATCTTAATTTTAGATATCTTAAGACTTTCTTAACTATTCTCCTTTCTTCAAGTGTCTATCCATGAGACCTGATTTCGGTAACCAACCCAATCACATCTGAAAATAATGAGTCTATATTATCATAATTTTTCATACAAAGAGTTTCAAAATTTCTTCTCAGAATTTGAAGTTTTGTTGTCTTCACCTTTGCCATGCCTTGATAGGGTGTCTAGAGGGTATCCCATGCCTCCTTGGACTTGGTTGCTACTGCAACCCGTGGGATAATACTCTCATGTACTTCTTGGAAAATATAAAATATGGATTTGGATTCCTTATTCCTATTATCCCTCAACAAATCTCTTTTTGCTTGTGTCAAAGCATTATATGTTGCTTCATTTGATGGTTCTTGGAAACCGTTATCCGCCAATTCCCAGATGTCTTGTGAAGAAAATAGAGAGTTCGTTGTAATAGCCCAATAATCATAATTCTTTCCATTAAACTGTGGTGTTTGTGGACTAGTCAAGCTTGTGCTTATTGTTTCCATTTTCATTGTGTAGACAACTTTCTCACCGTGTAAACAACTTTATCACTGTGTAAAAATTTTCTCCTTGTTAGAGAATACGTTTCACAAAAAATTTCAGAACCCCTTTTAACTCCTCTGTAAAAACACTATCTTTTACTGAGATTTTAAACCCTCTCTGATACCATGTTAGAATTAGAAAAAACAGAGGAAATTGTTTTCCTCAACACAAGGAGTTCACACAGAGTTGCGGTAATGACTGTACTCAACACAACACACCGAGTGGTGGAGATTAAAATCACAATTATAGAGAGGAGAAAATATAATCAAACAATTTTACTGATGAAGAAACACAGTAAAACAGTGTGTTTCAGTAAGACTTACCAGAAATATTCACAACAAAATGGCAAATAACAATACTTTATATTATGAATTAAAAACATGAAATAAATTCACATATGGAGGTTTTCGGCTCTTTCACTAGTAAAAAAAATATTATTACTGAGACATACATTCACTATGGTTGAGGAGTAACACAGAATAGAAACTATTTTCACCCACCCTTCAAAATTTGCTCCATGATTTTCTCCTCTTGTATTTCCAATTACACAAAACTCTCTCTTACAAATCTAACATTTGAATCAAAAAAAAAATATATATCTAAGACATTTAATTTTTGATAGACCAGATTTAATACAAGGGATGGGTAGATATCATTTTCTGAACGTTACAAAATTTGTGTGAACTAAATAAACTTGTTGATGAAATGTTTTCCAATAGACATTTACTAACCAGGCATTTAATTCTATTTGACTTTGATTACTTAACTCTATTGTGTAATGGGCTATGTACTCTGCTCAATACATGTCCCTCTTGGCACACGCAATCCAAAACATGAAAAACATTAAGTGAGGTATGGATGCTGCTAGTTCATTTAACACGTTGGTTGAGATTAATTTTCCAACATCACTATGGCAGGAAAACCAATGCCCATTCCCATGGGCACTTTCGATATTCTATCTGATGGAAGTGGAGTCCTTCTTATTGATTTTGGAAGGAAATTAACCTATTTGGAGGACCCAAATTACATACATTTTATGGTTTCCGTTTGATCAAGAATTCCAGGTGAGCTAAATAATGAAACTATACATGATCTCTGACTCCAAGAAATATTTTTTGTTTTGGGTTAAGAAGTTTCTATTTCTTTCTGGAGTGTCAAAGAGAGTTATGATAGTTTAGCCATGTAGATATTTCGTATTCAATTAACTATTTATCTTTTCTAAATTAATAAAACTTAAATATACTTTTAGAAAATGTTATGTAAATAATGTGAATGTTAATGAAACTTGAAGATACTTTTAAAAAATTTAATGTAAAGCATGTGAATATTAAAACATATTTTAAAAGATGTGTGTTTTGATGATTATTTGTTGGTTATATTGATTTGATTACCTTCTTTAAGAATTCTATTACTTTGTTTCGATTGTTATTCTATATCTTAGATCATATGCTTCTATGATTGGTCTTTTTAGGTGCCAATTTGTTGAGTATAGTAAAAAATTGTTGGTTTTTTTTTCTAAAAAAATTGATAGTAAAAGTGATTAATCATGTTTTTCATGGTGAAAATTATAGATTTTTGAATGTACAAATGGGTTCAACATTTTTCAAAATCCTGAATCACTATAATTATGTAGATTAAACAATTTAAACTCGAGATTTAAAAATCTTTGTCTATATTTTGATTAAAATTAACTAGAAAAATGATCAAAAAATTCATTGTCCCAAAATTTTGAAGCTCCACAACTACAACCTAGAATTCAAAAATATTCCACCAAAATTTTATGATAAATTTCATTATTTTTCTTTAAAAAATTGAAATCATAATGAAGAAATAAGCCCCATAATCCATGCAGAGTGAATCGTATATTATTGCATACTGAATGAGAAAAGTACCATGCTGCGTGTTAGGTCCAATGCTAATGCTTCCTTGACGAAGCTACATCTATGCTCACCCAATTATGTGAGTGAATAGGAAAAGTAGTTATTATTCTTTCACAAAATAGATTGTTAATACTTTCAAACACCTTAGAATTTTTGGGGCATTAATTTGAAAATGGACCCAAAAAAGAGGAGGAACAAATACTTATGTAACACTTTTCCATGCTAGTTTAATACTTACCAAATGTAACTTGATGAATTTGTAATTAATAGCTTTCCGTTCAAAATGTATTTTGATGAATTTCAATTTTTTTTAATTGATGGTTTTCAAAAAATATAGTTTTTCATTTAGAGACTTAGTCATGGAAATCACATCTTCAATGACAATTCGTTGCATTTTCTATTCAAGTTTCTTGATATACAAAGAATTTGTTTACCTCTTCTTTTGTGGAGAAAGTGTTTCACAGATAATTTCTGGCCAATTGCTAGGCTTGTGGGCTATTCAATCTTTCTCTATATAGAGTTTGCTTACATCTCCTTCACTTTTGGAGAAAGTATTGCACAGATCATTTGTAGAAAATTTACAGAACAACACTAGACCAACAATGTTAAGATAATTTTCCTTAATATATTTCCTTCTATCTTGTCACACACTATCCAGTAATATCAATGATATTTTTCAGTTCAAAATATCTACAACCAGCATCTCAACTAAGGGAATTCTTACATTAATTTTCATTATTAGCTTTATATGTGGCCATAGAAAGCATTTATTTTACTATATGTTTTTATGGTTGTTAATGTGAGGTTTTATTGTATGATTAGAGATATTGGCGCAAACAAGCTTAAAATTTGTATAGTGGCATAACTAAATAAGTCTCTCATAAATTAAATAATGCCATGAAAATTTTTTTACCAACAAAAACTAATTGAAGTTTTATTAAAATGTTGATGTATTTGATAAAAACTGAATTGAATAGAAGAGGCAACTCTCAAGTGACTACTGTACCTAGAGACTGCACACAAATGGAGAGTACACTCTCTACATTCATTAATCAAATGATACAACTATAAGTACATAAAAAAGGAGTAGGAAGTTGTAAAAAAACACCTATATCCTAGGAACTAATTCTAACTTAAGGCGCTGCCTTACAAAAATCTAACTATTTCTCCATTAATATAAAATAATATTAATTATTTTCAATTCTCTCCCTTAGAGAAATGATTGTCCTGAATTCCTAAGATCCCCCTAAACAATTCAAACTTAATTTTCCCAAGAGGCTTAGTAAAAATGTCTGCCATATTGTAACAAGTTTTACAGTATTCAATAAATATTTCTTTTCACTGGACTTTTTCTCGAACAAAGTGAAACTGAGTATCTATGTGTTTTATATTATTGAGGAATACTGGGTTGTATGAAAGCTTGATGGTACTCTGGTTGTCACATTTGATGATGGTTTCTTATGTCTACTTTTCTCCTGCATCATGAAGAAGTCTTATCAACTAGACACAATGCTTCGTACTCGGCTTCAATTGAAGAGAATGCCATAGTAGTCTACTTTTTACTGCTCCATGCTATGTCCCCGGATCCAATACTAAATGCATTGCCTGTAATGGACCTTCGCTCATCCAGATCACCTACCCAATCTGAGTCTTAAATCCCTGCTAAGATAACATCATGCGTATCAGTGTATAAAATCCCATAATCACTAGTACCATGAAGATACCTCAACACACTTTTTTCGGTGTCGTCCAATGAATTTTGAGTGTATTAGACATGAATTGGCTCAAAAAACTAACAGTGTGTGCTAAGTCTAGTCTAGTTGTAGTTAGATATATCAAGATACCGATTAGTGGTCTATACAAAGTGGCATCCACCTCCTTAGACGCATCATAAATGCATAACTTCAAATTCTGTTGTAAAGGTGTTGATGATGTTTTACACTGCTCCATCCTGAACCTTGTGAGTAGACTTCTAACATACTTACTTTGAGTAAGAAAAGTTTGTTCAGAGTCTCTCTATACCTCCATATGTAAGTAATAATGTAGACTTATGATATATTTCATTTCAAAAACTTGCGACAAAGGTAATTTTATTTCTTTGATCAAAGCATCTACATTACTTGTTATAATCATATCGTTCACATACAAAGAAATAAAAATAATATACCTGTTTTTACTATACATGGTATACAAATTTGGATCATTCATGCTCCTATGGAAACCATGCTATAAGAAGAATGAATCAATATTCTCGTACCAAGACTTGGGTTCTTGTTTTAAACCACAATGTTCCTTTTTTCAACCTGCGGAGTAGATTTTCTTGCCCTTCTTTAATAAACCCTTCAGGCTAGACTAAATAAATCTCTTCCTTTAAATCACCATTCATAAATGTAGACCTAAATTCTAGCTAGTGTAGCTTCCACTAATATTTTGTTTCTAATGAAATTAACATTCTAATGGTATTCATTTTTCCTACAGGAGAAAAGGATTCTTCAAAGTCTATTCCCTCTTGCTACGAATAACCCTTTACTACCCGTCTACCTTTAAAATTTTCTATATTCCCTTCTCCATTAACATTAGTTTTGTAGAGCCACTTACAACCTATGGGTGTTTTTCCTTCAGGTAGTTCTACTAGATCCCAAGTATGGCTTCTACTAATTGATTTTATTTATTCATGCATTGTAGCCCTCCATTCATCATATTGACTTGCTTCTTTAAATTTTGTGGGATCTATAATATTTAAAATGTTTGACATTAAAGCATAGTCTTTCAATCTGGCTGGTAATTGATTCCGCCTACCTGATCTCCTCGGTACAGGACTCACCTCAAATCTATCTGCTTCAGACCTGTGCGGGCTTGCGTTGTTGACTACATCACCTTTTTCTCCATATTTTTGCTCCTGTTGCTAATTATCCTCATTGATTTCTTCTATCAATAATGGAATGTGCCATTATTTATGTTTTTCTTCCTTTCCTTCCTCAACTTACTCATGAAATATAACATCTCGACTTGCAAATATTTTATGATTCACGGAACTAAACAACTTATAGGATTTAAACTCAGTGCAATATCCTACAAAGGTACATTAAATGGCCTTAGGATATAACTTATTTCTATCCTCCTTGGGTATATGGGCAAAGGGTTTTGACCCAAAAACTCTTATATGAATCACTGTTGGTTTAAATCCATAGAGTGATTCAAACAGAGTTCTAAAGTTAAGACATTTAGTAGGACTCATATTCTTTAAATAAATAGCAGTGTTGATAGCTTCAGCCCAAAAACCATTGGATAAACCCTCACCTTGGAGCATAATTCATGCACACTCCACTAGGGTTATGTTCTTTCATCGTGAAACGACATTTAGCTGCTGATTGTGTGGCATTGTGAAATATTGAACAATCCCATGATATCTACATAAATTCATGAACACACCCAACCTGTATTCTCCCCCTTGATTAGAGCGGAGAATTTTTATAAATTTCCCTGTCTACTTCTCCACCAGAGTCTTAAATTCTTTAAAAAATTGAACAATCTGACAATTTTTACTTAAAAAATATATTCAAAATAATTTAGTGCAGTCATCAGTAAACAATAGAAAATAGTATGGACCACCTAGCGACCTAGTCTGTATAGGTCCACATATGTCTATATGCACCAACTCTAGAATATCTCTTTCCTTCCTATCAACATGCAAAGGAAATTGTTCTATATACATTTTCCCTAATGCACGTCCATCACAATCTAACTAAACACTATGAAAAGTAGGGAGTCCATGAATCATACATTTTCTTTGAAGTAGCATGAGGTCTTGTAAGTTAAGGTGACCAAATCGAAGGTGCCAGAGATTTTCGGTTGTCAATCTTGTTGAAACCAAGGCTTGGTGTGGCATTCTCTTGACATTCAATCTGTAAAGGCTCCCCACACACACTCTTGATGCAACTGGTTCCATATTGCTGTCCTTTATTACACAATATGTCTTGAAGAATTCAACTTGTAGGTCCTGATAAATTATCATTGATACAGATATTAAGTTCTTCTTAATCCTAGGCACATACATCACATTATTAATATGTTTGATGTTACCGCTAGGAAACATTATAGGAATATCACTGTACGCTTTGATCTCATAGCCTCTGTCATCTCCTAGATAAATTTTAGATATGCAAGAGGTTTCTCCAAAAAAATCAAACCAATTTCTCTTACCTGTCATATGCAAGGATGCGCCAGAATCAACATACCATATGTCATCCTCATCCTCCTCAGAAGCTGAAAGAGCGCGACCAACTACAAATGGTCGAAGATCATGTCTGTGACCTTCATCAAAAAAACACCCCGTATGCTTACTTTGGTTATTCTTGGCTTCATCTATCTGCCTCTTAAAGTAGAACTTAGCTTGATGACCATTTTTCCCACAGTAAAAGCATTTAATGCCACAAAATGTTTTTGCAGACATACCTCTATATGGTCTCTTTTGAAAGTGCTTTGGCCTTTCTATTTCTATTGTGGTTGTTTCCCTTTGTACGACTTTTTCTTTGCCATTAGCACAAGATCGACACTCTGAGATCTCAAATTTTACCGCTGCTCTTCTTCTAGTAATAAAATTCCTGTCAATTCTTCAAATGGAGGGGCTTTATCTCGTGCTCCCAAGTCTCCAATGAAAATCTAATATTCATCGTTCATTATATTCGAGGCGATTATGACTAGATCATAATCAAACACCTTCTCCTTGATGTCACCCAATCTTTCCTTCAGATCTCTAACCCTTGCAATGAATCTAGCAGCGGATTCATTCTCCTCCATTCTCATCGAAAATAACTTGCCCTTGAGAGACAAGATGCGAT
This sequence comes from Pinus albicaulis, assembly GCA_034641835.2. Classification (NCBI taxonomy): domain Eukaryota; kingdom Viridiplantae; phylum Streptophyta; class Pinopsida; order Pinales; family Pinaceae; genus Pinus; species Pinus albicaulis. The sequence continues at coordinate 421,074,623 of CM076576.1, forward strand.
TTTCTTTTTGTGTCTGGTATAAGTTTTTGAGAGTCATCCAGATCTCAATGGACGATTCTACATCTTTGATGTGTGAGATAATATTGTCTATAACACACATCTTCAGCAATAATTTTTCCTTCTTATCCCTTTTATCCTAGTATTGTACAAGTGTGGTTGTCCGTGTTACAATATTTGGTTTCTTCTCATCACCAGTAATAATTGACCATGCATTTTCTCCCTCAAGAAGTGTATGTAGCCTGAATTTCCAATTGGTGTAATTGGACCCATCAAGTTTGCTAGACTCATTGAGATATGTGTCTGTAAATTTATTCATACTGGACTCATCGTATTTTTGATCCTCTAATTAATTCTAATTATTTGAATAATTACACACTACACTAAAAAAAATCATTACATACCAGAACCTAATCATAGATTTGTCACTGATTCGACATGATATTTGTGATTACAACTTAGATCCACCACCGATCTGAAGATTTTTTGTGTCTGCGACTCATATCCACCACAAATAGGCAAATCCCATGTGCATAAATTCCAAAAAATGTGTGACCAACTCAGATCCACCACAAATGGGAAAATACCATGTCCAGAACCGTAAAAAAATGTGTTTCTGAGTCAAATCCACCAGAAACAGGAAAATCCCATGTCAGAATTGTAAAAAAGAAGGTTAACACCTTCATGAACGGAAAATTTACATTGAATTGAAATTTTTGTAAGTGACCCGAAATCAACGCGGGTATGGCCATAACAGTTTCACTAATTGCACCTATCAGCATGACTGTCAGGCTGAAAAATGTGCCAACCCACCTGTGGTAAGGAAAAAAAATCCCGAGACCCTATGAGTGAGGTGTTTGTTGTAGTCCACCTCATCTTGTGAGGGTTGAAGCTCTTGTGTGCACCGTAGCCACAAAGGCTATGTAGCCGCGAAGGATTTGTAGCTGCAGGGGCTCTGTAGACACTTAGGGCTCTAAAGGAAATCAGGCTCACCCATTCTAAGCTCTAATACCATGATAAAAAATGAATTGAATAGAAGAGTAATCTCTAAGGTGAGCACTGCACCTGGATACTACACACAAATAGAGAGTACACTCTCTACATTCATTAATCAAATCATATGACTATAAGTACATCAAAAAGGAGTAGGAAGTTGTAAAAAAACTCCTATGTCCTAGGAACTAATCCTAACTTAAGGAGCTACCATACAATAGTGTAACCATTTCTCCATTAATATAAAATAATATTAATTTTTTTCAACTGCATTAGATTTGGTGATTGGATCAAAATTATACCTTATCAACAGCCACATTATAAAAATTCACCATTTTATTATAAAACATAGCGAGTGGAATTGTAGATTGTTGTTTTAGACCTTTTGCAATATTTATTTCAATTTCATTAAAATCTTACGTATGGCAGAAGTATTTCCTTTCCATGAGTTGCACTCAACACAACCAATATTCTACAAGTAAATCAAATTCAAACACAATGCAACGCAGAAGAGAAAAGACTATAGCTCACAGAATTGAAGTGAATTTTTGGTGGAAAGTAATGGGTGCTATGTAACATTATAATTAGAATAAAATTCAATGATTTTGTGAGCAGTGGAATGGGAGTTTTATAATATGATACTCATATTTCCATAATTTCTATATTGTAGATCACTTTAGATCTATTTTAAACATGTTTTTACTAAATAATTTATAGATATCAAAAATTTTGTAATATGATAATCATATTTCGATAATTTCTATATTATAGATGAGTTTATATCTATTCTAAACATGGTTTTATCAAATAATTTATAGATATCAAATATATTGAGAGATATAAAATATATTGAGGTTCAAAATTGTTATCAAATTTTGCACTTAAAAAGAGATTTACACCTTAAAATATTTCATTCTCTAAGCCCTTGATAGGTCTAGGTTTAAGATAAATCCAAGTTGTTTTAAATTATTTAAATTATTCTTATTTTTTCCTCTTTTTCTTATAATAAATTACAATCTAAATTATTCTTACTTTTTCTTGATTTTCTTACAATATATTAAAATCTAAATTATTCTTATTTTTTCCATTTTTTCTTATAAAATATGACAATTTGAAAATTTTAATACTTTAAGGTGAATTAAATTATGCACCCATACATTTTACTATAATAAAATTTACCTCACACAAACACATTTTGACTATATTGTAGCATTATTTTCCATTTAAAATGTTATTATCATTAAAAATTTGTCGTTACTTTATACAAATCTTTGAAATATATATATATATATATATATATATATATAATTCATAATTAAACAAGCATGTAAACTATATATATTAAATACTTATTAGATTTTCTTTTATATATTTGAAATACTTATTATTTTTTACTTGGATAAATTTTACTTCACGCAAGTATTTGAAATACGTAAGGCTGCCACTCTGCACCAATCTCCCTGAGCTACCACTCTCACACCATTAGATAAAATGTTAGATGATCGAAGAATTGTGTGTGTTAGACGATTGAAGAATTGTGTGTCTTTTGAGTTTCTACTGAATGAAATGACATACATATAATCATCCTTAGCATTGCATTTGAATTTGAAAACTCTTCTCTTAGGGTTTTTGAGACACTTGGATCCTTCCAAGAAGCTCAAGCAAGGATCCACAAATTTTCTACCTATGCCTATCTCAATGTCTTGACTCTTAAGAGAATTCTTGGAGACAATTTTTCCATTCATTGTGCTCCATTGTTTTCTCTTTGTTCTAATGATATTTTCACCTTTTTTGGGTGTAGGTTTGATGCCTGATTTTTTTCAATCTATTAAAAGGAATTGAAAAATATCCACCTTGGTAAGTTATGAACCTTTAAAATCTTACTGATACTTACCATTAATTGGAGGATAAAGAGCCTTGGAGACAGTTATTTGTTTTTTATATATTCTGCTATTCTAGGAAGAACTGAAAGGAGTTATTTATTTCCTCAAGCTTCTATAATGTCAAGTGAGTGATTCCTTTCATATTTTTATCCAAGTCATTGTTTGCACAAAGAAACTATATGCTTCTTTTCCTTGATCTGGTATAATAATTTTTCCTTCGTAAAGGAAATCGCACCACATGAATTGCCACTGCAGAACATGCTAAGCATGAACATGTCAGAACTATAGAGCTTGGATAGTGAAAGATTTGGTGGTTACAGTTGGGTTGGAGACCTACTAGTGATTTCTGAGCTCTGAAAAAAGGTTTTTAGTTTACGAGAGACCTTAGAGTTCACACCTTACAATGCATCAGCAGATTTAGATGATATATATTGGTGTTTCCCTGTATGAAATAATGTTTTAGCAAATCAAACCAAATTTAAAATACAAACATATAAAAAATGTTACATTCATATATGCACTTTGTAGTTGGCAATAATAACAAAGGAAAATAACTAGTAATGGATGACCAATAGTCCTAAGTTTGTCATTTTAACATGTAAGCGTAATATCAGGTGGTGCAGACCTTTAATATGTTGACGTTATTTTAAAAAAGTTATAAAATCCACCATTTCATGTGACATTTCCTAATAAACCGTAAAATATGCTCAATGGTAAATTTTTATAAGTTGTTTAGATATTATCCATTAACACCATTCTTTGTGAAAAGGTGCGTGTAACTACCAAGGCCAATTTCATCCAACCATACCCCAACATCCTAAATAAGTCTCCCACATGTAAAATTTGGTTTCCATGCTTAGGAGACTGAAAATGAAGCATGTCATAAATATATTCTATAACCATCAAAGACATTTCAAACTAGAAAAATCAATCAAGCCTAACAAAAATCATATCCATCCTTAAAACTTCCCCTTATTATAGCTCATCTATTAATGTAAAGTTATGAAAAAAAGGAGTTTTACAATATTTATAAGAATTCCTTACCATTCTATGCTACGTATAATTGAAAAAATGAAATTGTTACAATATTTAGAAATAGCATGCTCTTTTAGTGATCATAATATTTGGGAGCATTTTTTATCTTAAGATAAAAATCGAACAATGCATGCTCACACTTACGTACCTTTCACTCATGATATCCATTGCAACTACCCACGTATTCAGTGCTTAGTATATACCACTCATAATGTCACCCATCAAGGATTGTAGCTCCTCCCTAAAAATTGTCGCATCACCAGTTACATGTGGTTGCTGGGCATTAAAGTGGGGTTTTTTGTGAAGTGTGTTATGGTTTGGAAGAGATTACTTGGGCCAAAACCAACCTTAATTACACCAATTTTTGGTCATATAATGTGTTACTATTATATGGACCAAAGTACAGCATGTAAGACCAATTCTACCAGAGTAAAATTGCTTTCACTATGAAAAATAACTTAATAATCCATAATTTATCAAGTTGTTTCTAGTCTAAACAGGTAACCCCATCAAGAATAATTGAATAAATCCTTATTTGTTTGATTTTCCTCAAGGGATAATTAATTAAACCACTGTTTAATTAATATTCCTGGTCATATTTAACACAAAACAGGAAAATTTATTAGATAAATCATTATTTCTCTTATTATTTTCTAGGAATAATTATTTAAAACATTATTTAAATAATATTCCTTGTTAAATTTGACTAAATCATTTATAAATAATTGAATAAAACACTATTTATTTAATTATTACTTAACCACATTCTTAAAATAATAAATAAATCATTTATTTATTTATTATTTCTAAATGAAGGGATTTTACCAAATTCAAATTCCTTTTCCCTCCAACAAAAATAATAAAATATTCCATAAAAGTTGGATCTAGATTTGGTTACTAATATTTTAATTATGCCCGAATATCTAGACAAAATCAATATTTTGTTATAAATTCAAGGGTTTTTGCATTCATTCACTACCTTTTTGTTGCCTAGAGATCACTCTTGATATATACTTTTGGTCTGACTTTGATCCTCCCATCATTGTCATATTTTTCTACTTTTTGCTTGTGAACTCCCTTTGAGTTCTTTTTTTGTCTAGGTTTTTTGCACCATTAAGAGAGAGAGATCTTAGATTTGAAGCACTGAGTACATACAAGAAACCATCCCATTAAGGGGGCCTGGTAACATCTTTCCATGTTCCCTTCACAGGTACCATAATACAAAAAAATATTTAAAAATTATTGTCTTGTTCAATGGATTCATGGAGAAACTCTTACTTATTATTTGTTGTTTAATGTCTTTAACCACATAGATCTAGATTTTTGTAGTATTTATTGTGATCTCTAAATGCAGATCTAAAGAAATTGATAGCCATATTTTATGTTAGGGTTGTTTGTTATGCACAACTAAAGTGAGGTTTTTTCGTACGCTTGTGATTCAAATTCACTCTAACAATTGGCGATGACACAAGCATTCATAATTACAACCGCTGTCATTTTTCAGATCCATGCAGGACTAGTTGCCTCAACTCCTATGGTTTTTCTTCAGCTTCTTATTTTGCATTTTTTGATGTTGTTTTTAACATTTGAAACCCTAAAACAATAAAAATTCTAACTTTCATGTGTTTCTGGGCATTTTATGCAGGTAACAGGTATCAACCACAATAGAGACAACATTTTTTTCTTAAACCTGCTCTCGAGACAGCAGGAAGTGTCTATCACACTTTTTGGGCGAAAAACAATGACCTTAGCTCTCAGGTAGAAAAGATAGCCTGAAAACTACGGCCTTAGTGGAAAACAGGTCAAAAACTGTGATCTGTACTTTTTGCAAGATTTTTTCTATGATTTTTATCAGTTTGTCTGGGACACTGTTCAGGGTTGTTTGACCTCCCTCTTCACCCATATTGGACCTTTAATTACTTAGTTTTACTCATCGAAGTAGGAACCAAGCCCCTAAGGGCTTCAGTATGCTTCCACCTTTTTAGGAGGAGTTTAGTTGAAGTAGGTCTTCTGAGATTTCAGTGTTTTTCAGCCATTTTTTAGATCTGAACCTATACTTTTAGATCCATTTCATATTATTTATTTATTCATCCAAAAAACCTCTTTTAAGTTTTTTTTGGTCCTCCTTTAGGGTCCCCTCTGTTTCCCTTTAGGTTGTAGCATTTTGCCACCTATTTTGCAACATTTTTCCCTCTAGTTTCTTGTTGTTTTCTGCACCCCTTTCTAGCAGATCAGACCTTTAGATTTCTATCCCCTTTGACCTTAGATCCATTGGCCATTTTGTGTTTTTTGACTAGATTTCTCCCACCCATGGACTAGTTGTTGGGAACCCTTCCTCCTTGGGTTTAAATTGATGCATATCTAGTTTTTTTATTTTAATGTCACATTCAATTTCCTTTAGTCTCTTTTTCAGTTTTATTTACAGTTTTACAACAATTTTTTTTCTTTTTTCCCTACACACCTTTGGGGTTAATTAACATTTACACACTTATCACGTACATGCACACCCTAAGAGAAGTGCTTCTGGTTTACACTGCTATGCCAAGACTTAAACATTGTAATCAATTGATCCTGCACCTCCCTTCCCTTTTCTACCTCTCTTCCTTCTAGGGTTCCGTAATTTGAATGGAATGTATTATTTTTAATGTGTTAAGTACCCAAAGAGTAATTAAAATATGTGCATAATGCTCGCTGAATTTTGCAGGTTAAACAAATGGTTTTTGCTTAGTTAAACAGATTTATGTGTGAGGTTAAAGCATGTATTTTTCTTGTATACAATGTACAATAGTAAATAACAGAGAAATAAATATCACATAGCACAATAATTAGCAAATTTGATGGAGTAGTTCACCCCTCCTAGGTTATATCTGTCGGTCTAGCTCCCAATGGAATGTACCTCATATCTTATTGCTAAAAAATGGTAAGTACATGTGAAATAAAGCCTCAATAGGATTTTCTCTCTGTAAAATTAACTCCATAATGTTTTAATTAGTTAGATATGACTATTCATTTGTAGAAAATAGTCAAAGGATGCCTAATACAATGCCCACACCCTGGTGGCCCTCGTGGCTCCTTAATGTTTCACGAAGATAAACCTACTGAATATGACCTATGATTGCTCTAAAACCTATTCCAATGTCTTCAAAATGTTGAGAATACCCAAAATTGACTATCCTTGCATCAAAATTGGATGAAAAATAAAGGAGCTATGACCAAAACAACATTTTTCCCAATATCCCTTGAAAAGCTCCAAAAATGGAGGAACTCCAGTTAACAGAGCCAATTTTGACCAACTCCCCGAAAAAGGTAGAACACACCCAAACTTGGTAGAAATTATGTAATGTAGCATTTAATGTCGAGTGGGGTGGTCACATGGTGACCGCCGTCCACACCGCCGACTTAACCGCCTTCAGAACCACGCGGATAAGCTTCGACATTTAACAGGTTCACCTTTGGCTTATTAACCACCCACTCCATGGTTAGTGATCTCCATTATGATTCTGCGCCTTGGTCTCATGATGACGGGGGCTAGCACAAAATTCTTTTCGACCCATCCAAACAACCCGACAACACATTCAGCATGCACGAATTGACATTCAGGCCTTTCCTGACATTCAAGAACCAAGCCTTTGCCGTACCAGTTGGGTCACCTTGGACGAAGTGTCGAGTTGGGGGTTCAAAACCCATAAACCCAAAAAAATAAATTCCTTTGAACAACTTCAGCCTGGGACCACGTGGCAGACTTCGGGCAGGCCATGTGCCACCCACTGATAGGCCTCCAATACCACATAAAAAAAAGAAAAAAAAATTTCCTTATATTTTTTTATAAAAATAGCATAGTCAACTTAAGTCAAAAGTCCTTTTTTGGAGTTTACTGTGCATTTTTAAACCTCAATATCTTCTGCATACGACCTCATTTTTGTGAACAGTTCACGGTGCCATAATCACAGTGATAAGAAGTTTCCGATGATTTAGATTGCAACCACTTTCGATCACTTTCATTTTTGGACATTTTTGAGAAATGTACATGATCTCCTGATCACACCTCTCCATTGGGAAGCTTTTGGACCCCAAAAGCCTTCAATTACCTACTCATAAGATGAGGGTAGAGCACTCTCATCTTTTCTACTTCCATCCATTTTTCCTTACTTGGTTTGTTGCCTTTAAGCCCAATCCAAAGATAATGGACACTTCCCCTATTAGAAGTGTGTGTCCTCCTGTCAAGTATGGCATCCTCCTTGAGCTTGTCCAAATATTACGGCGAGAAATGTTCTATTGATGGTAGCTGAATGTCACTCCCTTAATCAACAATAAATGGAGGCTCATCTAAACGTAAATTCTCCACATTGACAACAGAATTCATTTGCATATATGAAGGAAAATCAAGTTGAAATGCATTATTACCAGCTTTTTTAATAATATTGAATGGACCATAACAAATAGGCTTCAGTTTTTTACCTTCTCCTTGAATTCTTTCTTTGCTAATGTGTAGCCATACCTCATCACCTTCTTGGAACTTATGATCAACTCTATGTTTTTCATTCCTCTACTTATACTTTCTTTGACTCTTTTCAAGTTGTTCTTGAACTTGGTGATGTATAAGCTGAATTCTCTCAATGAACATGCAAGCTTTGTCAATTTCACTATGCCCATCAATGGCAACATCCTTCTCAAGAATGAAATCTAAAGGTGACTTTGGAAAATACCCAAAACTAGCTTCAAAAGGTGAAGTATTCGTAGAAGAGTGAAATTTCATGCAAGTGCTCATCCCATATCTTGGGATGCTTGATGCAATAACCTCTCCAAAGATGCCCAATGGTTTTTTTCACTACCTTTTTTTGGCCATCTATTTGCAGATGAAAAGCAGTACTCCTTTTGAGCTCGGTGTCCATTATCTTCCATAGATTGGACCAAAAATTCCCAACAAAACTGGAATCCATGTCACTAACAATAGAAGTAGGCAACCCATAATGAACCTATACATGTTGAAAATATAATTCATCAATTTGTTCAGCATTAATAGATTTCTTACATGGCATAAGAATACACATCTTGTTGAATCTATCAACTACTACATAAAGATAATCATGCTTCTTTCTAGACATAGGTAGACCTCCAACAAAATCAATAGAAATACTTTTCCATGGTCTTGAAGGTACCCATAATGGCATATATAAACCAAGCTTCCTATTTCTAGGCTCTCTTGTAGCACATAATGAACAACATCTAATGAAACATGAAACACTATATATCATGCGAAGCTAATAACAATACCTCTGTAAATGTGACACTATTATGCTTACCCTGAAATGTCTAGAAATAAGAGAAGAATGAGCTTCTCTCATGACACTTAGTCTCTCTCCCTGTGCTATGCACAACTTTCCCATTTGAAATAGCAAATTTTTATGCAAGTGATAATAATTCTCCTCAACTTGATTCCCTTCCCTCAAGTTAGCATACACATCCTTAAAATCAACATATAATGCATACCGTTCTATGTAACTCTCATGTGTAATAGAATCATTCTTAAGCAGAGTAGAAGAACTTATAATAGGCGTTGAAAGAATATCAAAAACTTTATTGAAAATACCTTTCTTGTACCTTATTACCAAGTGAAATTTTTGTAGGAAACCCATCCATCTGAAATGTCATGACTGGTGCAAGTAATGTAATGGTTGGTGGTTGGTATGTACAACTGTCCCTCTACCCATCCAATAGTGTTTCCAATTTTTGACACTTTGTACCAATGCATAAAACTCCTTATCATAGCAAGGATAATTAACTACAACACTATTAAATGTATCAGAATGAAAAGTGATAGGCTTACCATGCTGTACGAGAACTGTACCCATGGCATAATCAGTAGCATTGGTCTGAATCTCTAATGGTTGTCTCAAATCCGATAAACTAAGGACTGGATCTGAACTGATCTTCTCTTTCAAAGATTTGAAAGATTTCTATTGTTTTCCTCCTCATTCAAAAGAACTCTTCACACTTGTCACTACATGTATAGGAGCTGTTATGGCAGAGAAGCTAGAAATAAAATTCCTCCAATACTGAGCTGCACCCAAAAAAATTCTTACCTCTGTAATGGATTTTGGAGTAGGCCAATTCACAATGGCTTCTACCTTATATGGATCAATTCTCAATGAACCTCCTCCTACAATGTGTCCCAAATAAACCAAAGAATTCTATCCAAATTCACACCTAGACATCTTAAGAAATAATTTCTTTTTCCTCAAAATATCAAGTACTTTCTTAACATGCATGGCATGCTCTTTTCAAATCTTGCTGAAAATTAAGATTTAATATAAGTATACAATAAAAAAATCATCAAGAAAAGGACATAGAACATCATCCATAACCTGCATGAAAGTTGCAGGTGCACTACATAAACCAAAAGGCATAACTAGCCACTCAAAGAGTCCCTGTTTGGTTTTGAATGCAGTCCTCCAAATATCACTTTCTACAATTCTAAATTGATGATATCCACTACGTAAGTCTAACTTTGTGAAAAATTTAGCATCTTTCACATGATCTAGAAAATCATCTATCCTTGGGAGTGGGTAATGATTTTTTACAGTTATCTTGTTCAAAGCTCTGAAGTCCACACACATATGCCAAGTTCCATCTATCTTTGGAATCAACACTATCGGTGAACCACATGGCGAAGTTCTTGGTCTTATGAATCCTTTGTCCAACAAATCTTTATTTTTTCTCTTTATTTCAACATTCTCCATGATAGACATGCGGTACATGCCTATGTTTGGAAGAGGACAATATTGTTGCAGCTCAATTTCATGTTGAATCTCCCTCTTAGGAGGAAAACCTGTCAACTCTTGAAACATCTCGTGATGTGCATCAACTACATCATATAAATATGAATTTAACTTGGGATTACAATTTTCAAATGACTCGTGATTCACATCAACCTTAGACTTAACCATAAGAAGTAAAAAACTCTTAGTAGAATTCACTAGCCTTTTTACCTGTCCAACATTTACCATCGCAGTATTTGTCTTCTTGTGATGTGCTATAACAATATACTCCTTATCATCTTTGAACAGATAATACTTGTTCTCATGGCGATAGAAGATAGCTTTCCTGTCGTATAAGTAAGGAATTCCCAAAAAAATTCCTGATATATTAAGCAGAACAACATCTAATTCAACTGTGTCAATGAAATGTGCACTAATTGCTAAGCGCAATATGCACTTCTATGAAACCTGTAAATTTGCATCCTTGCAAATCCAACCAAGTGGATATGGCCTTGGATGTGGAATGGTTTCAAGTTTTAGTTTCTTGACTAAGTCTTTAGAGATAAGGTTCACTTGTGACCCATCATCAAACAATGTGTCAATTTTTGTATGTTTTGAAATAACCCTCACATCAAACAATTCAATTCTTTCTTCTTCATTTGGAACTTGTACATGATAGTTTGAAGTACTAGTACTTGGTTTAGTTTCAGTTTATTTTCCCTTCATATTCTTCAAGCCCATGGCTGTAATTTTAGTTTTGCCACATGAATCATCACCTAAGTCTTGTTGTGTAGTAGTATCTGTAGTTTTCTGCTTCCCTTTGTTTTTGTTAAATTGGGTTCTCTTTTCAGGATGTAATTTCCAACAGTTTTTCTCTTCATGGCCTTCCCTTGAACAGTGTTTACGAACCATTTTCTCTCCCTATTTTTTGATAGATGCATTATTTTTTCCTTTTCCCTTTGAGGTTTTGTCTTTGTTTTCCCCCTTCAAAGGCTTGTTTCTACCCTCTTCAAAAGTGTTTTTCCCTCTAGCTTCTAAATATGTGGCTTGAACACAAACCTCATCTAGACTAGTAGGATTGAACATAAGGAAAGTATGTCTAAGGTAGCTTTGTAAACCACCTATATATTTCAACAAAGTGCCTTGAATCTGAAATTCTACCCCAAATACAAGAGATCGTCTCCTAAATTCTTGGGTGTAGTCTTGTACATTTTGTCCCTTAAGTTGTCTAAAATTTTGCCAATACATGATAGTTTTTGTAAATGAGCTAATGGATAAAATTGTTGTTTTATTGTAGTAATAAAATCAGCCCATGATAAAATGATCTTACCATGTTTTTGTAATCTCCTCCTTTGTTTTGGCTTCCCACCAAACAAGTGTTGCACCTTCCATTCTCAAAGAAGCTAGCCGAATTTTGGTTTCATCCTCATGAAGGTTTTGGATTCTCAAGTAAACCTCCAACTGCCTTATCTAATTGTCAAGTTTTTTTGCATTCACTTCACCATTAAACATTGGAAATTCAAACTTATCATCAATGTTTAAAAATGGACTTTTACCAGTTTTCTTTGACTTGTGATATTGATTCACCGAAGTAGAGGATGACGATGATGAGGAAGAGGATGAAGATGAGGATGGTGGATCTCTATTTCCTTCATTTCCTTTGTTTGATGTGTCTTCATATTTCTTTCCTCCTGAAGATCCCTCTCCTTCCTTGTGTAGTTTAGACCCTTCTCCTTCAAGTCTTTCATTCCTTTCTTGGTAGATTATTCTCACCATTTCATTCATGTCTAGGAATTCCTTTCTGAACACCCTTTCTTCCTCTTTCGGATCAATGTCTTTCGGAATTTATCCTCCTCCTGAAGTCATGCTTATTGATTCTTTTTCTTCTCTTTAAGGTGAAATTGAAGGTGGAGATAATGACACTCTTTCCCTCCTTGGCTGAGGATTACTATGAGCTCTCACCAATTGACCTTCTCCTATCTTAAGCTTTAGCTTAATAAGCATTAAAAATCTTGCAAATTGTTAAACAAAATTTGGACAATAACAATACTGAGAGTAAAATTCTAGCTCTGATACCAAATTGATCGCAATGGAATGTAATATTTTTTTTGTGCTACATATCCAAATAGTAATTAGAATGTGTGCATAATGTTCTTTGAAGTTTATATGTTAAAAAAATGGGTTTAGCTTAGTTAAATAGATTTATTAGTGAGTTTAAAGCATGTATTTTGCTTGTACAAGATTGTAAAATAATAAATAATAGAGAAATAAATATCACATAGCACAATACTCAGAAAACTTGATGAAGCAGTTCACCCCTCCTAGGCTACATTTGCTGGTCTAACTCCCAATGGCATGTCCCTCATATGTTATTTCTAAAAAATGGTAAGTACAGGTGAAATAAAGCCTCAATAGGTTGTGCTATCTATAAAAACACCTTCAGAATGTTTGAATTAGTCACATATGACTATTCATTTGCATTAAATGGTCAAAGGATGCCCAATACAATGCCCACACCCTAGTGGCCATCATGGATCCTTGATCTTTCCCGAAGCAAAACCTACTGAATATGACCCTTGAAGACTCTGAAACCTATGCCAATGTGTTCAAAATGTCGATAATACCCAAAATTGACTATCCTTGCATCAAAATTGGACAAACAACAAAGGATTTATGACCAAAACAACATTTTGCGCAATATCCCTTGAAAACCTCCTCCAAAAGTGGAGGAACTCCGTTTAACAACAGGAATTTTGGACAACTTCTCAAAAAAAGCGAAACACACCCAAGCTTGGTGGAAACCATTTAATGTAGTATTTAATATCATTTGGGGCAGTAACATGGTGACCACTACCCAAACCACCAACTTAACTGCCTTCGGAACTATGCAGATATGCTTTGATATTTAACGTGTGGTGTGGTCACATGGCATAACCTTTGGCTTATTAACCGCCCACTCCATGGTTAGTGATCTCCACCAGGATTATCCGCCTTGGTCTCATGACGACAGGGGCTAGCCCAGACTTCTTTTCTGTCGGTCCAAACGACCCGACGACACATTCATCTTGCACGAGTTCACATTCAGACCTTGCCCAACGTTCAAGAACCAAGCCTTTTCCGTGCTCATTGGGTCACCCTACACGAAGTGTCAGGTCGGGGGGTCAAAATGCATAGACTCAAAAAAAAATTTCCTTCCAACAACTTCGGCCTAGGGCCATGTTGCACCCACTGATGGGCCTCCAATACCACATAAAAAAATAACTTTTTCCTTATATTTTTTTTATAAAAATGGCATATTCAACTTAAGTCAAATGTCCTTTTTTGGAGTTTACTGGGCATTCTCAAACCTCAATAGCTTCTGCATACGACCTCAGTTTTGTGAACCGTTCACGGCGCCAGAATCACAGTGACAAGACCTTTCCGGTAGTTCAAATTGAAACCACTTGTAAGAACTTTCATTTTTGAGCATTTTTTAGCAATGGACATGATCGCCTGATCATTTCGTGTCTCTTTTTTCCATCATTGCACCCCTAAGGCTTTCATCCTAGAGACTCCAAGGCCTTGATCCCCAATTTCCTTCAGGATCCCTTTCACGTCCGTACAGTCATCCTCCTATAGGTTATGGTTTCCCTTAGTGAGGGGATAACTCCTCTAGTAGTTTTCCTCCTCCTGGTAGCATGTATTCAGAACACAGGATGCCTCACACCTTTTCCCAACCACATCCTCTAATGCCAAGGCCTGATTTTCCCCAACCTGTTTACCCCAATGTTTCTCAACCTCCTTATTATCTGTATCTACAACTAGGTTCTCCAACTCCTCTAGCATAAGAACCTTCACCTCCCATGCCTTCTCAAGCTCTAGGTAATCCAGGAAAAAATCCCCAAGGGAATATATCTAACACTGCAACCCACCAACAGGGCGATCACCCCAAGCAGAACAGGATTCTTTGCACAAATAAGCCTTGTTCTTGTTGCAGTGTCCATGGTCACTATACCGATGATTGTCCCCTTTTACCTCATATGCGTCAACTATGGGAAGCTCAAGAAGAATCTCGAGGAAAAAAATCCTTTGCTTCGGTTCCTCCCTATGCTACGCCTACTCACCTCACTATGTTTACCAATCCTTTCCCCTGGCAAGGATATGTGGCTGCCCAATCCCCTGAAGGTCAGGCGACCACTCAACCTCCTTCGTCTATTACCTATAATTACCAGATCCTTATGATGCAACCTGACAAAACAATACCACTGATATCAACCTTCAGACTTGGTCCCACTAGTACAACAAGCCCCCCACTACGTCTGCCACCGAGCCCCCATCTTCAGGTCCCATAGATCTTATTTCGACACCTAATGGTCCTTTACATATCCCTCAGTTTAAGGTATAGGTTCATACCAAAATCCCCAAGGGACCATAATGCCAAAACATTGATTCTGGTAAAGCTGCCCACTCCTATAGTATAGTAGATGACTTGGAGCAATCCCCTGTCGCCATGTCAACGCTGTAATTCCTCCACTCGTGCCCTTCACAATGAAAATCTATACTAACTTCTATGGGTGTTGTGGGTCCTTCAGATGATTGGTTGATTTTCTTCGATGTTGAAAAGTCAGAGCATTCCCTCCTTTCTGCATCCATCACCTTCCAAATATATATAAAGATCCAACATGCCAATGTCTCTTGTTGTATCATTAACGAGGGGGCATCAACCTCCATGATTTTCACTTATGTCTGAAAATAGCTTGAATCCCCTGAGTTAGCCCCTTCCACTATCATCCTCCATGTGTGGGATGGCCACTCTTCCTAACCCCTTGGCATGTTCCGCAGTTGTCCTATTACTCTTGCAAACAAAACTTTTTGTGTTGATGTTGAAGTCATCGATGCCCCGTTAGACTACAACATTCTATTGGGTCGTAGCTACACTTATGTGATGTGTTCTATCCCATTTGCAGTTCACCGTAAGATGTTCTTTCACTATAGATCATCTGAAATATTACAAACAAAAGTCTAAGACCTCTCCAGAGTCCATTATTTCTTCGGTGGCCAATAAAGAAATATTTGAACCTTCGACCAGTGTCTCACGCAGATTCTTTAAAGATTCCTCTTTTCTTGTTTCACTTTCTTGTCTCCCCCCTCCTATCTTTGACCATAGCGCACCAAATCTTTACATGATGCAATCGTCTCGGTCAGACCTCAAACGGCCTGGTTCAACTAACGAGCAGCCCCTCTCTTTGCAGCCTTCACCTAGTACTTCGACTCACCCTTCAAGAACCACTACAGAAGTCACCTCCTTTGTAGCTGGTGTCCATGATCCTATTTATCCTACTAGAACGGTTCCCCCTAGCCATAACCATCTCGGAGCTATCCTGCCTAGCTTTTACCCCTCTAGTCAGATACCGTTTCTTGCTCCCCCTGCTAGAGTATTTTCGACACCTGTTATGGCTACCTTGTCCCTTCCCATCATGACCCTGGGATCCCAGTCTGGTACATAGATCTCCTAGCCAATATCCCGCCAGGTCACCCAGAACCCTACACTGCTTTCACCCTGGACTAATCAGTCGCCATGACTTCCCCCCTTTCTTCTGTGCCTCACCCACCTCAACAGAAACCTACTCCTGTTGCGAAAGCCTCAGGTGAGGGGGGGAAGTCTACAATAAGGCACCTAAATTCAAGGCTGCCCAGACAACCCCTGCTCCTCCTTAGCCTCCAAAGCGTACACCCATCCCCCTCGTGTGCTTTGTGTGATGTTCTTGGTCATGCCACCCATAATTGTCCTAAATTTCCTTGTATCATGCCCATGGTCAATGAAGAATTTCCTGAGTCTGATATCCCTGAGGTCCATGTTACTTTACTTAATTCAGCCCTAAAACTCAAGACTTTGTGCAAAATCATCCTTGTGCTTTGTGTGATTTCCATGGCCACTATACTCACCTCTGTCCCCACCTTGAAGACTACCACACATTTTTAGAAGAGGTTTGCCAATTCAAGGCCAGGCACAATGATTCCACCTCTCCCTTACTTGCAATTTTTGCTTCGGTAGAACCAGAGGACACATCCACTCCCATTTACATTCCACCTCTCGATGTTGAAATGACAGAGCCTTCATCCACTATCCTCTACTTTCCATCATCTCTGAGATCCACGGTAAAAGACCCCTCTAGGACTTCCCCTTGTGGTTCGCTTGACCTCCCTTCAGCGAGCACCCTAGGCTCAACATCTATAGATCCTTCATCTACTTGTTCTTTTGTCCCCCTTCGTGACGATGCACATGTGAACCTTTCTTCTGATGATGATGAGTTAGGTAGATTTAACGCATCATTTGGTTATCCTTCCACCAGTCACCCCATCTTCTACTGTGATGACGACATCATGGAAGCCTTTTCCATCCCTAGCTTCATCTATCCAGCCCATAAGAAAAATCACACCATTCGTGTTTATGGTTACTTTCATGACCTAAGCACAAACTTCCCCCATGGCAGTTCCCCCACACCATCCTCTTTTCAGTATGCGGGTGGTAGAAATCATACCCATACAATTCCCTCTAATAGTGCTTGTTCCATTTCTGCCTTGCATTCAGGTTGCCAACACTGTTCATCATCCTCTAGTTTTTTGTCTTGCAGCACCTTTTAGATGGACCTCGTGTCCACACCATATATCGGTTATGTCGATGGTGCAAGTCGCTACTCTCAGAATCTAGCCTCGGTAGCCTTGGCCATTTTTACCCCCTTGCATTTGCTATTCCTCTCTAACGTCATATGCATTGGTACTGCCACCAATAACTAGGCCGAATATGATGGTGAGATAGGTTTATTAGCCGATGCCCTTTACCATTACATCCTTCACCTTCTTGTTCATTTATAATTCCTGATGCTTATCATGCAATTGAATGGTGTTTATCATGTGCATAATCATGTCCTCCTTATAAAATATTTACGGGTGAAGATTTTAATGCGTGAATTCGAAACAATTACATTCAGACATGTACCTAGAGCACAAAATCACTATGTTGACAACATTGCAAAAAATATTCTAGATTGGAATTTATCCCACACATATCACACAAGACAATAAAATTAAACCATAAAATGATGCATAATGTCCATAATATGTGTCATTCAAAATGTTTTGGGGTCCATCCACTCTGATACATATGACATGCCCATAGCATGTTACAAAAATAAAAATTGGGGGTACCTTGAGCCCCTACATCTAATCACTATCTACAGGATCTCATGCCAATGGCTCGGCTCCGGTAGCCCGTAGATCTCACATCCCCTGTTCGGCCATCACCATGCACCACATGACTCCTCGCAATTCTAAGGGTAGACCAATACATGGCCCTATGTATTGATGATCAAGTTCTTTCTAGTTGCACTCTGAAACACCAGTCAACAACCTGTCACATCTATGGTGGATGTCCTCTACGAGGGCCATCGCATCCTCATTTTTCAACCCCCTCAATCCGCTAGGTCCTACAACTCCTGATACTGTGGGTCGTCCCATATACCTGACCGATTTTACTGGTGTTATATATGCATACCAAAAGTGAATGAATGAGTACCATATACAATATTCTGAAACTTCAAAATGTAACATAAACGATAAACAAATTGTCACTTAACATCTGGCCCCCATGCTAAACCTGGTAGTAGTGGCAAGTCTGGGTCCACATGATAATTCATCCCACCATAGGGATAATCGTCTATGTACAGTGGCATCTGATCCCAATGCACAAAAAAATCAGGTCGAAACACCCATCCTATTGCCCCACCTCCCCCTCTACACAACCCCCAGTGGTGCGTCCTCGGCTCTTGCGGGCCCCCGTCATGGATCTGTATCCCAAGTTGAAGTGTCAGGATCTTCTTAAAGAAGAGCAAGCAAAGCATTGTGCCATATGCACAATCATGGTTCACCTGCCTCTTGCATAGCGACAACTATAGTTTCAATGACGACAGCATCATCTAGGCTGACCCATAGTATGTCCCACTCAATACACTCTCAACAAGCATCATCTGACCCCCAGTGATGTGGTGGAGTGCCTGGTTGCCCAGGATCCGCAACACTGCTGCGGCCATAACAAGAGTCTCTAGCCTCTCTAGATCTCTGATCAGTATCCATGTCTCTTTCACATGTAGACCTGGTCGATAGTGGTGATCTACAAAATACATAATGTTCCACTCTCACAGTAACACTGGTTGTGTGTTTCCCACCATCCCAAGTGGAAGGAGAACAGTTAGGAAGTATATACCCTGGATGTTCAACACTATCTGGTTCCGCTACACTATAAATATCTCATGATCCAAATCCCAATAGTTTCCAATCAAGGCCAACAAGGGCTCTCTTGCTTTAATCAAATGGTTCTCCACAAACTTGAGGACCCCAAACCTTGCCAATGCAATCGGGACTACATGAACTACTTGGATGTTAGACTGTAATGTGTCCAGGTCTCTCTCTCTCTCTAGTTGATCATCAACTCTGCCATATCTGCACAAAACATAATGTTTGTCAGTGTACAAAAAGGAAGGACTACAACATAACCATAAAATCCCAGCTTTCAGCCAACCACAACACTAAAAACCCCTTTACCTAATAGGTCGCACTTTTCTAGCCATTCCTGGGACAGGTCATAGTTTTCTGCCCAATACCTGCCACCCAAGTTGCAAAAAAGGCCCCAAAAAGTGTGACCCGACCGTGAAGAGGAGAATGGATATGTTCCTGAGCTCTGGGTGCCTTAAATGAAATTTAATCCACTAAATTGAAATAGTATGGTTATGCCTCTTGATTCAAACGGTTGGTTTGTCTGCTACGATTGTCGCAATATTGAGGGCCTTTTCTCCTCTATACACTCACCATAGCTACACTTGCAAATGAATCAAATTAGAGGGAAAATTCCTTATTAAAAGAGAAACCCTACAATTTTATTTCACCAACTGAGACCAAACCATAGCTATGTTTGACAAACTGTCTGCACCGTTGGAAATCTCTCACTGAGCTCGCAAATGGGTATCCTTTAATTTTTGGTGATTTGATACTTCACTTGGACACGATTTTTCCAAGAAGGGTCACTTCACTACTTCTCAAAACCTAATTTCTTCACTTGCGACACTTGCACTTGGGGCACAACTTTTCCTTCATACCTCTTGAAGCTCGTGTCAATTTTTGTCGTGAGTAACCACCTTGTACTCATGTTTTTATGGTCCCCACCTGGCCTGTTCTGTGTGGCAACATCAACGAGTCACCCTTGTTAGAGCATCTTGGTTGAGTTATCATAGCATCCATGGAGTCTACCTCGAGTTCCCTTTATTTCCTATCACAGTCTTCCATCCTTCATTGCTTTGTCCCTCTCTTGGGTCAGACATTTTGACCCAGAGTGATACTGTCCCCTATCCCCTCTGGAGTTGAGTCAGTAGTTGTGAGGTCATCCGCGCCCTTTATGCTCTAATAAGGGAAGTTTCTAGCCTGCTACTCAGTACCCCCCATTCCACAACATTCTCGGTGTCAGTCTATCAATCACTCTACTATTATCCCTCGCACCTTATTTGAGGATTCCCTACTGTGTCACCTATGGCAGACCTCCTTCTGTTGACATCACCTTATTAATTCCAGAAGAGAGGCCTATAGGGTGGTTTACCTTGGCTCCAGATTACACTCTTGTTCGTTTCCTCGGATCAGGAAAAGGGACCCTTTATTTCCCTTTGACTTGATTGTTTCTCAGTTCGAGCTCATCATGACATGATCGAGATCTGTATACTTGATGGTTCAGTGATGTAAAAAATTTTACTAGTGATTCCCAGGTGTGTGTGAGATGTTTCAAACCTCATGAGGGGGTGGCCCTTCAGGTAGCCCCCCGCATACCCGGATGACCTCCCTACTACAGCCTTGGATGCAGCTCAATAGATTTGATGGTTCTGGCCGCAACCACTTGTAGCACCTTTTTAGTTTGCATGTATCTGTCATATTTGTAGAGCCCTTTCCTATTTTATAGGGCCTCTTTGGTTCTACTTAGGTCTCATGTACTCAGATATTATTGTATAAGTCTTAGCTGTTGTCCCAGACACAGTATGTATGTGGGATCCATTATCATGTTTTTATTTGGCCCATGTTTATGCCAACGTGTACTATATAGTTCAGTTCCTTGTTTGTTAGACACATCATTATTCTTTGTACTATTTTATATCACCAGGCATAGGTATACCTCCCCCGCCTCATGTAGAACAGGTAATCATTTAGAAAAGAGACGTGTCACACATGTAAGTCTCGCCTCCTTAGGGTCTTGTCCTCTTGTGCTTCAGTCTGCCTTATATTTCTCTCTCTGACTCGCCTTTGGTGTCTAGGGATTGAGTTGTTACAATGTACTTTGGTCATATGATTAGCTCCTAACATTGGCATGTTGTGGGGGAATCTGTTACACCAATGTTTGGTCATCTAACATGTTACTATTAGAGGGACCAAAGTACACCATGTAAGACCAACTTTACCATAGTAAAACTGTTCTCACTATGAAAAATAACTTAATAATTCATAATTTATTAAGTTGTTCCTTGTCTAAACAGGAAAACCCATGAGGAATAGTTGAATAAATCCTTATTTGCTTGATTTTACTCAAGGGATAATTAATTAAATCACTATTTAATTAATATTCTTCCTCATATTTAGACTAAAATAGGAAAATTATTTAGATAAATAATAATTTATCTTATTATTTTCTAGGAATAATTATTTAAAACATTATTTAAATAATATTCCTTGTTAAATTTGACTAAATCATTTATAAATAATTGAATAAATCACTATTTATTTAATTATTACTTAGCCATATTCTTAAAATAATAAATAAATAATTTATTTATTTATTATTTCTAAACAAAGGAATTTGACCAAATTCAAATTTCTTTTCCCTCCAACAAAAATAATAAAATATTCCATAAAATTTGGATCTAGATATCGTTAATAATATTCTAATTATGCACCAATATCTAGACTAACTCAATATTTTGTTATAAATAGAAATGTTTTTCAATTCTTTCACTACCCCTTCTTGCCTAGAGATCACTCTTGATCTATACTTTTGTTCTGACATTGATCCTCCCATCATTGTCATATTTCTCTACTTTTTTTTTTTTTTTTGTCTAGGTTTTCTGGACCATCAAGAGAGAGAGATCTTACATCTGAAGCACTGAGGACATACAAGAATCAATCCCATTGAGGAGGTGTTGTGAAACTAGCTCCAAAAATAGAAGAAAAGTGTTGAAAATGCAGCAAGATGATGGAGCTTAGTGAAATGAAGTCGCCTTCACTAAGTGGGCTCGCAGGCGAATTCTGGCGCAAAGTCTATTTTTAGACATATGGAGCATGGTTCGAGGATTCCAGTTTGAGATTCTTGGAGCATTGGTCATGTTCGTAAAAATAGATGAGACTCTATTTTTTAGGTCGAAGAGGTTGAAGGCTATTTTTAGACTGCCTCTCCTAAAAATAGGGAAGTCAAATATTATTTACCCTTAATAATATTTGGACTCTAAACAACAGTTTACTCTCTTGGAGCACTTCAGTTCGAGCCTTGGAAGTGGCTCATGCATCTGACAGAGGAATTATGCTATTCCTAGGGTTTGATAGCATCATGCATGGTTGACTTCAGTTAGGACTTCAGTGGCAGAAGTTTGGTGGAGTTAATGAGACAACTAGTGGAGTTGTGTTCTGTTTATTTTAGTTGAACTAGTTGAGATTAGTTTAACTAGCTAATCAATTAGTTGTGAGTGGAGTGAATTAAATATTATTTAATTCATTAATTAGTAACTCATTATTCAACTCAAGAACACATCAGTTCACTACAGTGCATGATCAGTTCAGTGGAGACCAGTGAAAGAGATAGATGAAAGGGTGGAGTTAGCTATCAGTGGCGACATCAGTTGTGCATGAGATTTGAACCACACTTGGAGGATTTTTCCATGACAATTGTGCAGTCAAGCCAAGGAGATTCGAACCTTGGATCTCTATATAGACAGGCCTGGATTGCGCAATAGAGGCAAGGCAATTGGCGGTGAGTTTTGAACCAGTAACCTGTTCAAAACTGAGCTAGATTGTGAGTAACTTTATGAGAAAGTACTGAGTACTTGTGAGGAGTATTGTACTGAGTTTGTTACTTTATTTCTCCATTATAATATACACAATAGCTGTGGGGTTTTCAGCTATAAGCTTTCCCCATACATACTGTGTTAATGTGTATGATGATTTGATGTGTTATCGCTTGATTTTATTTCCGCATGTTTGATGATCTGAGTGGAAGAGATTATGTGTTGCATATAAATTCGAATTGTATGTGATCAGGATAGTTTCGGTGGATAATTAATCATTATTCAGCAAATTTCTACATGGTATCGGAGCTATTGAAGCAGAGATTGATCATCACAGTGATTACAAACTTATTTCGGTAGACAGAGTCTGCATGCGGGCCAGGTAGCCTCCGGATTCATCTTTCTTCGGAAAGTGAAAGGTCTGGTAAATTCCCCTTGCATTCAATCTCTGTGCTAGAAATAATTTGTTCTCACAGATCTAGAGCGGTTGAGCTTTGAGGTGGAATTCGAAATTTTGCAGCAGTTTTGTTTTCTTGGTGCCAGTGTTGAAAATGTCTTTCAACGGTTTGCAACTCGAATATGCTCTTGAAGGTAGTTCGAATTATGTTGCATGGAAGGATCGCATGGAGGCAGTATTAGAAGATAATGGTCTGAAGGAGTTCGTAGATACGGATGTCCAAAAGCCCATTGATCCTGCTGAAGTCGATGCATGGCAAAAGAAGATGGCGAAATGTCGAAGGATCCCGTTGGAGGGCGTCAAGGATCATATTGTATCCAGCCTGCATGGAAAGGCTTCTCCATATTTAATGTGGAAAGCTTTGACGGATCTATTCCAGAGTAAGAGCGACTAAAGGAAGCTGGCGCTCAAAGATAAGCTCAGGAACATCAAGATGGAGAAAGGCGACAATATCGCCAAATACCTCACGAAGTTCACTCAATGCAGAGATGAGCTGGGAAGTGTGGGGGTGACTGTCGAAGACGAGGACATGGTCGACCTGGCTCTCCTTGGTCTTTCGAAGGCTTGGCACTCATATCAAGATAGTTTCAATGGTCGGGAGAAGCTGCCAGGATGGGAGCGCCTTTGGGCGGATCTCATGCAGGAGGAGATAAGGAGGACTACTCGAGATGGATCTTCATCAAAGGGAGCAGATGAAGAAAATTGCACTTTGGTGGCCAAAGCAAAGAAGGAGAAGGGTAAGAAAACCTCTCATTCTGGTACAAAGGGCAAGAAGCAGGATATGGCGAAAGTGAAGTGTTGTCACTGCCATGATCACGGACATTATGCTACCAATTGTCCAAAGAAGAAGAAGAACAAGCAAGCGGGAAGATTTGCAGATGGAGAAGCTTTGGCTTCACAGTTTGAGCTTGACTTTTCACTGATCGCATGCTTGGTTTCAAGTGTGTTGGGATCAGTGTGGTTCTTGGATAGCGGTGCGTCAATTCATATGACGGGAGATCGGGAGTTGTTCTCAGAACTGGAGGACAAAGATTTGGGTGTGCACATCGAGATGGACGATGATGGTAGATACAGTGCGACTGGTATCGGTACCATATCCTTTCAGAGGGAGTCTGGTAAGCCCTTTGTATTGAAGGATTTCATGCATGTACCTGGATTGAAGAAGAACCTGATTTCAGTAGCGATGTTGGAGGATAAGGGGTATGATGTGGTCTTCAGCGAAGGAAAAGCCTTCCTGCGTAGTAAGACTACTGGAGAGACCTGGAAGATAGGGGTTTGAACCAAGAACCTTTATCAGTTGCAGGTAGATGGCTACGCAGCTATGGCATGCAAGGCGGGAGAAGTGGTGAGCTGGGATG
>CM076576.1:421699268-421866210 GCA_034641835.2 Pinus albicaulis
AACAAATCTCGAAAAATAAGGAGAAAAAGTATTCTTTGTGGTCAAATCATTCTTGACAAAAATCTGCACAACTAATATGTTCATGAGTTGTAAAGCCTGTTCAGAACGACATAAAATGGATTAAAAATAATTGTTTCATGATAAAAAATATAATAAAACAATAGTCATAGCAATAAATATGATTTTTAAACAATTAAATGACTATTAAAAGTAGTTTTACTATTCATTTTTACCATTCCAAAGTTACCATTTTCATTTTTGAGCTCTGAACCTGATTTTGCCTTCGAACTTCAGTTGTTGATTGCATGCAATTAGTAAGAACTTTTTGAATGCCCCCTGCAAGAGCACATGTCGAATGGCCCCTGAAATATTAGGTGCTCCCCAAGCTTCATTTCATTCACCTAAGTAGATTATTGCTTACTAATAGCTGGATGGAATGAAGGTTCATTATAGGGAGGATTTGTTTCATTTTTTAATGAGCTTGACACAGAAAAATAACTATGGTCATCGTCTGTTTCTTTTTTTAACGAGGTTGACAGAGTAAAAGAACTATCCTCAAAGGCACTTGTTTCATTTTTTAATGAGCTTGACACAAGAAAAAAGAACTATCTTCATAGGCACTTGTTTCATTTTTTAATGAGGTTGACACAAGAAAAATGAACTATCCTCAAAGGCACTTTTTTCATTTTTTAACAAGGTTGACACAAGAAAAAAAAACTATCCTCAAAACTTCTTTCATTTTTTAACAAGTTTGACATGGAAAAAGAACCATCCTCATTGTGTAGTTGGACTAGTGAATGTGTGATGGAAAAGACGTAGTCTAATGAAGTCATCATTTAAGGAGTTTGATGAACACCACAAATGATAAGTTATAACATGCATTCATGGGTCTTCTCCAGGGTTTCCATTGAATTTTGGAATTTCTGAGGTTAATTTATGTGAAATCATAGGCCACCAAGGAGAATAAATGATGGGATCAGCTTGATATTGCACTGAAGATGTGAATAAAGGATCAAGTGGTTTAGTACTCATAAAGCAGGAACCAAATATGGTTCCAGATGATGACATGGATGAATTCAATGGAAAAGAAAAATGAATATGAAGCAATAGTAGATGTTGTCGCAACTGAAATAGATGGTTCAGTCTGGGATGTTATCTCGGCCATGGTTAAATGACCCAGTGTATATCCTATAGAATCTATGGGAACTCAAAGTGAAACAGGATCAACAAAAATAGAGCAAGGTGATTGAGGAAAAGACTCGTACATGTAAAGCTCCTACTTAAAATGAGTTGGAGTTAAAGTTGTCTCGTCTTTTGATATTTCTTCAATAAAAATCAAACTAGGTTGAATAACTTCACCTTCAGGGCCAAATTATATTTCAGGTGGTTGACTGCGCGATATGGGAGCCTTAATGGCTATAATAGATTTTGGAGTGACCAATACATGAACAAATTCTAGTTGTTCCACTTCGGGATCAAAATTTTCTCCACTTAGGGAATATAGCAACTGAAATATAAGGGGATGATGGACCCTATTTCATTGGTCCTAGGGAGGATGTATAGTTTGAAAAATAAAATTTTCCCTCTAAAGCACAATGGGATCTGGATCTACTTCCAGTTGAACAACATTGGGTTCAGGAGGTATGGTCTCATAGATTGGATGGATCGTGAGCATGGGTAGTTCTGAGGACTCTGTCTCGACAACAGTAGAAAAACCAGGATTTGCATAAACAAATTGTGCCAACTCTGGTATATGGGAAGACGATCCTTCTCCAAAGGTACTGATAGTACTTGATTCAGTAGAGTGTTGTTACCTTTGCTGACCAAGCGTACTTTCTCTTGGTAAAGGTGGTTTCAATGCTAATCTACACGAACGACGGGGGAAAGGATTTTTTTTTCCATGATTACTGATTTATTTTAACCAAAAATAAATAAACAAAATCAAAGTGTAATCCTAGGCAAAAGGTTTACCAAGAAACTGTGAACTGTAGAATACCTCCTGGAAAACCAAGAAGTACGGGAAGGCAATCTCCCCGAATGTTATGTTCGGTGTATCACAATTTACAAGGTGGCCAAATCGGTTCACTATGGATGGATAGCACCTAAAGTTGTCCTCCAAAATATACCCAAAGGTAAGTGGGGGCCCAAGTCCGTATTATCGTTGTCTGATGCGAAACCACACATTGAGAGCACCCCTTTATACTTATTGTATTGTAACACCACTCGATATACCCAAAAGTATGTGGACGAGCTACGATATACTTATGTACGTGGAGTGAGGTATCACGCTTGGAATGTATCGCAGACAAGTTAACAACAACTGCTATGTTTTATGACACCAGAACATGTCTCTAGCCTAGACCTTCTAAATGTTATCATTATGGTTCCAATGCTTTGTTAGGTAAATTGAGATAAATTTTATGTTTATCTTGCTTAACATTTTTCCTTTCAAAGGTTCACCGCGATGATGTCTTGGAAATTCCTAAAATTCAAACTAATAAGGATAAACAATATTTCACTTTTAGTTTCTTCAATGAAAAACCTAGCTATTAGAGGGAAGGAGCGAATAATTTGTGAGAAAATAAACCAATGAGCACAAACTAAATGTGGATTTCCTAAATGTTCCTTTTACAAAACACACAAAATTCTACATGAAAATGCAAGCTTTTCTTTTCAGTCTCTTTAATGTTATGAATGCAAAAAAGAAACTAAATGCACTAAATCAACAATTCAAATTCCTTTTACTTTCGAGAAATGAAGAATTGGTGAAAATGTGAAGTTGGGAAACACTTTTTGCCCTTTCTTGACGTTGAAAATTGTAATTTTCTATGTTTTTCAACTTCAACTCCACTAAACTCATATTTTTATTGCAAATTATGCTTTGACATAAAAAAAATAATTGTAGAGAATTGTCTTACCTCCATACCCATATTCAAAAAAAAATATATATTGACATATAGAAGGGTAAATTTATTGTTTACTAAATACATATACTTGAAATTTTCAGCCAAACATAAATAGTCACTTTATGATCCATAACTTTTTTTAGGGAAGGTTATTCATTTTTTGGAAAAAAACCATAGCATCATAATCAGCATATATTGCACTAGTGCACAGACTATTTTTCGGTAATTTTCAGATTAAATTACTATTTTTTATTATTTTTCGAAATGGACGGAGAGAAAAAAGCAGTGATGTTTCAGTACATTTTATGATCCATAGATTTTCTTTTCAATGTGATCGTCAGTAAGAAAAATGAGAGTACCCTTTTGAAGTAGACAGGGAGAGGAAATGCAATATGATTTTTCTGAATTTTTTGGTTTCGTCATTTGAAAGTTATTGAATTTTCATTCAGTGCTATTTTTTGAACAATGAAATTCCACAGTGACATAGTTTAGTAAAAAATTAATAAAAAATAGAATTTTTTAATGAAACTCCACAAATCTCATATCATCAGAAACTAGATTCAGAGATGAATCTAATGGTACTTGGTTCGACATATAACATTTTTTTTTTGTAGGTGTGCCGCCCCTCCAAAGTTGCAGGTTCCTGAAAACTGCAGAATTTTCTGGGTTTTTCGTTGACCAGAAACTCTCGGCCAAGATAATGTCTCGGACGAGAAATTTATAAAATTCTCGACCGAGAGTTTAACCCACCTAAATTTACGTTTAACCGCGCGGCCAAACTCTCGGACCAAAGTTTAAAAAACTCTCGGACGAGAGTTTACCCGGTGAAACTCTCGGTCGAGAGTTGAGAAAACTCTAGGACGAGAGTTTAGAAAACTCTAGGCTGAGTGTTTAGAAAACTCTAGGCCGAGAGTTTAGAAAACTCTAGTCCGAGAGTTTAGAAAACTCTCGGCCGAGAGTTTTATTAAATGTTTTAATCAAAAGTTTTAGGGGTTTATATGTTTAAGGTTTTATATGTTTAGGGTTTAGGGGTTTATATGTTTAGGGTTTAGGGGTTTATAAGTTTAGAGTTTAGAGGTCTATATGTTAGGGGTTTACATCTTTAGGGTTTAAGGGGTCAAATGGGTTAGGGGTTTTGGGGTTTAGGGGCTTAAATGGGCTAGGGGTTAATAGGTTAGGGGTAGGGGTTAAGGGTTTATCGGTTTAGGGTTTAGCGGGTTAAATGGGTTAGGGGTTAGGAATTAGGGTTTAAGGGGTCAAGGGTTAAGGGGTTAGAGGTTTATGTGTTTAAGGGGTTGAATGGGTTATGAGTTGGGAATTAGGGTTTAAGTGGTTATAGGTTTAGGGTTTAGGGGGTTAAATGGGTTAGGGTTGGTTTAGAGATTTAGGGGGTTAGCGGATTTAGCAGTTAAGGATTTTAGGGGTTAGAAGTTAGGGATTTATGGGGTTAAATGGGTTAGGTTTTTAGGGGTTGGGAATTAGGGTTTAAGGGGTTAGGGGTCAATGTTTTAGAGTTTTAGGGTTTAGGGGGTTAAATGGGTTACATGTATAGAGGTTTAGGGGGTTAGGGGATTTAGTAGTGAAGGATTTTAGGTGTTAGGGGTTAGGGTTTTGGGGGTTAAATGGAATCCACACTTAAATGGGTTAGGATTTTAGGGGTTTAGGGTGTTAAATTGGTTAGGGGTTGGGAATTAGGGTTTAAGGGGTTAGGGGTTAAGGGTTTATAGGTTTAGGGTTTAGGGGGTTAAATGGGTTACAGGTTTAGAGGTTTAGGGGGTTAGGGGATTTCACAGTGAAGGATTTTATGGGTTAGGGGTTAGGGTTTTGGGGGTTAAATGGAATCCACACTTAAATGGGTTAGGTTTTTAGGGGTTTAGGGTGTTGAATTAGTTAGGGTTTGGGAATTAGGGTTTAAGGGGTTAGGGTTTAAGGGTTTAGGGGATAGGAATTCGGTTTTAAGGGGTCAAGGGTTAAGGTGTCAAGGGTTATGGGTTGGGAATTAGGGTTTAAGGGGTTAGGGGTTTTGGGGTTTAGGGGCTTAAATGGGTTAGGGGTAGGGGTTAATGGTTTAGAGGTTTAGGGTTTAGGGGTTAGATGGGTTAGGGGTTTAGAGGTTTAGTAGGGTTAAATGGGTTAGGGGTTAAGGGTTTAGAGGTTTAGGGTTTAGGGGGTTAAGGGTTTGGGGATTAGGAATTAGGGTTCAAAGGGTCAAGGGTTATGGGTTGGGAATTATGGTTTAAGGGGTTAGGAGTTAAGGGTTTAGAGGTTTAGGGTTTAGGGGGTTAAATGGGTTACAGGTTTAGAGGTTTAGGGGGTTAGGGGATTTAGTAGTGAAAGATTTTAGGGGTTGGGGGTTAGGGTTTTGGGCGTTCAATGGAATGCACACTTAAATTTCTTAGGTTTTTAGGGGTTTAGGGTGTTGAATTCGTTATGAGTTTTGGGGTTTAGGGGCTTAAATGGGTTAGGGGTTTAGAGGTTTTATAGGGGTTAGGGGATTTAGTAGTGAAGGATTTTAGGGGTTAGGGGTTAGGATTTTGGGGGTTAAATGGAATCCACATTTAAATGGGTTAGGTTCTTAGGGGTTTAGGGTGTTGAATTGGTTAGGAGTTTTGGGGTTTAGGGGCTTAGAGGTTGGGGTTAATGGGTTAGGGTAGGAGTTGAGGGTTTAAGGATTAGAAATGGGTTAGGGGTTTAGAGGTTTAGTGGGGGTAAATGGGTTAGGGATTGGGGTTTTAGGTTAGTAATTGGGGTTTAAGGGGTGAAGGTTATGGGTTTGGAATTGGGTTTAGGGTTTAGGGGGTTCTATGGGTTACAAGTTTAGAGGTTTAGGGGGTTAGGGGATTTAGAAGTGAAGGATTTTAGGGGTTGGGGGTTAGGGTTTTGGGGGTTAAATGGAATCCACACATAAATGGGTTAGGTTTTTAGAGGTTTAGGGTGTTGAATTGGTTAGGGGTTTTGGGGTTTAGGGGCTTAAATGGGTTAGGGGTTAACGGGTTAGGGGTAGGGGTTAAGGGTTTAGAGGTTTAGGGTTTAGGGGTTAAATGGGTCAGGGGTTTAGAGGTTTAGTGGGGGTAAATAGGTTAGGGGTTAAGGGTTTAGAGGTTTAGGGTTTAGGAGGTTAAATGGGTTAGGGGTTAGGAATTAGGGTTTAAGGGGTTAGAGGTTTAGGTGTTTAAGGGGTGAATGGGTTATGGGTTGGGAATTAGGGTTTAAGGGGTTAAATTTGTTAGGGTTGGTTTAGAGGTTTAGGTGGTTAGGGGATTTAGCAGTTAAGGATTTTAGGGTTAGAAGTTAGGGGTTAACGGGTTAGGAGTGGCGGTTAAGGGTTTAGAGGTTTAGGGTTTAGGGAGTTAAATGGGTTGGGGGTTAGGAATTAGGGTTTAGGGTCAAGAGGGTTAACGGGTTATAGGTTTAGATGATGTTTAAGGGTTGAATGGGTTATGTGTTGGGAATTAGGGTTTAAGGGTTTATGTTTAGGGTTTAGGGGTTAAATGGGCTAGGGTTGGTTTAGAGGTTTAGGGGTTAGGGGATTTATGAGTTAAAGGATTTTAGGGGTTAGAAGTTAGGGGTTAATGGGGTTAAATGGGTTAGGTTTTAGGGTTTGGAGTGTTCAATTGGTTAGGGGTTAAGGGTGTAGAGGTTTAGGGTTTAGGGGGTTAAATGGGTTACAAGTTTAGAGGTTTAGGGGGTTAGGGTATTTAGCAGTGAAGGATTTTAGGCGTTAGGGTTTTGGGGGTTAAATTGAATCCACACTTAAATGGGTTAGGTTTTTAGGGGTTTAGGGTGTTTAATTGGTTAGGGGTTTTGGGGTTTAGGGGCATTAGGGTTTAAGGGGTCAAGGGTTAAGGGGTTAGAGGTTTAGGTGTTTAAGGTGTTGAATGGGTTATGGGTTGGGAATTAGGGTTTAAGGGGTTATAGGTTTAGGGTTTAGGGGGTTAAATGGGTTAGGGTTGGTTTAGTGGTTTAGGGGGTTAGGGGATTTAGCAGTTAAGGATTTTAGGGGTTACAAGTTAGGGGTTAATGGGGTTAAATGGGTTAGGTTTTTAGGGGTTTAGGGTGTTGAATTGGTTAGGGGTTGGGAATTAGGGTTTAAGGGGTTAGGGGTTAAGGTTTTAGAGGTTTAGGGTTTAGGGGGTTAAATGGGTTATAGGTTTAGAGGTTTAGGGGGTTAGGGGATTTAGCAGTGAAGGATTTTAGGGGTTAGGGGTTAGGGTTTTGAGGGTTAAATGGAATCCACACTTAAATGGGTTAGGTTCTTAGGGGTTTAGGGTGTCGAATTGGTTAGGGGTTCGGAACTAGGGTTTAAGGGTTTAGAGGTTTACGGTTTAGGGGGTTAGGGTTTAGGGGGTTAAATGGGTTATATTTTTAGAGGTTTAGGGGTTTAGGGAATTTATCGGTGAAGGATTTACAGGGGTTAGGGGTTAGGGTTACGGGGGTTAAATGGAATCCAAACTTAAATAGGTTAGGTTTTTAGGGTTTACGATGTTGAATTGGTTAGGGGTTGGGAATTAGGGTTTAAGGGGTTAGGGGTTTTGGGGTTTAGGGGCTTAAATGGGTTAGGGGTAGGGGTTAAGGGTTTAGAGGTTTAGGGTTTAGGGGCTAAATGGGTTAGGGGTTTAGAGGTTTAGTAGGGGTAAATGGGTTAGGGGTTAAGGGTTTAGAGTTTTAGGGTTTAGGGGGTTAAGGGTTTGGGGATTAGGAATTAGGGTTTAAGGGGTCAAGGGTTATGGGGTTAGAGGTTTAGGTGTTTAAGGGGTTGAATGGGTTATGGGTTGGAAATTAGGGTTTAAGGGGTTATAGGTTTAGGGTTTGTAAGGTTTTAAATGGGTTAGGTTTGGTTTTAGGGGTTTTGGGGTTTAGGGGCTTAAATGGGTTATGGGTTAACGGGTTAGGGGTAGGGGTTAATGGGGTTAAATGGGTCAGGTTTTTAGGGGTTTAGGGTGTTTAATTGGTTAGGGGTTGGGAATTAGGGTTTAAGGTGTTAGGGGTTAAGGGTTTAGAGGTTTAAGGTTTAGGGGGTTATATGGGTTACAAGTTTAGAGGTTTAGGAGGTTAGGGGATTTAGCAGTGAAGGATTTTAGGGGTTAGGGGTTAGGGTTTTGAGGGTTAAATGGAATCCACACTTAAATGGGTTAGGTTTTTAGGGGTTTAGGGTGTTGAATTGGTTAGGGGTTGGAAATTAGGGTTTAAGGGTTTAGTGGTTAGGAAATAGGGTTTAAGGGGTCAAGGTTTATGGGTTGGGAATTAGGGTTTAAGAGGTTAGGGGTTTAGGGTTTAGGGGGTTAAATGGGTTAGGATTGGTTTATAGGTTTAGGGGGTTAGGGGATTTAGCGGTTAAGGATTTTAGGGTTTAGGAGTTAGGTGTTTTTGGGTTTAGGTGCTTAAATGGGTTAGGGGTTAACGTGTTA
Source organism: Pinus albicaulis (assembly GCA_034641835.2). Classification (NCBI taxonomy): domain Eukaryota; kingdom Viridiplantae; phylum Streptophyta; class Pinopsida; order Pinales; family Pinaceae; genus Pinus; species Pinus albicaulis. The sequence goes on from CM076576.1 coordinate 421,707,583, forward strand.
GGGGTAGGGGTTAAGGGTTTAGAGGTTTAGGGTTTAGGGGTTTAATGGGTTATGGATTTTGAGGTTTAGTGGGGGTAAATGGGTTAGGGGTTAGGGGTTTAGAGGTTTAGGGTTTATGGGGTTAAGGGTTTAGGGGTTTGGAATTAGGGTTTAATGGGTCAAGGGTTAAGGTTTCAAGGGTTATGGGTCAAGGGTTAAGGGGTCAAGGGTTAGTTTTCTGCAATAACATAATTCTCCAATCCCATACACTTCTACTTGGAATGTCACACTTATCATTCATTTCATTTTCGGATAATATTCTTTATTCCCTTACATCCATACCTAGGAAAATAAACCTCTTTTCAATTTAATCTTGTGAAACTAAAGTGGAAGATAAGAGGACCCATTCCAAGAAGGGCCTCTCACTCAATGTTCAAATAATATTGTTTATCCCCTTACAACCATACCTAGGAAAATAGACTTCCTTTCAATTTAATCATGTGAAATAGAAGTGGAAGATAAAGTGACCCATTCCAGGAAGCTCATCTCACTTCAAAAGGTTCTCGAGATTTCCAAGAATTTATAACAATATTAAGGTGCTATGCATTGTCTCCTTTATCACCTCATTGCATTTAGTCAATTGTTTTTTAAATTTAAATTTATTCATTAATTTCAAAAAAAATATTATATATATATGACTGTTTTTATTTTGATTTATGTTTTAGAATTTTATTTTATTTATATTAATATATCAACTAGTTTTATATAAAATATTTTTAGTTTTTTATATAATATTGATATTACAAAATATTGTAACACATTTTATTTAATTAAATCTTCATGTATTTTTTATCATTAATAATAATAAAATAATTTAAAATAAAATTACAATTTTATTATTTTTTATCATTTTTTAATTTTAATCAAGTACTATTAAAATTATATAAAGTACCAATTCTAAAATATCGAGAGTTTTATATAAAATAAAGTACCAATTCTAACAACTTAATAATTTTGGCATTTTATTATAGGAATAAAACTCTTCGACGAGAGTTGAAAAAAATCTAGGATGAGAGTTTTTAAAACTCTCATCCCAGATTTTTTAAAACTCTCATCCGAGAGTTTTTAAAACTCTCATCCAAGAGTTTTTTTAACTCTCATCCGAAATTCTTCCCGAGAGTTTCCGTCAATAAAACTCTCGGACGCGAAAATGCATAACTCTCATCCGAGAGATTTTTAACTCCAGTTAAACCCAATAAAACTGTCAGACGAGAGTTTTTAAAACTCTCGTTCAAGAAATAGAGTTGACTATTTTCTTGGACGAGAAATTAAAAATTTCTCCCAAATTCTAGCCGTCTTAAAAATTTCTCTTTTGAAGGAAAAATGAGGATTTTAAAAACAATTTCTCCTATCAAGGAAATGAAGAATTTACGACAATTTCCTATTTCAAAAGCAAATGATTCTTAATGCGACCATAAAAAATACTTTGAAATAAACTTGTCAATGATAAATAAAAATGTTTTAAACAAACATTGAACAAATTTTCATTCAAAGGAGGAAGAAGTATATAGATTCACTAGTCAATATGAGGATCAAACTTTTCAAAACACAACAGAAAACAAAATGAATCAAATTGCAAAGGAAAATTCAAGGGAATCTCGATGGTTTCAGGAGGCAACGCAGTCTCCAAGGGGAGACAATGCTCTGCAATGCAGGCCTGAAAGGGAGATAGTGCTATGCAAAGCACTGTGTCCTGTCCAACGATGCGTTGGGCACAGTGTATAAGGAAAAATACTACTATTAAACACACTCCTTTTGCAAATTTGGCTTTTAAAAAGTTTAATCTTTATGAGTAACAACTACTAGGTGGATAAACAAAGAAAATCAAAGGCTAAACACCTAGAACTAAGAGAAATTATCCCCAGTGGAGTCGGCAATTTGTTGGACAGAATTGTGAATTATGGATAAAACACGCTTCCCTATACAGGTGCTAGTCTAGAACAATAGGTTAAAGACTATAAGACTATTTCTCATAACTAAGAACAGACACATAGAAAGGATTAGAAGCTTACTTGGGATCCAAGCGCTTCTAAATGGCTCCTTTTGTCGCTTCCATTGCAGCTTCAAATTCAAGCAGTCTGTGTGAAATGCTTCCTGCAAGAATGAACACTAAACAGCAGAAGATAGCAATAATACAGATGTCTATTCAAGTTAGTTTGCTAAATCAGTAAAGCATAAACCATATACATCAACCAAGATCTTGCAATACTGAAAATCAAAGCGAATACAGATGCATATAGGGAAAAATAAGTTGTACTCTTTATTAATGATAGAAGGAGAGGTTACAACCTAGTGACTGAATTGAAGTGACCCTTCCAGCAACATTCCTCAGCCTCATCACAGTATAAATATCCCCAACAGCTGTTACACAAATCTAACTCTCAATTGAAAATTCACCAGCATTTTTCTACTCAAATTCTTCCTTACTAAGCACTCAGATTTGTGCTCAATTTATAGAGGAGTTGTAGGTAGTTTTACAATCAATGACTTTCCAATAATAGGCAAGACATGTTCTCAATATTGTATATGTCCAATGGACACTTGGATTCGAAGTTTGACACATGTGAACTCTTCTAGAAGGCACTGGCCAAGTGGAGATTCTGGAACAATGAGAATTTCGCTCCCAATGTGACCAATGCACCTGTGAATGTCGAGAAGTGCTTTGCAGAGTAGCCTTGCATGGGGCTACCTGCATATGCAACGCACTTAACCCCTTTAAAGGCTATGTTGGTGAGCTCTCATATGCTATATAATAAACTTCAAACCTTGGAAACCTTTGCTTGATGAAAGTCATGCTTGATTTGTCTTGTTCTTGTCTTAGGGCATGTAGCAACTTGAAATGATAGGGAATGATAGACCCTTGATCATTGGTCCTAGAGATGATGCCCAGTTAACCAGGTCATTGGGAATGGTGCCCAAATTGACCTATAACAAATTTCTCCCTAACGCATGAAGTCAAAATAATAATAATAACTGTTGATTGAGATGCTTTACACTATGATGGGTTGGAGATGAAGCGGAGTGGTCACCTGCGTCAATATTACAATACATTACATCATGATATATCCCCTTTGATCATAATTGCTGAGGGTAGGCATTCCCATAGTCAGCACATAAAACAATCTAATAACATGTACATAATTCAGAAATTCATCTACATTGGAATGTTGCCCAGATGCAGACACGCCTATAGATATAGGCCCATGTTTGGATGACAATCTATATGTAAGGTCACCATACATATTATGTGTACAAAAATTCTAAAATCGTAACCTGGATGGCTGAAACTAGATTCGAGGTCTTCTTATCTTGTTCACTCGATCATTCGGGTACAAGTCTAGCCATGGGAATATATGATTTTTAGTCGAACATGGAAAGACATTGTTTGATTACCAGCTAATGATGTGAGCTGTTAACAAACATGAGAGAACCACCATTAATGTCAATGGCTCTCAAGGTACTGCAGTACATTTTGTAAGGCGTGAATATATGATTTGATGTCGAACGCCAAAAATAACAGGATCTCGGGTCCGAAAGGTCGAGAAAAGTGAGGATCTTGTTGATCTTTGTAGCAAAGCCTCATAGTATTAGATCCTATGTTCTATCGGAGGGAAGGTCATAGAGAAGCTGAGCCAAAACTAAAGACTTATTTGACTTAGATTTGATGAATTTCAAATCAAATTCCTGCAAAATGATGATCCATTTTAAATATTTTCCACCCATCAATTGGCGTGATAAGATATAAGTCATGGGGTTGCAATCCGAAACAACAGTGGTTTTTTAGAGTAGGATATAATAAATTTTCAAAACCACGCGACATAAAACAAAATGACTCGTGCAAAGAAGAATTCAAAGGAATTTGGATAGTTACGAGTCAACAAGGTCTCCGAGGGAGATAGTGCTTTACCTTGAGGCACAGAGAACCGTGCTATGCAAAGCAACGTATCTGTCAAGTGCGTTAGATGCGATTATAATGAAAAATACTACTATTTAACTCACTTTCTTTGCAAATTTGTCTTTGAAAAAGTTTAATATTTATGAGTAACAACTACTGGGTGGATAAACAAAGAAAATCAAAGGCTTAAACACCTAGAACTAAGAGAAATTATCCATAGTGGAGTCGCCAATTTGCTGGATAGAATTGTGAATTATGGATAAAACACACTTCCCTAGATAGGTGATAATCTAGAACAACAAATTAAAGGCTATACGACTTCTTCTCCTAACTAAGAACAAACAAACATAATAGATTAGAAGCTTACTTGGAATCCAAGCGATTCCAAATGGTTCCTTTTGTCGCTTCCGTTGCAGCTTCAAATTCCAGCGGTTTGTGCAAAATGCTTCCTATAAGAATGAACACTAAACAAAAAAAGATAGCAATAATACAGATGTATATTCGAGTTAGTTTTCTAAATCAGTAAAGCATAAACCATATACATCAACTAAGATCTTACAATATGGAAAATCAAAGCCAATACAGATGCATATAGGGAAAAGTAAGTTGTATTCTTTATTGATGATAGAAGGAGAGGTTACAACCTAGTGATTGATTTGAAGTGACCCTTCCAGCAACATCCCTAGCCCCATCATAGTATAAGTCTCTCCAGCAGCTGTTACACAAATCTAACTCTCAATCGAAAATCCACCAGCATTTCTCTACTCAAATTATTTAGCCAAAGAACTTCAGTCTGTGTACCAATTTATAGAGTTGGGGGGTTGTTTTGCAATCCAATGAATTTCCAATAATAGGAAATACATGTTTCCAATCTTGTAGATGTCAAATGGACACTTGGATTTGAGCTTGACACATGTGAACTCTTCTAGAGAGCACTGGCCAAGTGGAAATTTTGGAACAATGAAAATTTCGCGCCCAATGTGTGACCAACGCACCTGTGAATGTCGGGGAAGTTCTTTGAAAGCCTTGCATGGAGCTACTGCATATAGCATATAGCCATTTAGAGGCTGCGTTGGTGAGATCTCATATGTTATATAATAAATATCAAACTATGGAAACCTTTGCTTGATGAAAGTATTTCTTGATTTGTCTTGTTTCTTGTCTTAGCGCATATAGAAACTGAAATGATAGGGAATGATAGACCCTTGATCATCAGTCCTGGAGATGATGCCCAGTTAACTAGGTCATTGGTAATGGTGCCCAGATTGACCTATAATAAACTACAAGGACAAACACTTGGTATTAACAGGGCAAGGTGACAAATGGTTTTTTTAAATTACTATGACAATCAATCAAGTGTGTGTGGAAGCACATGAGATGACTCAGTTGTAGAAAGAAAAGAGTAGTGGATGTGAGCCTCATGCACATGAGTCAACAATGTGTAATGTTGTAAGAGAGGAGGGATAGTCCCCTCAAGTTCTTCGATATATACATTGAAAGGTCCTTTATTGGATTATTTAAGAGGCCACTAAAATTCTAATGTTGACGTGGCACCTTCGAGAAGATTTAGGTAATCTAGATAAATCTATATATGGTGGTGAAGGACACATTGAACACTAGGACTCATGGGATTGAGTTTTGTTATTTAATGTTTTATGTGTTTATGTTTCATGATTGGCTTTATATTTTATTTGATGTTCTCACTGCTGACCTTGAACATGGCCATGTTACTTTTCATTTTGTCTTGTTGTTATGAAGTTTTATTGTTATTAATTTCATCCTATTATTTCATTTGTATTTTTGGGGTCTTGGAGCTTGTTGGCTATGGAAAATAAAGTAATGGAGGTTAGGGAAAGAATTTATCAGAACCCAATGGGAAGTAGAAGACCCAAATAAATCCCTTTGGATAAATAAAAGGACGATGGAAGGAAATAATATATGATGGGATAACCAAGTGGGATGGTTGGGTCCATGGAATAAAATGGACAATAATATAAAAACCATGAAGGTGGAATTAAAATAAGGAATTTTTCTTGAAACTTTAACACAAAAATTTTGTTGATGGGTTCCAAGAAACATGTACCATCATTGGGAAATGGGAAACAAAGGTCGTGGCTAGAAATTATGTTGTAATAATGCTCATGAGTGTTACAATGAGCATGAATAAAGAAAAATATATGCAAAATTAAAATTGGGTGTGTATGAATAGTATGATTAAACAAAATTTTAGTCAAATGAATTGTTGAATATTGCAACAACAATAATATCAATTGATGGTGTTGGTGATAGTAGCAAGGTAAAAGGTAAAAGGAAGGAACTTGGGTGAATAATTCCTTTAGGTTAAGTTTGGAAAATTGTTGTTCCAAATGAATGCATGCTTTGCATGGATACATGAGGTTCTCTTAACATTTATTTTATTTGAAATATGTGAATATGTATGATATTTATGAACATGATGATGATTAAAAGAATGTATTAAATTCCATTTACTGACAGGTTTTTGGAAATGACCATTTTTGTGGAATAATGATTGATGAATTTGATGCATATATAAATGGGACATTTCAGATAACATAAAGAATTTATCCAATGAGATTCACGATTATGTTAGGTATACATGGAGCAAGAGGGAATTCTTGTTGTTGATAATTTTATTATCATCTAATGATGATACTTATTTGTATCTCATGCTTATGACCAAAAAATGTAGAAGGTTATGCCAATAGGTAAAATAACTACAATTGGAATCCTTGGTCAAAGGATGAGGCACATGTGCCACTGAGTTACACCTTGGGATAGGTGACCACCTAGTGTATGCAGTTCAACTATTGTAGTACATATAGGTATATTTCCCAGAATTAGGAGTTTCCTGGGCTTGAGAGAAATTTCATTTGCAACATGATGGGACAAGTGTAGATGAGTTGAATAAACCAAAAACCCATGATTTGGGCTATGGGTGGACGTAGAGAAACATGGTTGTTGACATAACAGGTGAAACAAGAACTCTAGGTCACTGTTGTATATCATGTGGAGCTTGAATAGAGCTCTTGACTCCTGAGAGTTTGGTTAACATGTGGAGACTCAACCGTCTAGATTCACACAAAGGTGATCAAATAAAACACATAGTGTGCTCTAAATTTCTATAGGAGGAATGTGGAGGGACTATGGTTTTGGATTCTTAAAGAGAAAAGTGGATGGTGATGTTTATATCTCTAGATTCCTATAGTGTTTTTGTGGGTGGAGAAATTTAAGTTTTGGATTCCCTCAAAGGGTTATGGGGTGGACTTGTAGCAACTTTGAATTCAATAAACATGTTATGGGGTGGAGAATTAGTTTCTCTGGGTTCCCAACTTTGTTTGTATTAGGTGGAGACATAGTGTGCTCTGGATTATTGAAGATAAGGCACACTCTGGACTCCCATGTGAGTGTGATTTTGATTCTTGATATTGGCTGGAAATATTGGAGATGATATTTCCTAGTTCAAATGGGTGGAGATGGGGTAGCATTTTATTCCTAATGAGACTTGACTATGGCTTTGCAATGGTAAAACAATGTGTTATATATTCTTGGTATTAGGTGGAGACATTGGAGGTAGTATTTCCTGGTTCATATTGGAGGACACGAGGTAGTCCTTTGATTCCCAGTGAAAGTTGATTGTGGCTTCATATTGTTACATCAGTGTGCTTTAGATTCCTAGTATTGGTTGGAGACATTGGACGTGCTATTTCCTTGTATAGATTGGTGAAGATGAGGTAGTCTCTAGATTCTTAGTGAAATTTTCCTACAACTTCGTAGTGCTACTTCAATGTGCTTTAGATTCCTAGTATTGGTTGGACACACTCGAGGCATTATTTCCTGGTTCAAATGGGTCGAGATAGGGTATTCTCAAGATTCCCTCCATAGTTAATTGTGGCTTCACAGTGGTGCATAATTGTGATCTAGATTCCCATTATTGGGTAGAGAAATTGGACTGTGGCTTTAGCTGAACATCTTGATATGATAGTAATCAATTTTATGGTTTGTTCCTTGCTTGTATCCTCCTTGTGCAAGAATTCGTAGAGAATACAATCTCCGTGTAGTGTGGCAGGTCGGGATGGGATGGAATTTGACGAGAAAATTTTGATTTATTTTTTAAATATAGTTAAAACGATTTAAATAGTTATTAGAGTTGTAGAAATTTAAGACTTCTTTATTTGCAATTCGTTTAGAAGTCAAAATTAGCTTAAATCTGGCAAAAATAAATTCCAAAAATCTGTTAGCAATAGTGTTTGAATCATGTCACAGTCTTTGAATCATGTGTTTTGATGGTGGAAATGGATTCAACACCATCAAAAACCTCTGAGGCACCCAAAATCTTGAAGTTTCATTGTTGTAACCTCGATTTACAAAATTTCCTGTCTGATTTTAACAAAATCTTGCCAGAATTTCCATGATTTTCAGAGAAAATTTGCAAGCTTGGTTAGACTACCCCTAATTCAGATCGTTGGTAATTCAAAATTATATAATTTTACTTCTTGATATAAAAAATTTAAACTATATAATTTTTAGAATATAAGCAATATATATATATATATATATATATATATATATAATCAAAATTCATATTAAACCATTAAAATTTATCATTTTATGAAAAATTATATTATATAATTTAAAATAAAAAAATTAAAAAAAAAAATCAACCAATTAGGCTAGTGCTTTGTTTAACCCTACCAATCTATATTAAATTGAAAGGTAGAAATAAATTTAAGAAAAAAAATTAAAAAATTACACTAGTAATTTATTTAACCCTACCAATCTATTTAGATAGATATCAATCAACAAATCATAACTATGGGATGAATTCGTAGTTACAAAAGGAAATTAGAAATTTCGATTTGATGGCGAATTATCTGGTTTTTGGTTGATTCAATTCGCTTAAGCGCGTTCCAAATTGAAAATTCCATTCGATTGGAGAATTATTTGGTCTGATTTGATTGGATACGTTTCAAACAGCGCGTTCGGTTGATATATGTAAGGAAAGAAAGATCGACTTTTGTTAAGTGTTCTACAATTTACTTTACTAAAAGGAAGACTGTAATGGCATGAATAAGAAATAATAAATTGGTACTATGCATGGTATGATTTGATAAGTTTCAGGAGTAAATATCTGTGTGGGGTATTATATAAATATAATTTTCAGTTTACTTGCTGGAAAATGGATTATAATAATCTATTATATAAGCACATTTATATCAGTAAATGTAGTTAATATATGTTAATAAATTGAAGGTGAAAATGGGTCACCTGAGATTAGTGGATCATGGATGATTATGACCGATTATGGTTAGAAATGTTTAAATTATCAATTGTACCAAATTTTGCAAAGGGAATGCCATAAGGCGCAATCATAGGAAAGAGTGACAGAGAAGATAGGAGTGAACATTTTATGTAATTTTATTTATTTATTAGTGTTTTTTCACAAAGATTTTTATCCCGCACACGAGGTTCATTGATAATTTAAAGAGGAGATTGAGTTTTGCTACAATCAATTGCAAAACCAATGCTTTTTATGTTTTGGGAGAGCTTTTTTCATGGGATAAGTTTAAGGTCAGTTTACAGCATGGTATTTAGCTAAGTGTTGCCCAAAATTAGAAGATATACCATAGGAGGACCACTGGAAAATAGTGGAAAAGTAAAATAATTAACTAAGCTTAATAAAACATGCATCAAATATCTTTAAGGTGAGTTTACAACATGGTATTTAGCTAATTCTTGACCAAAATTATAAGATATACGGCAAGAAGATAAATATTAGTTAATATGAAGATGAAGCAAGATAATTCTTTCGAAACATTATTTGTGACAGGGCTACAATACCCCTCATTTATTAGTGTAATAGGGCATTGGCATTTCATTCCGCATTTCTTGATATAAAAGGGCATTGACATTTCATTAGCAGTGTCTTTTGTCTTTGCTGGAATCACTAAAATTGGCCGCTACTCTGTGCTGGTGTCAAGAGATAATATTGTGAAACAGACTGCACCATTGCACTATCTACATTGAATCTCTTACTGAGAATAGTATATCTTTCTTTTATACTCTCTTAGCATTATCTGATGAATGCTACCTTTTGATTCTCTATGTAAGGGTGTTGTAAAATGATAATGTTGGGCGTCTTGTAAATAATATCTCTTCTGGGAACTAATGGAGATAGAAATCTAGGGCAGGGCATGGAAGGTGTATTGTTGTAATTGCTTGTGAAATTTTCTCTCATACTTATCTTTTGCTATTAAAAAGGATAGAAATTTTAATATATGTATGTAATTATGAATTGGTGGAGTTTTCCTCACATTTATTAGAATTCAAGTTAGTTATAAATGTTGGTTAGGTGGAAATCCGAGAATGAATCACTTATGGAAAAATTCTCATATGTTCTTAGAACCCAATCATAGGGAAAAAAAAAATTGATCAAGACTTGTCCATATATCACACATGTACAAATATGCATATGCTAAATGTACAACCATGCACACCCTAATACATAAAGGGTTATTTGTTATCACCATAATTTTTTTTTTTAAACTTTGACATTTTACCTTGTTCCTAGTCATGGTCTTAGATAGGTGTTGAGTCACTTCATGTTTTAAGGGGTAAGTGATAGGGTTAGAGTCTCAAAAGTGTTATTTTCATTTCCAAATAAAGTTTGAAAACCTCATTCCATAGTTTAAAGGTCCCATATTCTGTTTCAAAGTCATATTTTAACCCTTTGAAAAGTTTTCTGAAACTAGCCACGAAACCAAACTTTCGTAGCGCAATCAATGGAAAAAATTTGTTTTGCACTACGAAATCACTGCTACTTTCGTAGCGCATTTCTCTGAAAATACAATAAGAATGCTACGGAAACCCGGATTGATAGCGGGTCATGTCAAATCATCAATTCATTCAAATTCCATTAGTTTTTCATCATTAGGTGTCAGTTAGAGGTCATTCCTAAGACAAACAGCCATTCAAAATCATCATTGCATTCGTAGGGGTTTCATTTATGAAATCTAAGTTCAAATATGAAAGGATTGGTTGTTTTTTTGTTCCATTTTGTATGCAAAACACTCCAAAAGAATTTTTTCAAGAGTAAAGCTTGTAATAATCACACACCAAAGCTTCTATTATCCATTATAAAGCGAGGATGAAAAGCGAGACTGGTTACTCTAATCAAGCGTGGTTGATTACTCTAATCAAGTGAGGATGATAATTAGAGTTAACAGGAAACTTTCATAAATTCAAGGACAAAAATGACTGAGGAGAAGAAAAATCATAGGTCAGGACATTGTTTAAGGACAAAGCCTGAAAGCATAGGAACTCTAGCTCAAGACAAATCAGTATTGGAGACTTTCAAGAAGGCAGGGTGTTTGAAATTTTGTGAAAAGTTACAGGGAGGACACAGTCAGGTGACAAAGGAGTTTGCTTTACATTTTACTGGCTCAAACAAAAAAATTGGAATCTTAAACTTGTTATTTACTCCTGAGATTATTGCCTTAGTAACAGATATTCCTAGGGGGCAAGAGACGTGGTTCAAAGGTTTCATATTTAACATGGAAGCATGCAAAGTGTTTCTAAAGCTAGAGTTTGTAGAAATGGATTTAAAGAATGCAATTCCTAGGAGCTGCATCAAAGATTCATATGCTAATTTTCTATACAACATCTAGAGGTATTTTACCTATGAGGGAAGGTATGATAAAGTATATTCATATCATTTTAAACTTCTGTTGCACTTTACTGGCATGATATCTTTATATTTACCATTTTTCCTATATAGAAGTATAGCTAACATGGGAGACAAGGTTCAAATGAAGTCTGAAGGGTGTGAAACCTCTTTATTCCACCATGGTTTAACTAAGTTGATGGTCTTACATGAACTCCAAAATATCAACAGAGAATGGTAATCATTTTTGTTTTTATGTGGTTTTGGAGTGGAAGCACAAACTATAGGTAGTAACCCTAAAGGAAAAGAGACTCCACCTACAGAATCTAGCAAGGCTGTAGTGACAAGGTCAAAAAGGTTTGTTAAGCTAACACCCAGGAAATAGGTGAAAGAGCTAGTAGGAAAAGCATCAGTGGTTATTGATGAAACTCCTCAACCTACAAAACAAATGATAACTGAAGTTAAAGAGATTGCATAGGAACAATCAGCTAATAAACAGGTTCAACGGAGATTGACTGGGAGTCAAATTGCAAAAGAAAAGGGTAAAGCACTGATTTCAGGAGCAAGTGATACTCCAAGCTTAAATGGAAACTTGGATGATATCTTACAAGCCATTGATATAGAAAATTCCCCTTTGGTTCGAGCTGATTTCATAAAATTTGATGAAGGCAAGTAGAAAAAGATGAAGTCATCCAAAAAACTAGTATTTGATGATGAAGTTGTAGCATTTGTATTCAAGGTAAGGAAGGTTGTAAGCCGATAGTCCAAAAGGATGCAAGAGAATGTTGAGCTGGAGAAAATAGAGGAAGCTTCCACTGTTCATGAAGAAATTATAAACCTTTCACCACCTGTACCAGAAAAGGTAAAAAACAAAGTATTCCCCACTCAAATAGAAAAAATCAGTTATGCAGAGATGGAGGAAAGGTTGAAATCAACCAATCTTGAAATTTCCATGCTAAGGAAGAGAGCAAGAAATAATTCTATTGAAAAGACAAATTTCAAGAGGATGAAAGCCCTCTAGGAAGTTGAAAGGGTTGCTAAACATGAAATCATTAGCAGTGAAACACAATATTTCACTTGGACTGTACCAGCAATAAAAGAAGCCAGATTTGTGAAAGTAATGAATACTTAGTTGAGAGCCACCAACAGAAAGCTAAGGAGATAGGTTGAAGACCTAGAAATTCTGTTGACAAGATCTCAAGAGGAACTATAGCAACAGTGAAACAGGGTATTAAATGATAAATCTTAAATGAGTTTTTCATTAAGAAGAAGATAATTTTGAGGAAAAACACCTTTAAAGTTAATTTTTTTTTCTTTTTGATGTTGATATAAATCGTTCAGAAGCTTTGAATATCCTCAAAATTTAAATTTTGGAAGACTATGTTTAAAAAGAGAGCCTACACCGCAGTTTCATAGGTGCGCAAAAATTCATCTTTAGCAGTTTCGTAGCGTGCTACGAAATTGTTGAAGATGATTTTTTGCACCTTTACATATGAATTTTGGAGATAGGGTTGATGGGTCTTGAGCTTAAATGTTGTTGGTGGAAGCATGAAGACTATAGGTAGAGGCTAAAATTGTGAAACAGGAGAAAAAAGAGGTTAAAAGAAATTTTTTCAATTACCTACAAATTGCGCTACACAAAGAGGCTACTTTCGTAGCGCAGTCATATTCATACCCTTTTTACACTATTTTGAAGAGTTTTCTTTGCATAGGTGGAGGATTAAAGTTTTCAATGGAATATTAGCACATGTGACACATATCAAATAGTCATAAATGTTAACAAAGTTGCTCGAAGATAAACATGGAGGTTAAGGGCTAAAAAGTAGGAACTATGTCTCCTGGTTTTTAGGACAATTAGGTCATAAATCATCAGGTTTACAACAAGCATGGAAGCATCATCAAAGTTTTAAATAATGGATTTGCAGTTGTCAAGAAAGCATTAAAGGTTTAGATAAGGTTGTTTCAAACATTTTAGGAGTTTCACTCCTATTTGTATTAGGACTCTCAAAAGACATTTTAGCTATGAGTTTGTAATTAATAGTTTGTTTTATGAATAGAATAGGTGTCAAGAATGGAAATTTAAATTCTCCTAATGATAGATCATGGAATCCAAGATTGTAAATGCTCTATATGAAGCATGAGGTCGAATTCACAATGGTTTTCATTTTTCATTAGCAAGGAAATTGTGTTACTATATGTCACTTTGTTCTTCTCAAATTAATACAGAGATTTGTTTGACTACTCAAGATTCACGAGTTTAAGTGTATCATTTTTCTATGGCTTTTTTCAATTACCTATTTGAAGTAGTATATGTATGTGTTACTTAGAATTCATTTGAAAATGCTCTAACTTCGTTCACATGCAAATAGACTGTGTTTTATCACTGTGTTACTGTTTCTCATAAACCTAGACTCCAAGTGACTTGACTCCCATGTTTGAAAGATTATGATTTTTTGTTGAAGACTATCTTGACTCCATGGCCCAATGAGTGTTTTCTAATCTTTGATTCAACCAGTTACACATTTTTATCCTTTTTATTCTTAGATTTAGCCATCTAATCATTAAACAAAAACCTTAAACCTATTGAGAGAGCCCTCTCAGTTTGGGGAGGCTAAGCCTCAGCCAAAAGATTGGTTTGAAAGAGTTACTTAGAGTCTACTTGATGAGCAACCTATCAGGTTCAGATTTTGTGATAAAATTATCCACAACACACCATGGCTCAATTATTTCCAAATATGTTTGGGTTTCTAATCCTAATATTGCATAACATTGTATTTTAAGAACCATATCCGTTTGAAACTCAAACAAGGAAAATATCATCAAGACATAGCATTAGAATAATAATTTACATAGTATGATAAATAATTCATTTAGTACATCCCATCAACCAGCAAATACGTCTAATTAACATTTAGAAAGGTATAAATAGTAATGAAACTTACACCACCTCACACATTAGTTCAACCTTAAAGGTATTGTTTAAATAAACTTGCAAAATGTATTATTCAAATACCCAAATTGGAAAATCGAGCAACCCTAGTATGGACCTTACATTGAAATTTAGAAAAAAAGGGTGTAGTGATATGAATTTTTTTATCAATTAAGCACCACATAGGTGACATTCAACATTTAATGACAATTTGGTGAAACCATTTACACTCTTGAACAAACAATTAGGCAACGTTGACCAATATCACTGTTCTAGTGCATCTAACAAATGGGCAAAAAAAAAGCATTATGCTTGATAGGGGAGGCTGCTTTCGTACAATAAATTAATAGGTAAATTGGTTTTTTAGATTGTTAGTGGAACAATATAACATGTAGTAAACTAAGTAAAGAACATAACATGCTACAATAAAAGAGAAACAAAAAGCAAAATACTCATGTACAATAACAAGCTCAGTCGAGTCAAACACACTAACAATCCAAATGGAGAAATTTTCCCCTTTTATTTGTTGTTGATGGTAAAAGAGAATAAGATGCTAAATTACTTTCAATGAATCCTTAGATCTATGGGGCTTTAATATTCAAGGCAAGGGGGTCTCTTCCCTTTAAGCTTATAACAAGACTCTCGCTTTCCTCGACGGATGATAGAATAATGGACACTTGGTGAACTTCTTCTCTTGGATTGAGGTGTTGGATGGACAAAAACTGAATCCTTCCACTCCTTACTACTTGGATAATAAGCTGTTGGTTTTTGCTGAAGCAATTTGGCTAGCATAAAAATGTGTTCTCATGTTCGTTTTCCCATGGCAGTATTTTATAGGTAAATTTCAAATTTTCCCTCCCTCTCTTGGTACAAGATGGATGTTGACACGGGAGTGGGCGATTGATTCCATTGTGTGTTGTACTTGGATGGCTTGAGTGGGAATATTCTTCTACAAGTGTGCCAAGCGGCCCCAAATGGTGAATTTCTGCCATACCCAAGACCTCGTGACTATCTGAGGGATATCCGTGATGATCTTCACTACTATCGAAGAAAATGGTGCACATATCTCTTAGGGTCAGTGATTTATGAGCACTATTTGATAATTTTTCCTGCTTGACTATAGGAAAAGTTAAAATTTTCAAATCCTCTAATGTCTTTATTCCATGTAAATCCTTATTTATACCTTTTTCTTGACATTTCCTAATGTATTTTTCTTGTATGATTTTCCAGTGATAACAGTTTCCCCCTAATGTATCAGGTCTAGGAATAATTTTATAGTCGAAATACATTATAGTTTACTTTCTATATAATATGTTTGAGAGAGAGAGAGAGAGAGAGAGAGAGAGAGAGAGAGAGAGAGTAACTTGCATGAAACCTGAGGTTGGAGACCCCTTTCCATGAGTAACAGAGGTACCATGTTCTGTTGGAAACCTATAAGAGATCAAATAAATACAATATTTTTACGAGGAATGCATGTCCCATTCTCATGATGCTTTGGATAGTTAAAGCTTTTCTGGTAGATAGAGTTTTTTTCTATGTCACTTGTGTGGTAGTGAATTCAGCTTGAATTCATCTTTAATGTAGTGCCCACATGCATAATATTCGTATGACATGTTTTTAGAGTAAATTCTCATTGTATGCATGATTTTTTGACTGGGGACCTTTCCGTGTAAGAATTTATGAAAAATATTCTTATGATGCCATAGGTTTTCAACAAATTCTGACAAAGTGCAACAGTTGTGAGGTATGATACCATATTGACATGAAAGCTTATGTTTTAGTCGACTGTAAGGAGGATCGATGACATCAGTGGGCAATGATGACTCCCATATTTCCATCTGAGAATGCCCTTATTGAGGTGAGGAGCCATCCATGGTATTGCCTCCTTCTTGGAAGATGGTTGTTGCATTCGACAAGAAGGAAGCGTCAATCGACTAAGAGAAGTACTGATGCAAGGGACCAAGGTCTCTAATGTAACAAGAGGAGTGTGATAGGTTAACATAGGCATTATGACGAGAAATGGTTGTAACTTATGAGAGAAGTTCAGCTACCCAAGGTTAGAGCTTGTAAATGCAAGTGGCAGCAGTCATAACAATTTATGGTGCAGAAAACCTTGGGGTCGGTAGGACATCTAGGGTGGGTATGTGGTTTTTGTGAGTGTCATGGTGGGGTTGGGTAAAGGATATGAAGCTCCTACCAAGGGTGATTAGGGACTACCTCCAGGTGAGAAATGTGGATGGATGGGTGGGATTCTAAAAAATATTTGTACACTTTCCAAAAAAATATAGAATGGGTTTGTATGTACAAGAATAGAGATGGATTCCCAATAAACATGAAAAATATCACTCACTGATGATATGAGGAGGGTCTTTTTTGCTAATGTTTGGGGCCTCGTTGGCTAGTCTCGGTGCAAGGGTGGTGAAGCAGATGAAAAGTGTCACCGATGGGCTATGCTGAAGGGGATGTGGTAGGCTAAGTGTGAGGCGTGGTGGTGCGTATTCGATCCTCTTATGAGAATGGAAGTATGGGAAAGGGATTTTATCGTGACATGGTAAAACTTTACTTGATGTATGATGGATGAAATGAACATGAAGTGCTTCCCGAACTTGGATGTTATGGCCATGGCACAATTTTATTGATGTATGGTCTACTTGAGTGATGGACGTCATGGAGGGTTAGGCTCTACTATCCAACAAGAATATTTATCATGTGCAAGGAGGGGTGATGATAAACATGGTCAGGTGACTAGACCCTATTGGTGGTCCTTGTGGAGAAATGATGTCATGATATGCAAAGCTTCTTTGGGGAGCCTATCATGCTGGGGTTAGACTAATGCTTGCTCTTATACCTTTACTGGCTGGGGCAATAGGTGATTTTTCGTGCTTGTAACACTTGTAACAAATTCCCAGTGAAAGCATATTTTCTATTCAAATATATTGAAAATAAATTTGAATGGAAGGCGATGAGAGAAGGCGTACCTGTCGTGACTGAAAATTTATTTTTTTCTGAGGTGTGGATGTGTGATGCCTAATTCGGACTTGATTTTTTTTCGGTTTTGTAATTGGGTGTTTTGAGCTCCCGTTATGGTCTATCAAATAATTAAAAAAGGGTGATATATGGGACAATATGGATCATTTGAGGTAATTTGTGTTGTTTGAGAGTTGTGAGGAGGTAGTTCGGTCCTAATGGAGGTGGTCGATATACATGAATAGGAATCGATAGTTGATGTTATGGAAATAGACAAGGTCGACAAGGTGCAGATGGATTGAGTTTTCACTGTCAATGGTACAACTAATTTCATAGTTGTATCGGTCTCGATCCCAATGACGGATGATAAAGAAACATGATTCATGGTTCCTATGCATGACGAGATGAATCATAAGTGGTGGTGTGTGTCGTCGAAGTTGGATGGTGGAGGAATTTCCATTGTGGTGGCTTGCATGAGAGCAAGTTTAGGTTCCTCACATGGCGTACTAAGGGTATTTGAACTTTCCTAGATTTGGAAGTTGTGCTGAGTGTAGAGGTGCCTAAATTTGTCCATTAAGGGGCATGACTATGTTTCATTATTATGACCAGTGTAAATGGTGCATAGTATCACAATACTCATTGAGTAGATTGTATGAGAACCAACACTACTCTTTTTCCGTGAAGTGGACGCTCAGAAAGGATCAAGAATTGGGTTATTATTCCCATTTTTCCATCTCCAATTTTTTGTTCTTGGAACATCTAGCTCCTTCGGGGATTTTAGACTTAACGCTTCTCTTCTTGCCTGTAGCCTTGGGAGGTACTCATAATTCATCGTATGGTGGAATTGTGAGAAAATCCTACAATATCAGTGTGTAATATTCTCTTGATTAGAGATATTGATATACAAGATGGGGGTGATCATATGAAGGTTGTTCATATGGTTCTTCAGTTCCTTACATTGATTTAATTGGTGGTCAATTTTATCTTATAGCCCACATGTCGTTCTTGGTTGGTCTTGAGCTCTGCTAGGATGGTTTCTTGATTTAGCTCTCCTAACAATTTTTTATTAATGGGGGGCATCCTTCCTAGGGGTAGGTTTCCTTGCATTAGGTTTTCTTGGCTCTAGACCAATTATATCCCAGTGGTGTGTTTTGAATGAGCGTATGATATGTAAGTATAGTATCAAGTCTGATGGTTTCCTTGATAGACTAGGAAAGATTGTCTTTATTTGGTACTCCCTTTCCTCTCGGTAGTTGAAGTGATTTGATACCATTCGTGTAGTGATTCTAGTTCTTGGCATTGGGTGATAAATTGGTTACGTGTGTTTCATAATTCATAGGTTGTTCTTATCCATGGAGGGAAATTGGGGGTGACGATGTGCCCCCTGGATGCCTAATTTTCTGCTGACATGAAGAGAATGGACCTTCTTGTCACATATTCTTGTGTTTTCAAGATTTCCATGGATTCAGTATCTAATCCGTCTTCTAGGGAGAGGCGTACTATGTCCATGCATAAATTTTTTAACGTTGAACGAAATCGGGGGATATAATGGCAATGATGAACTGGGTGGTCACCAAAACACACCCGACATGAATAATGTACTTCTTGTAGGCCATCGTAGTATACGAGGTCAACAAGATACGACCTCTAAAATAGCTCTAGGTTTGCTTAGTCTGTAATGAAATGATCACGTTCATCACAAAGTGCACAGAGTTGGATAGGAGGTTGAGGGCGATACCGAGGGGTACGTGGTCACTCAAGTGATTACCTCGCCTCTTTTAGGTATAGTTTCACTCAAGGTTCTCCCTCATCTATCTGCATGGGAGGATTTGAGGTGTCCTCTTGGTATGATTTCTCTAGCATGTGCAAGGAATCCCTATATCATGGCATATTTGGGTAATGATGAGTGTAAAGCCCATAATGGTTGCAGATGGTGCACACGTGGTTGGTGCATAATTATTTCCCTCAATGTTTCATGGCATGTTATTTTTGATGGGAACTTGGGGTCATGGCATTTATTTCAGAGCTTAGAAGAGGTTTCAATTCATCTAATTTTGGGTAAATATTGGTAGGATGGCCTACGATATCACATAATGAACAAGGTTTCAATGCCCTAGGCATGTTGGGGTTTTCTATCTTCTTCACTCTTTTGTCAGTTTTCTTGGTCGCTATAAATGGCACTGTTATGAGAGTCTTGTTAACTGGTGTCTCCTCCTGAGGAGTGATAGGGGTTACTCTAGTATAAGTGATGCCAGGGACTTATAGCATGGTTGGTGGGACCAAATACGAGATAGGCATCGCGAAAGACATGTTTGGAAATGTTACAATTTCCAAGACATGGTGTGACAAAAAATGAGGTGGAGGCGATATGAATGGGATTTGGGAGATGGCATAGGGTAAAAAAGTCATTCTGGTGGCCTCGGTTTCTGTACTACTAGTCTTCGTCTCCTGGTTAGTTTCAATGTTCTATGATAACATGATGCAGAATGATACCCTTGTGATATTAGAGATTGCTTTTGGTATGACAGGGTGATCTCTTAGGAATGATCCTATGATTGATGATGGTTTTAATTGATTGGGGCCATATTCTTGGTACCACCTGAGCAAATTTTTAGTTGTGTCTATATAGGGTACAAGGACATCGACACTTGTCATGGGTTTTTTATCATAGTATGTTAGTTGGTCAATGGTGATGATTTGATCCTTCTGGGGGGGGCATCATCACCTAGAAAGCGAAGGAGGCTATGGCAATCATGAAATACATATAACTTCATCCAAGGAGTATATTGTAGTCAAGTTGACCATCCAAGACTTCAATGTCTATGAGTACCATGTTTTCGGAAAATTTAACAGGGACATTCTGATATAGACCGACGAGAGCACAAGGGTGTCCTTCCTATGCTCTAAGCATGATGTCGGATGACTTCAGTTCAGGTGATCCCAACTTCTGCCAAACAGACTTAGACATGATGCATGTAGATGCACCTTCGTCGATGATACATCGATATATAGTGATATTTTGGACTAACATCGATATCTCAAAGGCGACAAATGAAGGAAGCCTCGGGGTGGCTTTGTCTAATTCAAAATACATTAGGGAAGAATCGAAAGGGTCGATGGTGCCTAATGCATAAAGTAAGGTTTTTCATTGTTTTGGGAAAGATTGTAGGACCTCTAAAGTTGATATGGCAATGAGAGATTGTGCTAGATCATCCATGATGTTGTATTTATTGACTGCTTTTGAGTGGTGTCCTACCAGCATGGTTGGACCCTTAGCCATTTTTGGCAGGTGTTCAATAAGTATTTTGGATATAGTCAATGGTGAAGTAGGTGTAATCGTGCTTGTCACTTACGAGTTAGTGTCTGGGGCTGGTGGGGCATGTCATAGTTTCTTTTCTTTTTCTGGAAGAAAATTTCTTTTCCAGTCATGTAAATTTCATGGTGATGTTCCTGGAATGATTTGGGGGTGGTTGTTGTTGTTCGGTATTAAAAACTCCTTGGTGGGGGAAGGGATCCTGCATTACAGTGGTTTTTTGTATAGGTCCCCCTTGTCCATAGTTACCCTGAAGTTTATTCATTTAAGGGAGATTGGGATAGTGATGAGTGTAATGGTCATTCTCACCACATATAGCCCAAGAATGGTTTATCAGTAGATTGGCCCTCTTGTTCTACCCTTGGGATTTGTTTAGCTCTTGGTTTTGATTTCAGTTGGGGTTTCCCCAAGCCTGAGATCACGGGGGGGGCATTTCTGTTTACTGCCCCCCTGTCTAGATTCTCCCTTTTGTTTGTTTTTAGGCTTTTTCCTTGCAGCATCAGGAGGATTACTATGATTCTCCTGGTCGTAATACTAGCATGGATGTTCTTGAGAAGGCTTCAAGAAGTTCAACGATGCGTTATTTTACAATGGTGGGCTTTGTGTGAGGGAAGGGAAATATTGGTTTCCGTATCCATGGTTGGTTGTTGGGGGGGATCTCTTCCGTAAACATTCATAGCTACGTATTGGGTCCCCTACAAGTGAGCGTATTATCCTCTCTACTAATGGTGGAATTTTGACACCCTATTTGTCATATTATGCAGAAGTGCAGAGTGAATCTAGTGGTAGCCAAGTTGCGTGATGTTCTGGTTAGAATCGTATGATTAACCTGGGTACAGGATACTGCTACCTAGGTGACCCTGGGTCGATAAGCCAATCAAGACGTTTGTAATATTCGACGTGCCTAGAAATTTTCTGTAAGTTGCAGGCACAAAGCATTAGGCAGGACGTTGTAAATGTATCTTGATTGGGTGTATATAAGTTCGATTTGTTCAGATTTACAATGGTGTCCTCCTCGGAGGTAGTTCTGTTTGTCGCCACATATTTTGAAATCTATGTTGTGAGTGTTTTGAAGAATAGGTTTAGTAAAACTCTATTGTCGAGTTTAGCTTTGCACAAACTTTAATGTCATCGTCATTCATGGAGATGGTCTAAGATATGGAAAGCTCAAATTTCCCTGAAATGAGTTAGTAACTCGATCCCTGAATCATGGTGGATGGATAGCTAAAAATATGTGAGGAATGCAATAGAGAGGGCACTAAAAGGTCCATGCGAAGTAGAAGGTAGCTCCACATACCATTTCATGGCAGGTCTAGTTAGGATGCACTGAAATAGTCATTAAGGGAATTTTGAGGTCTAAAATGGGCCTCCTAAGGAAATTATAAAATAATAGTGGAAATAATAAAATAATATTTGATTACATCATCAAAGTTTAGAGGGAAAAAGGAAAAAACTACTTTTTCAACTCATATTTTTAACTTATCTCCCAAATTGTTTACTCAAATTTCGAGCGTGAGTACTCACTGGATGCAAAATTTAGTTCCTCATCCAAAGAGTACCCCTATTGTAGACTTTCGATGGGTCATGAAACACGAAAAATGAAAAATACATAAAAAACATGCTTGTAATAAAGTGTTTTTAAGGTATTTCTCATTTTTTGTATAGTAGTGTCCATCAAAAGTATGCAACATGGGTAATCCTTAGATGAGGAATTAAATTTTTCATCCAACATGTACTCCCTCTCGAAATTTGAGTAAAAAATTTGGGAGATAAGTTGAAAATACAAGTTGAAAAAATAGTTTTATTATTTTATTATTTTTTAATCTTTCTACCCTTTTACTTAAAAAATGGTGAATCATCCCTCATGGTTGACATCATCATCTTGAATCCTATTGGTTCTTATAAAGTTGATTTTTTTTTTTTACATTTTTCTTAGGAGGCCTATTTTAGACCTCGAAATTCCCATAATTCTCAGTCGAATAGTATTGTTAATAATATTATTGGACTAACATCATAGGTGGAAAGTCATTATATGATTTCTAGGGTCTCCTACTTACTTCCACTCAAATTTTGGAATTTTTGAGGGGAGTTGCGTGGGCATGAGGGACCTATTGGCGATGTGCACAATGGGGTTGTTAGTTATATTTGATAGATCTGGGAGGTTTAATGATGCTAAAAAAGGTAACTGAGTATTGAGTGCAATTGTGTATTGTGGAATCACAGGGATCTGAGTGTGATGATGTATGGGGGGTGTCTAGGAAATATTAACCTATGAAATACCCTATTGTGTGTTCTACTAACTCCTTGGAGGGGTAGTGCTCCTCTGCCCTCTAGGGGTTGTGGGAGGAGTTGTGTGTGGTGACCCTATTAGGGTGTCCACGAGTGTGGTCTTGAGTGACCCTTGGGGGTTTCCAACTAAATATGCCCCAATAAAGGATGATCCAATAAGGATGGCAGTGTGTCATCTTTGATGCATAAATGGAGAAATACCTAGAACTCCTCCCTCTAATGGGGGAGGTCCAAAAAATATCTCGATCGACGAGGTCTCGTTGGGTCCATTATGGTGCTGACTCGGTTAATTTTCGATTTTTTTTTTAGTTTTTTGAGAGGAGGGATATTATTACAAAAGAAAATATTACCACATACATAAAACAAATCAAAAAATGAAAGGTAAGTTTCTCCTTTAGATTAATTCTATGTGATCAAGAAAGGAAAAAATATGGTTTTCATTGTTTCGTGTATGATACTAAAAAAAGCCTGAAAATACCTAATCATTATCACACTCTCAAATGTAACTAGCCCTTGCGAAAAT
Source organism: Pinus albicaulis (assembly GCA_034641835.2). NCBI lineage: Eukaryota > Viridiplantae > Streptophyta > Pinopsida > Pinales > Pinaceae > Pinus > Pinus albicaulis. The sequence goes on from CM076576.1 coordinate 421,731,219, forward strand.
ATATATTCTGATGGGTAATGAGGCTAATGTCCCGAGAAAACTAGCAATGCATTCCAGTAGCCAAAGAATTAACCGAGGTAAAGGTATGAGGATCTAGTGTTTCCTGCACCATCACCTATAAGGAAGGATGACCTATATTTGGCCACTAAAGTACCGGCGTCCCACATGAGCATGCTAGTCTTGAGATTATTTTTATTCAGCTACCAATACCAAGCACTAGATGGGTCAGGTAGCCCCAAAGAGTACCGCATGCATTGGTCCTATGCTTAACCCCCTCTAAAATGGGTGTTTGTAGTGCTCGGTAATTATTTTCTGTGGGCCGATAGACAAACTTTAAGATTCCTAAAAATTTAACATCTATGTTTAAAAATTTAGAATGACCATGTCGGCTTATTGAATTCCTACCCCCAATGCTCCTAACCTAAACTATAATTTATTTTTTTCCCCTGTGGGGAGAATTTAGTGAGTTCAATTAGTGGTTAGTTTTAAAGATTCTTAATTTGCTTAAGGTGTGCCTTGGTGAAGCAACTGTAAGAAGAGGATAAATGTCCCAACACACGGGGTGCCTTTTAGTCCGGTGCTTACCGATGCTTTGTGTGTGTTTTGGAGTGTACAATCACAAATTTTATAACATATGGATATGTAGTGATCACAATCCTTTTCTAACTACACTATGTGTGATTGTTCCTTGCAAAAAATAAACATTATGTGGATCATGGGCTGCTTACAATTTGCCTAGTTAGACTAAGTTTTTCACTATAGGGAGATGGAAATTTATTTTAAGAAAGCTTTCATATGCGTACCCAGGCTCACCGAGAGGTGCAATGGTGGTAGATATTACTTGCCTTCTTTTCAATATTTTTTTCCTTGTCCTGAATCCTAATGAAAAAAATTGAACTAAACTAATGCAAAAATTTTGAAAAAATAAAAACTAGCTAAACATGTGTGGTTGTATGGTCCACTTACTTTCCACTAATTATCCTATGTGTTTGGTGTCTTTTACCAGCAGCTAGTTTGTTCAAATAACATTCCTAGATTGAAGGCTACTTACTCACGCCTACTTAAAATATGTGTGATTTGCGATGATAAAAAACTAAAATTAAAACAACTATTTTCTAAGCTAAACTTTAGCAAAAAGTGTCTTGACCAGACATGAAACACCAGAACACAATGATGGTAAAATTATTATGGGTTGTCAATTATTTTACAATTACTAAAAATGAGAAAAAGCAGTGAAAAATGTGTTCACTATCTTCCACACAGCTTATTTTTGCATAGGCATGTGATTTTCGCGTCTGTCTGAGTTGAACACGCACAAATTTGCAGTGTCCAAAAATTACGCCTTCTATAAGCCAATTTTATCACTGAGGGTGATTGAAAAGTGTTGAGGGGAATCAGGAATGATATTGCAGCAAGTCTGGGTAGGAGAGAGGACCTGCAATCAATAATCACTAGCTTAAAAGAAATAAATAATTGGAGTCACCATTCCTATTGTAGTGCATCTGATGCATGGGCGGATGAAATGCACTGTGATTGATAGGGGAGATTTCTTTCCTACAAGAAATTAAAAAGTCAATTAGTTTTTTATTTTTTTAGTTGAACAACATAACATGTACTAAATTACGAAAATAACATAGCATGCTACAATAAAGGAGAAAAAAAAAATACTCATGTACAATAACAAGCTCAATTGAGTCAAACACACTACTAATCCAAACGGAGAACTCTTCCCCTTTTATTAGCTGTTGTTGGTATAAGAAAATAGGATGTTAAATGAATTGCAATGAATCCTTAGGGCAATGGAGCTCTAATATTCAAGGCAAGGGGTCTCTTCCCTTTAAGATTCTTACAAGCCTCTCTCTCCCCTCAATGGATGGTAGAATAACAGACACTTGGTGAACTTCTTCTCTTGGATTGAGGTGTTGGATGGCCAGCAACTCAACCCTTCCACTCCTTGCTGCTTGGACAACACACTTATGATTTGATCTCAAGAAATTTGGCCAAATTAATAATGAGTTCTCATGTTCTTCTTCCCATGGCAGTATTTTATAGGTAAATTTCAAATTTTCCCTCCCTCTCTTGGTAGAAGATGGATGTTGACAAAAGAGTGGGAGGTCGATTCCATTGTGTGCTACACTCAAGGCCTCAAGGTGGCTCCAAGGTGGTTGTAATTGGTTGGCTTTAGTGTGAATCTTCTTCTTCAAGTGTGCCAAGTGGTCCCGAATGGTGACTTTCTACCATAACCAGGATTGTGCGGCTATCTGAGTGATAACCACGATGATATTTGCTACTATCGAAGAATAGGGTGCACAAATTTCTTAGGGTCGGTGATTTCTATGCGCTATTTGATAAATTTTCTTTCTTGAACTTAGGAAAAGTTAAAATTTTCAGATCCTATAATGTCTTTCTTCCCTATAAATCCTTATTTGTACCTTCTTCTTAACATTTCCTAATTCCTTCTACTCATACAGTTTTCGAGTGATAACAATCAGCTTAAGCCAATTTTGGACCTTTATTCCATCATTGATCAACAAATCCAACAAGTACAAGATTTGACATTTTGGGGGAAAATATGGTGAAATCTAGATGATATATTTAACAAATAAAGTAAAATTTTCACCAATGTACAATGATTCAACAACGAAGACTTCCACTAAATAAATAAATCGAGATGGGCGGTGAGCTTGTAGGAGGCGAATATGGTGGATGAGGAGAGGTACAACAACCACATTTCAAATATAAATCATATAGTTTTGAACTATCCAGGTTTAGCAACCCAAAGTTCCTCTCAGTGGTTGGCCCTCGCTTATGGTTCTCATTAAAAAGTGCAAAAATAAATGTATCTATGACTCTATTAAGCCTAATTGGAGTACCTACACCTAAAAATCATTTGAGGAGGTGACATCTATTGATATTAATGTCTTTATATTGACTATTAAAGGTCTGGATTTTAAAATTTTCATGATTCCTTGATGTAAATATCGTGGTGTAGGTAGTTCCCATCGAAGGATCATCTATAGCATAAATACATCTATTTGATATTCTAGCTTAATAATACCTTCCCGAATTGTAAATGACTCTTGCAGGGGTAGATACTTGGGATCTTTATACCTGCTAGCCAAGGTAATCAAGAAAGAGCATACAGGGTTTGGTCGAGCCCGAAGACCCCAAGTCTCTCCTGTAGAAATAGTGAAGCTCAAGTATCCTGTCATGATGAGGGCTTCATCCTAGAGAAGCTTGTTGCCTTGTACCGAGTCCTAGAAAGCTAGACTTTCACTCTATGGTCCATACTAGTTGATAAATTTTATGAGGAAGGAAAATCCTCTTGAGGATCCTTCTAGAATGATACCTAATGAGGAATAATAATCCTAAAGTGATGCAATTTTTGGGTCCCAAATAGTGATTAGCCCGCTTGACAAGACATTTGAATCCAAAGTACATGAAAACCAAGATGGCCAAAGCTTTCATAAGTACTTTTTGGAATTTTCTCGCAAGACCATAGTTTCTTGAAGGCAAATGATGGATGGTTGATGGGTGTTGATAAGTCATTTGAGGGAGAAAAATTTGGAAGGACCCCCAACCCCTCAGATTTTGAGAGACAAAATTATCATTATTTAGGAGTAGGGGAGGGTTTTTGTGCTCTAAGGACCCTTAAATTTCAGGCTAATTCGTCTGGTGGGGAGAGGTTGATTCCAAGATGGATAGGCTCAAGCTTATTGGCTTTTATTTCTAGAGCTTTTATGTCGTTATTTTTCTCCCTGATAGTGATCTCTTGAAAGGAGCAACTAGGCTCTGTCTAATATTTTTCGACAAGAGTAACCCTTGTGAATGAGGAGATGGGAGAAATCTGTAGAGCTTCTTTAAATGAGAGCACAGGTGCATAACTGGAGTGTTTAGGATACAAAGGGAGGTAGGCAAACTAGAGTGCTCTAGTGTTGAATCATAAATCCCACATTTGAATAGGAATTTAAAGGGTGTCCATTAAATTTTAGGGTCAGATTAATATGTGTCAATATTTGATGTGCCTTATTGTGGTTTTTGGATAGAATGGAGGAGGTTATATGTTTCAAAAAATATATTGTTATGCTTTGATGAAAATATTGGCTATTAATATACCTAAGGGAATTCAGTTCAATCTAATCTATAAGAAGGGAATCTTCAACAGAAAAATCTCGAATAAGGGAGCTTGGGTCAAGGAGAGACTTACTGGCTTCATTTCTATCACAAGAGTAACTATGACCAAAATAAATCCCAGGTTCCCAACTGTATGAGATGTCTTCCACCACTTTATTAGCGATATTTTCTGAGGAAACGTTTGCACTATCATCGGGTATCATTCATTTTATATAGCCATGTACATGCTCATCTATCGAAAGGTTCATTCCCATTGATTAATCAAGGCCTAGTTGTTGGTGTGACACCTTGTTGAAAATAAACTCCTTTACCTCTTACAAGGAAGACATCGACCTTTCTTTTGAGACCTGTAAAGGTGTATAAGGAGTTGAATTTTGAGGAATAGACTATATAGCCAACCTAATCATGTTTTTCTAATAGATATGGCTACCAAAATCCCGAGACAGAGGAGCCACACAAGAGCTTTCTAGGTGGCCAACATCTCTGGAGTTAATACATCTAAAGGGGATCTTATAGTATTCTAGCGACTGAATGATCTCCTTATCGCCCCAAAGAAATTTTAGAAACCTTGGTAATCCTTCTAAAATCTCCATCTTGACTAGGACCCGTGCCATACATTTATGTTCTGCTAGCAGAGAAGCTTCATCTAGTTAAATGAACCTTCCCAGTGAATTTTCCACCTTAATGAGTACTTACTTTGACCATAGATCAATATGGAAGCTCGAAAACATAACCCAAATGTGATTTCATGGTTTTTTTTTAGTGCTCAGATAGAATTTAGGATGCCATTGTTACAGAGACAATGAGCCCCTCCCTATATCCTAGGGATTATAGAGGATTAGTTCAAGATCATCCTATGAATGAAAGTGAAAATGGATCCATTTGTTAACCAATATACTCACAATTAGAGTATAAAACTAGTGATTTCCCTGTCTCTCTGATCCAGGATAGAAGTTTCTCATGTTTCATTTTCATGTAACTTAGTTTATCGATTAAAGCTCTCCTAGACAAGGATTCTACTTTATCCAAGTTGATGTCTACCCCTAGGGTTAGTTATTTCATAGTCGCTAGCAGCTTTACATGTTTTTGGACGCATTTCTTCTTTTCCTTCCCATTACCATTGTTGGGAAACAACCCTTCTCCTCCTACTCCTGGAACCTGTGAGAAACCCAGACCGAGTTATTCTTCAGTGACAAAGTCAGAGTGACACTGATTTTCTGTTAACAGGTGTGAACCTCTTTGCAATAATGTCCACCCTAGTTTGACCTTTTGGGAAATCAGTCACAACATTTTTTCATAGTCTGAGGCAGGTACAAACGATTCTTTGTGCTTTTTGTAGGATCCATTTAGATGATCGGTCCAGACAAAAGGTAGCTGGAGGAACATGTAGAGACCAAATTTAGCTGGTAATGAGAGAATGAATTAGGGTTCAAGACATTGAAATCAAAGCCTTAATAAAAACCATATCCTCCCTATACTCCATTAGGTTTTTTCCAGTAATTATGATGCGCAAACCCTAGCCTTTGTCAGGATGCACAAATCCCCTACCATTGAATGTCTATCTAATTTTTTTAGTTGGATTCTATATGAATGAATAACTTGTCTCATCTTATTAATATAGAGTGATTTTAAATTTATTTTTATATAATGTTGTGCTAATTTTAGTTTCATATTTAATATGAAGTGCTTTGATTTGCTTCGTGTACAAGGGTTTATACATGTTCTTATGATTGATAAATCCACAAAATTTATGAGATTAAGTGTATTTCATGAACATAAGATCATGGAAACTAAATGTTGAACAACAACATATAAAAACCTAGCAAACACAGACAACTGAGTCAAATACACATGGTTTTGATGATCGATTTCACCCCTCGTAGGCTACATCTCCTTGGTCCAACTTCAATGGCATAGGCCTTTGTATTAGCTTGAATTGTGCAAAAGTGTTATTTACAATCTCTTATTGCCTCTGCAACCTACTCTAATGGCTCCAAAACATTAAAATATACAAAGAATGACTCTTCCTGAGAAAATATTGGTCACAAATTTCCTTAGTTATGGAAAAACCAAATTTTCCTACAATTTCTCCACTAAAACTAGAAGTTCACCAGATAGCTCCACTAAAACTAGAGCTTCCACCACATTTAGTGGGCTTTGCCAAGTATGCTGCCAGTATAACTGTGCATTTAAGTTAATATATTCACGAGTTAAGTGTGATTAATGGTGGATTAGGTGCAAAGTGTGTTTAGCGCTAAGCACAGACTAGCATGGAGCTTAATCCCAGATTATGGTAATAAACAAGTTTTAATGGATTAACAACTCCATCATTAAACAGTGTTAGTCCCATGATCTTGAGTGCTTGAACTTCTAGGAGGGGTCTAGCGCCCTCCAGAACCCCAACTCTTGCCTGCATAGTATGTAAATATACGTGGGCGTCTTATGGGTTAAGACCCATGGTGTAGAGGAGGCGAAGGCACATTAGAGTGGGACGGGGGTGGTCGTGGGTTTGACCCCGACCCCCCACACCAATTTTTGTTCCAATGCACATTAGTTCATTACCAAATTTTAAAACTTTTGGATATAGTTTGTATATTCCACCCTACAAGTTTAGCGTCGATTCACCAACCTATCGCCTCCCGCTAGATAGAGCCTCCGCTACATAGAATTAGCAACATTGCTAGTCTAGGAGCCCTTTTCTGCCATATAAAAAGTCTCCACCATTACATCTATCTGCCAATTGTAGAGGACCCTCCATAGTTATCCTATCCGCTTAATATAAAATAATTCCACCATAGGCTAAGGTCCAGCATTAGATTTCAGATAATGTGCACCATACAAGGCCATGGGGTAGGGCATGTGGCATCCTCTTGCTTCTCCACGTGGCCCCTATCCATTGATTTAAATTTTACAAATATAAAAATAATAATGCACCACATAATTAAAATTTTTACCTTAGAAATAAGAAGAAAAATTCAATTTCCCCAAGAAACATTAACAAATGTGACTGTGACACTTGTCACGGTGTCATTGCCTAGCAATTGGAGAATATTCCCTAGATATTATTGAGGTGCTGACTGGACTGACAAGTCATCAGTCTATCACTGTTATTCACATTGTTTACCTGTTTGAGAAAACAAACAATATACCATAACTTACTCATACGAACTCAGATTTTGATGAAATGTGTGTTTTGGAATCCTGGTGCCGAGCTCTATTCGATCGTTTTGGTTTGAAGCATTTATGAGCACTTTAATTTTTGAGCTAAATCCTAAGCCTTTGATCATTCCTCCCCACTAGAAGCCTTTTGGACCCCAAAAGATATTATCAATTTTTTAGCAGCTGAGGGTACATCTCCCTTACCCTTTCACTCTCCATCCATTTGGCCTTGAAAGGATTTTGTCCCTTGAGTCCCACTCTAAGGTATTCGACATTCCCTCTCCTTAAATTTCTTATTCTTCTATCAAGTATAAGATCTTGCTAAAGTTCATCAAGATATTATGGAAAGAAATCATCTATTGATGGCTAGTAAGCATGCTCTCCTTGATCATCAATCAAAGGAGGCTCAAACAATCTCAAATTCTCAACATTAACAACAGAATATATTGGCATATAAGGAGGCAAATATAGCTTAAATGCATTAGTACCAACCTTTTCCAAAATTTTAAATGGACCATAATATATTGGATTGATATTTTTACCTTCCCCTTGAAATCTTTATTTGTTGATATCTAACCAACCTGGAATTTGTGATCAACATGGTGTTTATCATGCCTTGCCTTGTAGCTTCTTTGACTATTTTCAAGTTGTTCTTGCACTGTTTGATGTACCAACTGAATTTTCTCAATGAAATTCCTTCTCTTATCTATGTCACTATGACCATATATAGCGACATATTTCTCAAAGGTTAAGTCCAAAGGCGATCTTGGAAAGTGCCCAAGACATGCCTCAAATGGTGATGTGTTTGTGGAAGGATGATTTTCCCTATTGTATGCATGTTGAATGTAATGCAACTTGCCATCCCACAACTTGCGATGTTTTTTGAAATAACCTCTAAGAAGATGAGTGACTATCATGTTTACCCCTTGGTCTCACCATTTGTTTTTGGATGAAATGTCATACTCTTTTTCAACTTTTTGTCCATCATGTCCCTTAATTTTGACCAAAAATTCCCAACAAAATAAGAATCTTGGTCACTTACAATAGAAGTAGGAGGACCAAAATGAACCCAAACATTTTGAAAGAAAAGATGATATTTTTACTCAATTGTAATTGTTTTCTTACATGGCATCAAAAAACACATTTTTCTGAACCTATCTACAAAAACATACAAGTAATCATGACCTTTACTTAGCATTGGAAGACCACCTACTAAATCCATTGAGATACTCTCCCAAGGATGTGAAGCAACTGGAAGTGGAGTTTACAATCCAAGTTTCCTATTACTAGGCTTAATTATTGCACATAAAGAACATCCTCTAATAAAATGAGATACACTATCAATCATGTGTGGTGAATAACATTATCTTTGGAGATTCACTACCGTCTTGCCTACATCAAATAATCTAACTCTTATTTTGGTTATATTGACTCAAGCTTTCATACACATCTTGAAAATCACTATCATATGCATATTGTTCAATGAAACTTTCATGCATAACTAAATTGTGCTTCAATATAATAGATGAATTTACAATATTCCTAGAGAGCATATTAGCTACCTTATTATATATTCCATTTTTATACCTAATAACCAAATGAAATTGTTGTAGAAATCCCATCCATCTGAAATGTCTTGATTGCTGCAACTTTGACTGTGATTGTAAGTACTGCAATGGTTGATGGTTGGTATGGATAATGGCCTCTTTCCCCATCAAATAGTGCTTCCATTTCTTTTCAATTTGTACCAATCCATAAAACCCTTTGTCATAGGTGGGATAGTTAGTCACAATTCCATTAAAAATTTCAGAATGAAATGAAATATGCTTACCATGCTGCATGAGAACTACTCCCATGGTGTAATCACTTACATATGTTTTGATCTCAAATGGCTATAAAAGATCTGGAAGAGCTAATACCGGTGTTGAAATTATCTTTTTCTTTAAAGCATCAAATTATTTTTGCTACATATCTCCCCAATGGAAGACTTTCTTGACACTTGTCAATGCATGTAACGGAGCTGCAATCGAAGAAAAATTAGCAATGCATTTCCTCCAATACTGAGTTGCCCAAAGAAAGCTTCTTACCTCTCTAACTGTATTAGGCTTGGAACAATTCAGAATGACCTCTACTTTGGAAGGATCTATCTTCAACTCACCTCCTCCAACAATGTGTCCCAAATACACTAACGAAGTCTTGAAAACTCACACTTCACCATATTTAAAAATAACTGCTCTTTTTTCAAGACATCATGCATGACATGTTCATCTCTTGATTTTATTAATATAAAAATATCATCTAAGTAAAGAATGAAAAATTCATCTAGAAATGGTCTTAGTACATCATTCACGACTCTCATGAAAGTAGCTAAAGCATTTGTTAGACTGAATCGCATGACTAGCCACTCAAACAATCCTTGTCTAGTTGTAAATGTGGTTTTCCAAATGTCCTCCCGAGCTATTCTAACTTGATGATAACCACTTCGTAAGTCTAACTTAGTGAAATATCTTTCATACATTAAATGATCTAGAAAATCATGAATGCATGGGATTGGATAGTGATTCTTTACTGTGATTCTATTTAGTGCACGAAAATATATACACATGTGCCAAGTCTCGTTCTTCTTTGGAACCAAAACAATCGATGAACCACATGGAAAAGTAGATGAGTGTATGATACCTTTGTTCAGCAATTCTTGGATTTTCTTCTTGATTTCAAAACTCTCCATAATTAACATGTGATGCATACCAATGTATCGAAGTGGAACATCCTTCTGTAGCTGAATCTTATGCTGAATTCCCCTCTTGGGAGGTAACCCACTTCGTTCTTGAAACATCTCACCATGTTGACTTACCACATCAAAAAAATCAGATTTTAATTTTTCATCACATCCTTCAAAATATTCATAGTCAACATCATCCTTTTTCTTGATCATGAGAAGCACAAAATTTTTACTTGCATTAACTAGCCTCTTCATTTTCCCTCAATTAACTAAAGATATATTCATTTTTTTGCGATGAGCTCTCACAATATACTACACCCCATCCTTAATCAAATGATATTTTTTCTAATGGTGATAAAACACCACTTTTGTCTCATACAAATATGGACTTCCCAACATAATCCCATAAATTTCAAGTGGAATGACATCTAAATCAACTTCATCAAAAAATTTTGCAGCAATAGCAAATTGAAATGTACATATCCTTGTAACCTGTAAATTTCCATTCTTAACTATCCAACCAGAAGGGTATGGTTTATGATGTGGTACGGTTTCAAGGTTAAGCTTTTTTACCAAGTCCTTTGAAATCAAGTTGGCTTGTGATACACTATAAAACAATGCATCAATATTTGTATGATTTGAAATCACTCTCAAATGGAACAATTCTATGCTTGTGTCTTCATTTGGAGTGTCCTTGTGACTATTTGAGGAACTAGTACTTGCTATGACTTACTTTCCTTTGTTAACCATGGCTATGATCCTGGTCTCATCTCCAGAATCGGATCTAGGATCTTGTTGTGTGGTGGCATTCGTATTTTGTTTCCCCTTGTTATCTAGTTTCTTATGCCTTAGTTTGGGATGTAATTTCCAATAGTCGGCTTCATCATGCCCCTCTTTCGAATAATATTTTCATGTAGTTTTCTCCCCTTATTTCTTGATTCTTGAATTCTTCTCTCCATTTTGTTTTCCCTCACCCTTAAATGACTTCTTCTTACTACCCTCTTCCTGAATGTTGTTTCCCCTTACTTCAATATGTGCGTCTTACACATATACTTCATCTAAATTGTTTGGGTTAAACATAAGGATTGTATGTTTCAAGTAGGAATGTAAACCCCAATTTATTTCAAGAGTGTGTCTTGGGAATTCAAGTTTAATCCTAACAACAAATCCCTCTTTCTAAACTCCCAGACATACTCTTGAACTGTTTGGCCCTTGAGTTTCCTAAAGTTTTTCCAACTCATAATTTATTTTTGCATATAGGCTAATGGATAAAACTAATTTTTAATGGAAGAAATTAATTCAACCCAAGAAATGGACATCTTACCATGGATTCGCATTTCCTCTTTAGCCTTTGCCTCCCACCAAACTAGTGCTGCTCCTTCTAACCTTAATGAAGCCAAGTGGATATTTATCTCGTCCTCTTGTAGATTCTGAATTCCACAATATACCTCCAATTGATGGATCAAAATTTCTAAATTCTTTGCATTTACCTCACCATTGTACATGGGAAGTTAAATCTTGATGTCTAAGTTGAGTAATGGTATTTTTACTTTTGGGGTTTTTGAATAAGTGTGGGTTGTTTTTATGGTGGAATTGGAAGAGGAAGATGTTGATGAAGATGATGAGGATGAGGATGGTGGAGATGGACGTATATTTCCTCCACTTTCTTTCAAACTCTTCTTTTAATCATTCTTGTCATCTGAAGTTCGTTCTCAATGTGGAGGGTTAGAACCTTCTCCTACTCTTTCTGCAGTGAATGCATCAAACATGATTTTAACCATTATTTGAGATTCCTTGAAGTCTCTCTTGACATCCTCCTCTTTGAATGCACATGAGTCTCTCCAACACCTGACATAATGGCTAAGGATTCAAGCTCAATTATTGATTCTTGTACCTTTTCAATCACCGTAGCTTCTTGTGCAATTTGTACCTCTTTAATCTCAACTAGAGATAGAAATTGAGGTGCTTCAAGTGCAGCTTTGAGTGGAAATTTGGGTGAAGATGATGATTTCTCAATTTCTTTCTTCTTCTGCTAATATTAGGACTAACAACCAATAGATTCCCTTCTCCTCTCTACAACTTCAACCTTGTATGCATCACCAAATTGAAACTATTAAAACCCTTCTTGCACAATCTCAAGGAAAGAAAACAAATAACCTTTTTCTCTGATACCAATTTGATATGAAATTGATTGTTATTTAATGTTCTTCTAATATCAGTTTCATATTGAATATGAAAGTGCTTTGATTTTCTTCTTGTACAAGAGTTTATACGTGTGCTTATGACTGATAAATCAACAAATTGATGAGATTAAGTGTATTTATTGGACATAAAATCATGGAAACTAAATGTTAAATAGAATCATATAAAAACACAACAAACATAGACAGATGAGTCAAATAAACACGGTTTTGATGAAGGAGTTCACCCCTTCTAGGATGCATCTCCTTGGTCTAGCTTCCATGGCATGGGCCTTTGTATTAGCTTAAATTTTGAAAAATTGTTGTTTATAGTATCCTGTTGCCTTTGCAACCTGCTCCAATGGCTCCAAAGCGTCAAACTCCACCAAGAATGAATCTTCCTAAGACAAAATTGGTCTCAAATTGGCTCAGTTATGGAAAAACCATATTTTCCTACAAATTTTCCATTAAAACTGGAAGTTCGCGAGATAGCTCCACTAAAACTGGACCTTCCATTGCATTTGGCAGGCTCCACCAAGTATGCCCGAGTCTAACTATGAATTTAATTTAATATAATCGTGAGTTAAGTGTGATTAGTGGTATATTAGGTGCAAAGAAAATTTAACTCTAACCGCAGATTGGCATGGAAATTAATCTTGAATTATGGTAATAAACAAGGTTTAATGGATTAACAACTTCGTCAGTGAACAATGTTCAGTCCATGGTCTTGAGCGCTTGAACATATGCGAGGGGGTTGGCCTGTAGGGCTGGCCCCCTTTAAAACCCCAACTCTAGCTTGCATAATCTTTAAATATACGTGGGCATCTTATGGTTTAAGACCCACAGTTTAGAGGAGGCGAAGGCATGTTAGAGTGGCACGAGGGCAGTTGTCGGTTCGACCCCAATCCCCCACACCAAATTTTGTTCCAATGCACATTAGTTCATAACGAAAGTTTAAAACTTTGGGATGTAGTTCGTATATGCCTCCCCTCTAGTTTAGCATCAATCCACCAACCTACCGCCTCCTGCTAGATAGAGCCTCTGCTACATTGACTTAGTGACATTACTATTTTAGGAGCCATTGTCTACCATATAAAAAGTGTCCACCATTACATATGTCTGCGAGTTGTAGAGGACCCTCCACAATTAGCCTATCTGCTTAATATAAAAGACTTCCACCATAGGCTAAAGTCCAACATTGGAGTTCGGATAATATGCACCATATAAGGCCATGGGGGAGGGCACGTGGCAGCCTCTGGCTACTCCATGTGTCCCTTCTCCATTGGTTCAAATTGAACAAATATAAAAATAATAATGCACCATATAATTAAAATTTTCACCTTATAAATAGGAAGAAAAATTGAATTTCCCCAAGCAACATTAGCGAATGTAACTATGACACTTGTCATGGTGTCATTTTCTGAAAATTAGAGAATATTACTTTGATATTACTCAGGTGCTAACTGGACTGCCAAGTCATCAGTCTGTCATTGTTCTGCACATTTTTTACCTATTTGAGAAAATGCATAGCAATCCATAACTTAGTCGTACGAACTCAGATTTTGATGGAACGAGTTGTGTTGGAATGATTGTGACAAGCTCTATCCAATCGTTTGGGTTTGGAGCATTTCTGAGAACTTTCATTTTTAATCTAAACACTAAGCCTCTGATCATAGAGTTTGTTAAATTAATAATTTAAATTGATATAAAATGACATGATTATATAGTCCAAAAATTGTTTGCTTTCGAATAAATTTGATATATGAATGAATAACTCGCATGATATTGTTAACATAGACTTTGTTTCATCAAATTATAGAGATAAAAATTAATAATATGAAAAATTTAAATATAGTGATTTTTAAAGGTGTTAAATTTATTTTGAACATGAATAAAATATGACATTTAGGAAAGACAAAATATTACTCATGGAAATTTTATGCTCAATATTTTCATTATGTGGCAGTTTTTATACTGGATCTTCTTTCCATATATATGTGTGTGTGTGTGTGTGTGTGATGGTTTTGAAACATAAAAATATAACTAGGAATTGCACCAGATGTTGCAAAGGAAACACCGTAAGGCGGTAGCGTAGGAACCAATAGCATAAAAGAAAGAAAATGTGGCCAAAATACTCTCTAAGGAGATGGGAGATAGGGGCACCCTACCTACCTAAGTAGATTAGCAGGAAATGTTTCATTAATATAGGTAATAGTGTCCAAATTAACAAGATATGGACCAATATAAACAATAGCAACATTATCCTGATGTAAAAAATATATATTTGGAATACACAAAAACTTCTAAACTTATATCTTAACAAACAAGCTAGCCAACAAACAAACAAGCTATATTACAGAAGTAAAATTTTCTATAGCTTAAAATACAACTACATCATATTACAAGTTCAAGAAGAAAAGTAGTATGCTAAATTGTAGTTTCATTTTTTATTAGCTAAAGGTGGATGAAGTGATAAAACCTCAATCTACAAGGGATTCATATTTGGCCTACAAAAAATGCAAGGGAAAAGCAAGAAAAATATGTTTCCAATAACTTTTAAGAGTTTAATTGTGAAATTTTAGAAAATTTGTGTAGCTATAAATTTGATTGGCTGTCATATGTTAAACTCTTTTCTTCTAAAACATTAAAATATTTCTAGGATTCTTTTCTTGGACCAATCAACAAGAAAAAATGTGTTGAATTATTCCAAACAAGATATTTATAATGAAAAAAAGAGGCATTCTACAAAATTAATTTCTTCTCCAGGGCATAGATAATAAACAATATTGAAAAGCCTTGAAATATGGAAGTTTTTTTACATCTCCAAACTATTTTAGTTGAAGTCATTAATTGATGGTTTCTTTTCCATGGTGGAGACCACATGATTGAACTGAATACACATTTCATTCGTGGAACATGAACATGTTATTTCTTCTCATATGATTCCACCACAAATCCAAAAATTTCATGCTCCACTGGGAATTATGAAAAAAGAACATTATTGTGTCCATATTCAAGAAGAAAGTTACTAATAATTTATAAAGAGTGATTTGAATAGAGTAATTTGATATCTTTCATCATGTAGTGCCTACAATATGTTAAACCAAAATAATCGAATCAAAATGAAATATTTTCTCGATACTAATATAGAAAGGAATAAAATTTTTGTCTCAACCGGACTACGAGAGGGATTTTGAATGCGATGGCTTCGAACGTGAGGGTTTCTTGTTACAGTCTCTTGAACGCCTCCTCTCCACAGTCGCTCTTGGCCGACTCTGCTGGTTTCAGGACCTTGGCTCCTTTGGTCCAGCGGCTACTTCCTTTGTTCACTTGAGCACGGTTTCTTGGCAGTTTTTCATGGCCCTTTTTTTTCTTGCTTTCAGCTACTGACCCCAGTGCATTATGCAAAGTTATGCAGTATGAGACAGTCACGGACGCCTTTGCTCTATGGCCATCTGGCTATGGGGCGGCTCTTCGGGGCTGCCTAGCCATCACTCTATTTGGCCACCGGATTGTTGGTCTCTACTTCTTCTCTCGCAGATTTCTCCCCTCTACTACCTTCACCCTATGCGTCTTCTTGCAAAGTCATTTCAGCCGAGATCTAGTGTTCGCCATGAAACCCTGCGATTCAACTAATTCTACTCTGTTTTTTAACTCTAGAGGTCGAGATCCGTCTCCTCTCATGAAAATGACTTTTCAGATTCAAATAATTCTTCTGTCGGGAAAAACCCTGCTCCTTTGGGTCCATCCCTCTCTTTCAGTGCATCACCTCTTAGAGATCCTTGAACAAAGGCTGGGGATCCCTTCCTCTCTTTTTCGGCTCCTCTATGAAGGTAAGCAGCTTGATAATAGTCTCCCTCTTTCCCTTTATAATATAGAAAGAAATGCCTCGGTGTTTTTATCATTTTGGCTGAGGGGATGTGCTATCAGGAAATCCTCTACCTCCAAAGGTTTTTCATTCAAGTAAGTTGTCAAGGCGCATACCTCTGTTCCTTCTATTTCCACCCTGGAGGTGCCTAAGCCTTTCTTGGTGGACAAAATGGAGGCAGTGCCTTCAGTAGAAATAGCCCACCCAGACATGGCTAATCAGCTCCAACTCTATGAAGAAAATTCCCTTATCTACAGATTCAATGGTCTCTCGCTGTGTTCAGAAGACCTTTACGGTTGGGTTCATGCCACTTGGACCACTTAATGTAAGATCATATTCTACTCCAAAGGCTTCTTCCTTGTTCTTCTACCTGATAGCAAGGATTACAAAAAATCCCTCACGGGTGGTCCTTGGTTCTGGGGTAAGGATGGTTTCTTCTTAACCCCTTCGTTCCAAGAATTCGATCCCTCCACGGCAATCATCACAAAACTCCCGATCTGGGTTCGGCTTCCTAACCTGCCTACTCACCTTTGGCATCACGCGGTCTTCGAAGGCATTGGTAACACTCTGGGTCACTTTCTAGCCACTTATACCTCAAGAGGCCTGAAGGGTCTCTACACCTTCGACAGAATTTTTGTCAAGATAGATATCAGCAAAGGATTACTTGCCCAAATCATTCTTGAAGTCGGGGATTTCTCTTGGTCTCAATATTTGGACTTTGAAAACACTGCTTTCTGATGTTGGCACTGCCATCAGACTGGACATCTTCAGAATTCTTGTGCTCAGTTTCTTGCATGTCAGAAATTTGGGTTTCGTAAACCGAAAGATAAAAGCTGGAAACCCTTTGACCCTCCCCCCTTGGAGGACCTTGATTCCACTAGCTCTGACGATGAATAAAGTGATTCGAATGATGAGATAGCTACTCAGCAACAACCTCATCCCTCTGCTAGCCCCGAGAAGCCTCCTGACTCCTTGGTGGTTCAGAAATGCATACATGTGTCCAGCTCTTCCGACTCAGACAAAGATGCTCCTCTTGGGAGCGGCAATAATCTGCAAGTAGTCGCTATCACCCCGGCCCCTGGTGGCTGGGTTAAAGTTACCAAGAAAGGGAAAAAGGTTCGCCTTGGGCCTTCTAACCACTCAAGTTAGGGCCCTGCATATTTTCTTCCTGGAAGCTCCTGGTTCTCTTTGTTTGTTGGTGGCTCTACAACCGTTTTTTTTCTGCTGTAAGCTCGCAGAACTTTTTCCTGCGGCATCTGCTTCTGGCTAGTATGTTTCTCTTAGTCATCAGGTTCTCTTATAGCCCTGTTTGGCTCGGCAATGTTTCGTTATTTTGTTTAGTTGGCTCCTCTTGTTTTGTCTTGGGAACACAGTTTTTTTGGTGTTTCTGTTACCAGCTTAATAGTATGTAACTCTATGTACTTTATTTTCCTTTCAATACAACTGCTGAATTACACAAAAAAATATAGAAAGGAATAAATTTCATTTTTCACATTAAATTTTTAGGAATGCCTCAACATTCTCAAAATTAACATTCTATATTTCTCTTTCATGCAATCCATACAAACTAGAAATAACCCACTATAGAAGTGTCTCACCAAACTGCCCTCTGATCATATTCCAGGAACTTAGAATATATGGATGTAGAAACATGTTCCTCCAGGAAGACAAATCAACGACATTTATCATATGAATCCCATTGATTTAAGTTATTTGAACTTGCAAGACACTAAACATACCATTAGCACTTTCGAACTCATCATTCATTGTCATATAAAAGTATGTTCTTTGCCCTCCTATTTATATCATCCAGTCTCTCAAAAATATTTTGACATGCGCATCAAAATAAATAAAATTTTTCTTAATTCTATTTCCCCCTTAGCAAAAATATGCATCCTACAAAAAAGAACTTAAGAACAATATTTCACTTTTTTTTTAATAGGTAACATTTTGTGGATTTTGGGTAAGTATCCTACTTATTTGTTCCATATTGGAAGCGTCTTTAGATGGAATTTTCTTGTGGCACTGACTTCTTTTGTTATTAGAATTAGTTATCTTCATAGCACCAGTGGAAGCAATAGACAATGAAGAATGTTCATGTCCATTGAATCCTACATCATTTACCCTTTTCTCTTTAATAGAAGTGTCTTGTAAAAGCTATGCAATCTATGCACACCATTATAATTTTTCAAAATGATATGTTGACAATGCCCAAGATATTCAATCAACATTATTTATCACGACAAAGAAAAATATAAAGACCATGGTGATGGATAATATCAAAAATAAACATATGACAGGTGATCCCACAATTTTTATATTTCTAAATATCATAATAGTTGCATTTATTAAATTTTTCTACAATTGTTCATCTCTATAAATGTAAATTTTTTTATATGTCTGCAATTTAAGTTATCTTTGATTTTCTAACTCATGATTTGATACATAGAAACACCAATATATGTATTCTAAATCTACCAATGCATTGTAAGGTGTGAGCTCTAAGGCCTCTCATAAACTAAATACCTTTTTTCAGAGGTCAGAAATACTGATAAGGCCTCCAAACCAACTATAACCACCAACTCTTTCACTATCCAAGATTTGTAGTTGTGACATGTTCATGCTTATCTTGGTCTGCAGTAGAATTCTTGTGGGGTGATTTCGTGCAAGAAGGAAAAAGTATTAGACCAAATCAAGGAAAGGAAGAATATAACTTCTTTCTGCAAACAATGCCTTGGATTGGAAATGTGAAAGGAATGACTCATTGGATAGTATACAATATTTAAGCAACAAATAACTCCTTTTAGGGCTTCCTATAGTAACAAAATATACAAACAACATATAATTGTCTCAAAGGCTATTTATCCTCCAAGAAATGGTAAGTGTCATGATATTTTAAAGGTACATAGCCTCCCATGGTGTATATGTTTCACTTCCTTTTAATATATTGCAAAAAATTAGGCATCAAACCTACACCCATCAAAGGGGAAAAGTTCCTTACAACAAAGATAAAACAATGGAGCACAACGAATGGTAAAAATCTCTCCAAGAATGTTCTTAAGAGTCAATACATTGAGATAGGGAGAGATTTGGGTGGTGTAGACTCTGCAAACCTCTGTGATAACAAGGGTGGCTAATAGGGGTAGTAGAGATATGTTTAAATTTTAAACGCTAAGATTTTTCTACCCTAAAAAATAGACATAGGTAGGTAAGAGTTCAAATCTTCCGAGGACTCGAATTTAGGATAATGAGCTACCTGGTGAGCATGGCTCTTGAAGTGATCCAGTTAGGTGGTGCACATTCTGCAAACCTCCATGAGAACATGGGTGGCTAAAAAGGGTGGTAGAGATATATCTAAATTTTAAACACTAATATTTTTCCATCTCCCCAAAAAGGATACACATGTAGGCAAGAGTTAAAATCTTCGCAGGACACAGATTTAGGATAATGAGCTACATGGCGAGCATGCCTACCCAAGCGTTCTTTTTAAAGAGTGATTTGAATAGAAAATTTTTATATCTTTCATGATGTATTACCTACAATATGTTAAACCCAAACCTACCAAATCAAAATGAAATATTTTCTAGATACTAATACAGAAAGACATAATGCCTTAGAATTCTCAAAATTAACATTTTATTTTACTCTTTCATGCAATCCATACAAACTAAAAATGACCAACTACATTAGTGTCTCACCAAACTACCCTTTGACCATATTTGAGGAACTCAAAATGTATGGATGTTGAAGTATGTTCCTCCAAAAAGGAAAACCAGTGACATCTATCATCTGAATCCCATCAATTCAAGTTATTTGAACTTTCAGGACACTGAAAATACCATTAACAATATAGCATTCATAATCCGTTGTCATCCCAAAGTATGTTCCTTGCCCTCCTATTTATATCATCCAAATTCTCAAAAATATTTTGACATGTGCATCAAAAACAATAAAAATTTTCTTAATTGTGTCTTCCCCTTAGCAGAATTATAAATCCTACAAAAAAGAACACAAGAATAACGTTTCACTCTGTGTGTAAATAGGATAAAATATGTGGATTTGGGATAAGTATCCTACTTAGTTGTTTGAGGTGGAAGTATATTCAGATGGATTTCGCTTGTGGCATTGAATTCTTTTTTTCTTAGAATTAGTTCTCCTCAAAGCACCAATGCAAGCATCAGACACTGAAGAATGTTCTTGTCCATTCAAGTTTGCATCTTTTTCCTTTTCCCTTCAATAGAAGTGTCTTGTAAAATTGATGCAATCTTTGAACACCATTAGAATGTTTCAAAATGATATATTTACAATTCCCAAGATCATCAATCAAAATTTATTACCACGACAAAGAAAAATATAAAGACATGGAAAACAGGATTTTTATCACCCTCTTAGGAAACAAAAGAGAATATTGGAGGTATTTTCATTAGAAAAAACTTTTGAAGTGCTTCCGTGGTGTTGGATAATATCTACAATAAAAATATGACAAGTATTGTATAAAAACCAATATGTTCTTCTATTGAAAACAAGTTACAATTCTTCTAATCAAAATCAACATCACAATTACAATGCTGGAACAAATTTTCAAGATAAGTCTAAGAAACCATAACCCCAAAAATATCTAGAGACTAATACTAAAAAATACTTGTTTGATACATTACAACACCAATAAAACTCATCTAAATCCACTGACGCATTGTAAAGTGTGAGCTCTAAGGCCTCACGTAAATCAAATACCCATTTTTGGAACCCATAAATCATGGGAATGCCTCCAACCCAACCATAAAAACCAACTCTTTTACCTCCCAAGCTCTGTACTTGTAACATGTTCATGCTAATTCTGGTCTCCAGTGGGAAGTCTTGTACAATATACAAGCTTGAAGAAAAAAATAACTCCTTTTAGGGTTCCAAAAATAGAAAAATGTACAAGTAACAAGTAAGTGTCTTCAAGGTTCTTTATAATCCAAGTAATGGTAAGTTTCATGAGATTTTAAAGGTGCAAAACTTCCCATGATGGATATTTCTCACTTCCTTTTAATATATTTCAAAAAATAAGGCATCAAACCTACAACCAACAGAGGTGCAAATATCCTTACAACAAAGAAAAAACAATGGAGCACAATGAATGGGAAAATTGTCTCCAAGAATGTCCTTAAGAGTGAAGAAATTGATATAGATAGAGAGTTGGGTGGTGCAGACTGACTCTGAAAACCTCCGTGAGAACATGGGTGGCTAACAAGGGTGGTGAGATATGTTTATATTTTAAATCCTAAGACTTTTCCAGTTCCCCATAAAAGAGACTCATATAGGCAAGAGTTAAAATCTTATGAGGACTCACACTAAGCCTAGAGTTCCTAATGAAGTGGTTAGGGTGTCACCATAAAATTCAAGTAGTTTATTTAGAGATAAATAAGAAAAGGGATTGAGGGGATTTTTATCCTAAATTGAATAGGGGTATGATGTATATTAGTTATAGAAACCCTAGACCTGAATTGAACTGGGATCTGTGTCAAAACCTCATTTCAGAAACACTAGCTTTTCAAATTGTATATAGATTTATCATAATGAGATACCAAGTGAGCATGGTTGCCCAAGCAATCTTCCAACCTCTTTTTTATCTCGTGTATGCTCACTTTCAATGCCATCCTCTTATGGTATGATTCTTCCATTTCCTACTCATCAAAATAATTTACATTTCATACCCAACAAGAAATACCATAAAAATCTATTTTTAGAGAATTTTAAATTGTCAAGAGATTGGTCTAGCTACAATTATTCTTGAGGTCAAGAGAAAAAATTCACTCATGCTCAAGAAAAACATGGGAATTTTCAGGAAATTAGAAAATTAAAATACCAAATTTAAAAAACAAAATGAAATAGTCTTGAACATGAAATTTTATAATGTCCACATGATTCATATTTTACATTCTTTTATTAAATTACATAAATGATACTACCTATTACAAAATTCCATGTATTTTAGACCACTGAGAATTTTTCTTAGTCAATTGGGAATTTAGGTTTATATACATAGATGACCAAGTCTTATTGGATGACTCAACCAGATTTATTTGACTTGCAAGTCCATTACTTGGAGGCTTTGGCTCCACTCAATTTTGTCATAGCAAGGTCACATTCAAGATTCCAATTGGACTTGGAAGTTGACAAGTCTTGTAATATCGAGGCTCCATTCGTGACATTCATGGTAATTGAAAAGATACAATGAAATTGAAAAGAAGATTTGGATTCTATAGTTCAATTCATACTAGCAAGTATTTATTTGAATACAAACATTATTTCTATAATTGATCTTTTTAGGTAAGATCCCCAACATTATGGCAAGAAAACATAGAAATAGAATTGAATTACTCTTGTTTCCTCTTCTATACATAATTTTATAATCTGAGCTGTAACTGAAAAATATATTACGCATCAACTATCAGTTGGGGATCTATTTCCATTGTTATTAACTACTGAAACTTACTAAGAGAATTGAAATATGAAAATTCTGAAATATGAAATCTAGAAATATATCTGAGAATATGCATACTGAATTAACCCTAAATTAGGAAATTAATAAGGTAACTAACTGCAACAAAATTAAATATTTTTTAAGATAACTAACATCAAAGAGTTGAACTATAGTGAAAACATGGAAATACCAGATAATTCAGTTAGAATTGAACACGCACTTTGAATAACAAAAGTAAATGTTAATGGGAAATAGAGTGTAGCTGGACATCATATAGCCCGGGAAGACACTCAATACAGGTGGAGTTGCAATGGATCTCATGAGTAATAAGCAAGTAATTGTGAGCATGCAATGATAACTTTTTATGCTAAGAAAAAAAAGCTATCCCAAATATAATGATCACTAAAAGAGCAAGGTATTTTTAAATAATGTAAGAGATGCATTTTTTCAATTATACATGGCATAAAATGGCTATGCAAAGACATTCTTATAGACCTCGTAAAATTCATTTTATAAATAGTTTTGCATTAATATATGAGATATTATTCCATTGTCTGCTAATAAATATAGATTTAAATTTCATACTCAACCACAAAAACCATATAAAATTTCTACATGTCGGAAAGTTGAATAAATATGTATAATTTTGAGGAATTTCATGCATAAATTTCAATAAATCTGTATAATTTCCAGCAGTTGAGTTCAATAAATACTTATAATTTCCAGTAGTTCTTAATTTTCTATGGTGAACCTCAATGGGTATTTTTACTTGCAGATGTTGCAATGGTTGATATTTTGTGTTATAGTGTTAATTTTGTAAAGCTAAGACATTTTTATTTCAAGTTGCATAGCAGTCGATTTCTCTAGAAGTTTAACTTGTCAAGAGATTGGTCCAGCTGTAATTCTTTGTGAGGAAAAAGAGAAAGAGTTGACTCGTGCTTAATAAAAACTTGGGAATTTTTAAGAAATTAAAAAATAAAAACGCTATTTTTTTTTAAAAAGACACAAATTATACTACCTACTAAAAACGCCATGGATTTTAGACAACCGATGATTCTGGTTAGTCAACTAGGAATTTAGGTCAGGAAAATAAAAAAACTAAGTGCTTTCTCTTATCTTTTTTTATGTGTGTCTACATAAATATTCAATCTGATTCATTTGACTTGCAAGTCCAGTAATTGGAGGTTGTAGCTCGACTTGTGTTCTTCATAACAAAGTCACATTCAAGAGTCCACTTGGACTTGGAAGTAGTCAATCTGATTCATTTGACTTGCAAGTCTAGTAATTGGAGGCTCTAGCTCCACTTGATTTCTTCATAAAAAATTCACATTCAAGAGTCCACTTGGACTTGGAAGTTGATGAGTCTTGTAATATCAAGACTCCATTTGTGACGTTAATGGGAAATTAAAATATACAATGAAATTGAACGAAAATTTTTCACTCTCTAGTTCAATTCATATGAGGGCGTATTAATTTGAACACACACAATGTTTCTCTAATTGTTCTTTTCAGATAAAAGGACCCAATGTTATGGCAGGAAAACATATAAATAGCATTGAATTACATTGTCGTTCTCTTATGTACCTAATTTTATAATTTGAACTGTAACTGAAAAATATGGTATGTATCAACTATTAATTGGGGATCTATTTCCACTGTTATTAGCTATTGAAACCTGCTAAGAGAATTGAAATCTGAAAATTATGAAATTTGAAATTTGGAAATAGATCTAAGAATTTGGAACTAAAGCAACCCTAAATTAGGAAATTAACAAGGAAACTAATCTTAATCCAAGTTGTCATTGATGGAAACAGGTTGATGAAGGAGAAGCCAGACTATGACCCTACGATGGATAAGCCTAACAATGAAGATGACCTTGAAGGAAAAATTTCACTTTCTGCACATAAATATTTAAGGACAGTTATAAAAAAAAAAAGAAAAAAAAATTGCTACCTTGAAGGAAAAATTTCACTATGACACCTACACTACCTTTTAGAGCATAATTTTGTCTTTCTAACGAGCTCTCACATGGCCGGAAACTCCAAGCAGTTGATGAGATATCAATTTTTAAATCAAGAAAAATTAACATTATCAGTGAGCCGATGTATCCTTGTCCTTCATGTCGGCCTACCTCCAAAAATATGTGTCCCTTCATTTTAAAGTCAAAATATTATAAATACAACGTCAAACCTTCATTTCTAGACATTAATTTTTGGTCAAGCAATTTAGAGTTAATACAGAAGAGATTGTAGAGAGATAAAAAGTTCACAACTCATGAACCTAGAAGCACCGAGGAGGATTCTTTTAAGAAATATTTTCCTGGGTTAAAATTCTGAATTGATCATCTAAACAGCTTGGACTTGTAGCTGTCTCAGACCTGTCTTCAAGGCTCATCATTGAACTGGAGCTCACATAAATATGTGACAAACCCTTACCGTTGGAAAGCAATAACATTTGAACGTGCTTGGACAACTCATATCTAGCTCGGACAGTGGTATATACAGTGGTGTTTTTGAAGGATTTATGGTGTAGAAAATACCTACAACAACTTGACAGTGGTGCATACATTGGTGTTGTTGAAGAATCTGTGGTGTGGAAAATACTTACGTCAGTTTGGAACTAGATCAGACAGCGGTGTGTGTATATATAAGAGCTCAGAACTGTTGTATACAACCTCAGTATCTCATCCCGATAATCCTCGGATATGTGACCTATTGCCTTGATCGTGATAAGAAGTGTAATTTTTGAAGGATAGAAATATATTCGAACTAGGCTACTGATGTAAATCTCAGACTCTGGAGTTGAGGCCTCAGACCTAGCTACAGGATCCTCATCTATTGCAGCCTCGGACCAACTACAAGACTTTGGCCCGGATAAGGTCTTAAAGGATATGTGGAAGATTAGTAATACAATTGTGGAAGGGTTGATTCTAGTAAATAGTCAACATTGAAAGCCTGAAATGATGATAGTTGGAGACTAATACAAGTCAAAATTTGAAGGCTTTGGACAATGGAACATTTGGAGTTTTGGACAAGTGGAGATATTGGACAGTGAAGTCAGTGAATAATTTTGGATGAAATAATACAATGATGAATATGTTAAGAACATTCAAGTTAGCACTATTCACATTCTCTATTAAACAAAGAAAATAAGGATTGGTGTCCTTGGATTAGGAGCTCCTAAATACAAGGTTGATGCCTTGAGAAGAGAGGGTCAAAACCCTAGAGGTAGGAGCCTCATCAAAGTCCAAGTCGGTGCTTGGCAATAGGTTGGTGCATGTTTCATTAAAAGGGTTGGTTCCCTCACTTATCTATTGTATACCATTATTAGAAAGGAAATTGAAATTCTTATTAATCCTTAATATTATCATTATACACCTCTTTGTCTTTAATTGTGAAGAATCTAACTGGAATTAATTAACAATTGGAAAGAAATACGGATTCACCCCCCTCTTAGTATTTCCAACAATTGGTATCAGAGCCAAATTCTTCATTATCGGCCTAACAGCTTGAAGAAGGATTCTTAGGCACAATGAAGAACATCGAACCAATATGGAAACTTCCTATCTTTGATGGAACAAACATTATTTTTTGGAAAAAGAGGATGTCCTACTATCTAATTTCTCTTGGTCCTGAAGTATGGCACTCTGTTTTGGATCGGTACAAAGCTCTCGCTAGTCTTCCAACTGATTAAGATGAAAGAAGATCCTACATTGCTAATGCCAAAGCTTTAAATTCCATCACTAGTGGAATTACCAATTCCAAATTTACAAAAGTCATGGATTGTGATTCAGCCAAAGAAGTATGGGATAAGTTGGTTTCTCTATATGATGGGGACTCCAAAGCTGAGAAGGCAAAGCCTCAAACATATAGAAGACAATTCGAGAGTCTGAAAGTGGACGATGAAGAAGATATTGCACCATACTTCCTCTGAGTAGCTGAAGTAGTTAACTCTCCTAGAGGACTAGGAGAAAATATTGAAGAAAGCACCATTGTTCAAAAAATCATGAGATCGCTTCCTGACAGATTTGACTCCAAATTAAGTGCCATAGAAGAAATTAAGGACCTAGATATGCTCAAGATGGATAAACTTAATGGAATTCTTATTGCCTATGAGATGAGGAAAGGGAGCCCAAATTTCAAAGAAGCAGCTTTCAAAGTCTCAAGATCTATGAAAGAAGGAAAAATATGGAATTGCAACAATGATGAATCTAACACTGAAAATGGGTTAGTTCAATTTGTACGAAGACTAAAAAGGGGATCTAATCTAAAAGGTAAGTAGTGTCTTATTTGTTTAAATTGTGGAAGAATAGGAAATTGTGCTGCAAAATGTCCTCATAAACATGATAATGAAGATGAAAAAGACTCTAAAAGAATGATGTACAAAAAGAAAGGGTTTAATAAGAAGAAATTCTTCTCCAAACAAGATGACTCTGATGAAGATGAAATTCTAGTCATAAAAAATAAATCAACTAGAAATTTGCATCATTACAAAGGAAGTAATGATGAATCAGATGACGAAAGTGATTATGTTGGAAGCAAAGAAACATTATTCATGACATTTAGAAATGATGATGACTCAGAAT
Source organism: Pinus albicaulis (assembly GCA_034641835.2). Classification (NCBI taxonomy): domain Eukaryota; kingdom Viridiplantae; phylum Streptophyta; class Pinopsida; order Pinales; family Pinaceae; genus Pinus; species Pinus albicaulis. Next base: position 421,758,336 of record CM076576.1, read on the forward strand.
TAGAAGATGAAAGAAACATGGATAGTTTGCTAATGAGTACCATTGAAGAAAATGAGAATCTACAAAAGAAGATAATTTCTCTCAAAATAGAAAGAGATGAAGCAAAAAGAAGGGAAGACTTCTTGAACATTAAGCTAAAAGAGAAGGATCATATATATTAAAATTGTGAAACTAAAACAATATCTCTAAGAAATGAATTAGAGCAAGTTAAAAAGATTTTGCAAAGCTCTCTAGCTCTTGACAACATTCTTAATACTCAAAAACCTCAACATGACAAGTCTGGAATTGGTTTCAAAGGAGAATCATCAAGTACAAAGAATAATTCCAGAAGTTATGTTGATGTACTCTCTTGCCATCCAAAAGAACAAAAGTCATCTCTTCAGGAGCAAAGTCCCATCTCAAAACCAATAATTGAAGAAAGAGCAACTCCAAGGAAGAATGTTGGTTCAAGCTATAGATACTATAACAGGTATCAAAATTATTTTCTTGGGCATTGTTACAATTGTAAAAACTTTGGGCATCAAGCTAAGCATTGCAAGACTCATAATAATGAAGCACCAAGATTGAAGGATCAAACAAACCAACGACGTGGTCCTAAAGAGAAAGTACAAATCAAAACTTACAGTTCCTTTGATCCTTTGGCTATGTTTGATCTGTCTTGCTCATTATGTGATAATTATGATCATAATGAACAAAATTTCCCTCTCAAAAGGGAGAAAGCTAAAAACGTAAATCACAAAAATCATAAATGTGGCCTAGCTCTATGTGCTCATAGTAAATAAAATCATTGGTTCGTGGATAGTGGATTCTCTAGACATATGACACGTGACCAAAAAAAGTTCATCTCATTAAACAAGAAAAATGGAAATGTATCCTTTGGAAGTGGATCTGCTAAAATCACCAGAAAAAGAACTGCTACCCTTGTGAATGGACTAGGAAAGGCTCAAAATACTTTGCTAGTAGAAGGACTCAAACACAATCTCTTAAGTGTTAGCCAGATTTGTGACCAAGGACATAATGTTGTCTTTAGTACAAAAAATTGTGAAATAAGAGACTCATCCTCAAGAGAACTTGTGGCGAAAGGAGTAAGAACACCAAATAATGTTTATATTCTCAGTAGAATCCAAGAAGATAAATGTTACTTAATTCAAACAAATGAAACTTGGTTATGGCACAAGCGATTGGGGCATACAAGTTTTGATAACCTAGTCAACATCAGCAAAATTAATGTAGTAAGGGATATTCCAAAAATGTGCAAACCAAATCAAGTTGTATGTGGCCCATGCCAACATGGAAAGAAAACTAGAACTAGCCACAAAACTAAGGAGTTCTCAACAGCAAAACCTCTTGAAATAATTCATGCAGACTTGTGTGGGCCAACTAGAACTCTGACTCTTCAAGGTGAAAGGTACTTTGCTCTATTTGTTGATGCCTATACTAGAATGATGTGGATATATTTCATAAAATATAAACCCGAAGCATTTGAATGTTTTAATAATCTTAAGTCTCTCATTGATAATGAGAAAGATTCTAAGATTAAATTTCTTAGAACGGATAGAGGAGGAGAATTCACCTTAAAAAAATTTGATGAATTATCTAAAGAGCATGGAATTGAAAGAGAACTCTCTACTGCTAGGACACCCCAGCAAAATGGAGTAGTTGAAAGAAGGAAACGAAACATTCAAAAAATGGCAAGGACAATGCTACTAGCAGCTGATTTGCAACCAAAATTTTGGAGAGAAGCAGTTGGCACCAAATTTTATACCTTAAATAGAACTCAACTAAGACCTAATATTGAAAAGACTCCTCATCAATTATGGAAAGGAAGACTTGCTTCAGTAAAATATTTCAGGCTTCTTGGAAGCAAATGTTTCATAAAAATAAATGATGACTCACCAGGTAAATTTGATTCTAGAGTTGATGAAGTAATATTTCTTGGATATTCCACTAGGAGCAAAGCCTAAAAATGTTACAACAATCGTCTACGAAGAATAGTGGAAAGCATTGATGTGAAGATTGATCAAGGCCTTCCAGAAAAAAAATTTGAGGATCATGAAGTTGAGCCTTTCTTTGAACAAAGTGAAGAAGAAGAACCTGAAAAAGAAGAAGAGAATGAAGAACCTCAAAGTGAACCTCAAAGTGAATCTTCACAAACTCCCTCCAAGGTCAAGTTTGTTCAAATATATCATCCGGAAGAACAAGTCATCGGAAATATAGATGAGGGAATCCAAACTCGAAGAAGGATGATAAGCACCCCAAGAAAAGATGACGTGGCTCTATTATTTTTAATAGAACCTGAAAATATTTCTCAAGCAAGCAAAGATCCTTATTGGATAAATGCCATGGAAGAAGAAATGTCTCAAATCGAAAAAATGAGACTTGGGAACTGGTACCTCGCCCAAAAGATAAAAATATAATTGGAACAAAATGGGTATTAAAAAACAAGATGAATGAAGATGGACAAATCATCAAAATAAAGCCAGACTTTTCTACAAAGGATACCTGGAAATCGAAGGAATTGACTTTGAAGAAACCTTTGCACCGGTAGCTCAAATGGAAGCCACAAGAATGTGTTTAGCATTTACTTTCTCAAAAGGATTCAAGGTTTATCAAATGGATGTAAAATCAACATTCCTGAATGGAGATCTCAAGGAAGAAGTTTACATGGAAAAACCAGAAGGATTTGATCTTGCCAAAGGGAAGGACTTTGTATGCAAGCTAAAAAAGGCCTTGTATGGATTGAAACAAGGCCCTATAACATGGTATGCAAAGTTGGATCACTATCTGCTACAAGAAGGTTTCAAAAAGGGAGTAGCTGGTAGCAATCTCTACATGAAGATGGACAAGGACAAACTTTTGATCACTATTGTATACGTTGATGATCTAATATTTTCTAGCAATGATGATGAGATGAACCATGAATTTTCTCTAAATATATCCAAAAGATTCTAAATGTCAATGATTGGTGATTTGTCTTCATTTCTTAGGCTACAAATATCTCAAAACTCTGCAGGCATGTTTATATCTCAAGTGAAAGATCTTAAAGACATGCTCAAAAGATATGGGATGGAAGATTGTGCACCTATGAGAACACTGATGACCACATATTGTAAATTAACCAAAGATGATGGTACCCCTCTGATAGATGCAACTCTTTACAAGTAAATAATTGGAGCTCTCCTATACTTAACTACTACAAGACCATATATTATACAGGCAATAGGAATGGTAGCAAGATTTCATTCAAGCCCTAAACAATCCCATCTTGCAGCTGTGAAGAGAATTCTCAGATATTTGAAGGAACGATTACTTTCGGTATTTGGTATCCTAACAATTCAACTCTTATTGTGACAGCTTACTACGATGTTGATTGGGCCGAAAGCATGGATGATCGAAAAAGTACTAGTGGAAATGCATTATTTATGAGAGATTGTCTTGTATCTTGGCTCAGCAAAAAGAAATCATCTATATCCCTTTCTACAGCTGAAGCTGAATATATAGCAGCTGCTGATTGTTGTACACAAATTATATGGATGAAGGAATTCTTGAAGGATGATAACATAGAAACTAAGCAACCAATTACTATTTTTTGTGACAATACTAGCACCATCAATCTTCCAAAGAATCCGGCGATGCACTCGAGGACCAAACATATTCCAATCAAATACCACTTTCTCCATGAACAAGTCGCTGAACACAATATCAGGTTGGAATACATCAATACAAAAGAGAAAAATGTTGATATCTTTACAAAACCCCTTCCAAGAGAAGCATTTGAGTATCTTCGCCAAAATATGGGGGTCATTTCTCTTCCATCACATTAAATCAAGTAGCACGTCAGGGGTACAGTATGTTAGGGGGAGCAGCATGACAGGGGGAGTAATTTGGCACCCCATTGCCATTGATGTCAAAGGGGGAGAGAAGAAAAATATTGCCATCCAATGACAAAGGGGGAGATTGTTAATCCAAGTTGTCATTGATGACAACAGCTTGATGAAGGAGAAGACAGACTATGACCCTATGATGGATAAGCCTAACAATGAAGATGACCTTGGAGGTAGAATTTCACTTTCTGCACATAGATATTCAAGGATAGTTATAAATAAAAATAAAATTTTCTACCTTGAAGGCAAAATTTCACTATGAAACCTACACTACCTTTTAGAGCATAATTTTAGCTTTCTAACGAGCTCTCACTTGGCTAGAAACTCCAAGCGGTTGATGAGATATGAATTTTTAAATCAAGAAAACTTATCTTTAGCAGTGAGCTGACATATCCTTGTCCTTCATGTCAGTCTACCTCCAACAAGATGTGTCCCTTCATTTTAAAGTCAAAATAGTATAAATACAATGTCAAACCTTCATTTCTAGACATTAATTTTTGGTCAAGAAATTTAGATTTAATACAAAAGAGATTGCAGAGAGATAAAAAGTTCACAACTCGTGAACTTAGAAGCACCGAGGAGTATTCTTTTAAGAAATATTTTCCTGGGTTAAACTTCGGAATTGATCATCTATACAGCTCAGACTTGTAGCTGTCTCAGACCTATCTTCAAGGCTCATCACTGAACTGGAGCTTAGATAAATATGTGACAGGCCCTCACCATTGGAAAGAAAAAAAAATGAACATCCTTGGACAGCTCAGATCTAGCTCAAATCTAGCTCGGACATTGGTATATACAGTGGTGTTTTTGAAGGATTTATGGTGTAGAAAATACCTACAGTAGCTGGACACTGGTGCATACAGTGGTGTTGTTGAAGGATATGTGGTGTGGAAAATACTTACAGTAGTTCGAAACTAGCTCAGACAGTGGTGTGTGTGTATATATAAGGGCTCAGAATTGTGTTATACAACCTCATTATCTCATCTTGATAAACCTCGAACTTGTGACCTATTGCCTTGACCGTGATAAGAAGTGTAATTATTGAAGGATAGAAATATATTAGGACTGGGCTACTGATCTAAATCTCAGACTGTGGAGTTGAGGCCTCGGACCTGGCTACAGGATCCTCACCTATTGCAGCCTCGGACCAACTAGAATACTTTGGCCTGGATAAGGTCTTGAGGGATCTGTTGAAGATTAGTAATGAAATTGTGGAAGGGTTGATGCTAGTAAACAGTCAACATTGAAAGCCTGAAATGATGATAGCTGGAGAGTAATACAAGTCAAAATTTGAAGGCTTTGGAAAATGGAACATTTCGATTTTTGGACAAGTGAAGACATTGGAAAGTGAAGTCAGTGAATAATTTTGGAAGAAAGAATACAGTGATGACTATGTCAAGAACATTCAAGTAAGCACTATTCACATTCTCTATTAAACCAAGCAAAGAAGGATTGTTGTCCTTGGATTAGGAGCTCCTAAATACAAGGTTGGTGCCTTGAGCAGATAGGGTCAAAGCCCTAGAGGTTAGAGCCTCATCAAAGTCCAAATGTGTTTATAAACAAAGCTGGTGTCCTGCTTCAATAAAGGCTGGTGCCCTCACTTATCTATTGCATACCATTATTAGAAATGAAATTGAAATTCTTATTAATCCTTAATATTACCATTATACACCTCTTTGTCTTTAATTGTGAAGAATCTAACTGAACCAATGACAACATCATCACCCCTCTCAGTATTTCCAACAACTAACTACAACAAAATTCAATAGTTTTTAAGAGCACTAACAATGAATAAATGAACAATAGTAGCAACAAGGAAATACGAGATAATTCGATTAGAACTGAACACACACTTCTAATAACAAAAGTAAATGTTAGTGAGTAATTTTTTGTAGGTGAATGTCACATACCCCAGTAAAAAATTATGTCAAATGGGTGTCAACTTGGGTCAAATACAAGGTATTATGGAGGTTTTTTTTGGCCCAAGTAATCTCTTCCAAACCATAGAAAATTCCCAACAAGCACATGTAGCTAGTGATGCCACAATTTTTATAGAGGAGCTACAATCCTTGATGAGTGAACTTATGAGTGGTATATACTAAACACTGAATACAGATGGATTTGAAATGGATCTCATGAGAGAGGTATGTAAGTGCGAGAATGCATTGGTATATTTGTATCTTAAGAAAAAATACTCTAAAACAACAGGCTATTTATAAATATCGTAATAGTTACATTTTTTCAATAATAAGTAGCATAGAATGGCAAGGCATTCTTATAGATCTTGTAAAATTCCTTTTATATAAAACTTTACATTAATAGGAGGTAGTTCGGTCCTAATGGAGGTGGTCGATAGACATGAATAGGAATCGATAGTTGATGTTATGGAAATAGACAAGGTCGACAAGGTGCAGATGGATTGAGTTTTCACTGTCAATGGTACAACTAATTTCATAGTTGTATCGGTCTCGATCCCAATGACGGATGATAAAGAAACATGATTCATGGTTCCTATGCATGACGAGATGAATCATAAGTGGTGGTGTGTGTCGTCGAAGTTGGATGGTGGAGGAATTTCCATTGTGGTGGCTTGCATGAGAGCAAGTTTAGGTTCCTCACATGGCGTACTAAGGGTATTTGAACTTTCCTAGATTTGGAAGTTGTGCTGAGTGTAGAGGTGCCTAAATTTGTCCATTAAGGGGCATGACTATGTTTCATTATTATGACCAGTGTAAATGGTGCATAGTATCACAATACTCATTGAGTAGATTGTATGAGAACCAACACTACTCTTTTTCCGTGAAGTGGACGCTCAGAAAGGATCAAGAATTGGGTTATTATTCCCATTTTTCCATCTCCAATTTTTTGTTCTTGGAACATCTAGCTCCTTCGGGGATTTTAGACTTAACGCTTCTCTTCTTGCCTGTAGCCTTGGGAGGTACTCATAATTCATCGTATGGTGGAATTGTGAGAAAATCCTACAATATCAGTGTGTAATATTCTCTTGATTAGAGATATTGATATACAAGATGGGGGTGATCATATGAAGGTTGTTCATATGGTTCTTCAGTTCCTTACATTGATTTAATTGGTGGTCAATTTTATCTTATAGCCCACATGTCGTTCTTGGTTGGTCTTGAGCTCTGCTAGGATGGTTTCTTGATTTAGCTCTCCTAACAATTTTTTATTAATGGGGGGCATCCTTCCTAGGGGTAGGTTTCCTTGCATTAGGTTTTCTTGGCTCTAGACCAATTATATCCCAGTGGTGTGTTTTGAATGAGCGTATGATATGTAAGTATAGTATCAAGTCTGATGGTTTCCTTGATAGACTAGGAAAGATTGTCTTTATTTGGTACTCCCTTTCCTCTCGGTAGTTGAAGTGATTTGATACCATTCGTGTAGTGATTCTAGTTCTTGGCATTGGGTGATAAATTGGTTACGTGTGTTTCATAATTCATAGGTTGTTCTTATCCATGGAGGGAAATTGGGGGTGACGATGTGCCCCCTGGATGCCTAATTTTCTGCTGACATGAAGAGAATGGACCTTCTTGTCACATATTCTTGTGTTTTCAAGATTTCCATGGATTCAGTATCTAATCCGTCTTCTAGGGAGAGGCGTACTATGTCCATGCATAAATTTTTTAACGTTGAACGAAATCGGGGGATATAATGGCAATGATGAACTGGGTGGTCACCAAAACACACCCGACATGAATAATGTACTTCTTGTAGGCCATCGTAGTATACGAGGTCAACAAGATACGACCTCTAAAATAGCTCTAGGTTTGCTTAGTCTGTAATGAAATGATCACGTTCATCACAAAGTGCACAGAGTTGGATAGGAGGTTGAGGGCGATACCGAGGGGTACGTGGTCACTCAAGTGATTACCTCGCCTCTTTTAGGTATAGTTTCACTCAAGGTTCTCCCTCATCTATCTGCATGGGAGGATTTGAGGTGTCCTCTTGGTATGATTTCTCTAGCATGTGCAAGGAATCCCTATATCATGGCATATTTGGGTAATGATGAGTGTAAAGCCCATAATGGTTGCAGATGGTGCACACGTGGTTGGTGCATAATTATTTCCCTCAATGTTTCATGGCATGTTATTTTTGATGGGAACTTGGGGTCATGGCATTTATTTCAGAGCTTAGAAGAGGTTTCAATTCATCTAATTTTGGGTAAATATTGGTAGGATGGCCTACGATATCACATAATGAACAAGGTTTCAATGCCCTAGGCATGTTGGGGTTTTCTATCTTCTTCACTCTTTTGTCAGTTTTCTTGGTCGCTATAAATGGCACTGTTATGAGAGTCTTGTTAACTGGTGTCTCCTCCTGAGGAGTGATAGGGGTTACTCTAGTATAAGTGATGCCAGGGACTTATAGCATGGTTGGTTGGAGGCATGTTTATATCTCAAGTGAAAGATCTTAAAGACATGCTCAAAAGATATGGGATGGAAGATTGTGCACCTATGAGAACACTGATGACCACATATTGTAAATTAACCAAAGATGATGGTACCCCTCTGATAGATGCAACTCTTTACAAGTAAATAATTGGAGCTCTCCTATACTTAACTACTACAAGACCATATATTATACAGGCAATAGGAATGGTAGCAAGATTTCATTCAAGCCCTAAACAATCCCATCTTGCAGCTGTGAAGAGAATTCTCAGATATTTGAAGGAACGATTACTTTCGGTATTTGGTATCCTAACAATTCAACTCTTATTGTGACAGCTTACTACGATGTTGATTGGGCCGAAAGCATGGATGATCGAAAAAGTACTAGTGGAAATGCATTATTTATGAGAGATTGTCTTGTATCTTGGCTCAGCAAAAAGAAATCATCTATATCCCTTTCTACAGCTGAAGCTGAATATATAGCAGCTGCTGATTGTTGTACACAAATTATATGGATGAAGGAATTCTTGAAGGATGATAACATAGAAACTAAGCAACCAATTACTATTTTTTGTGACAATACTAGCACCATCAATCTTCCAAAGAATCCGGCGATGCACTCGAGGACCAAACATATTCCAATCAAATACCACTTTCTCCATGAACAAGTCGCTGAACACAATATCAGGTTGGAATACATCAATACAAAAGAGAAAAATGTTGATATCTTTACAAAACCCCTTCCAAGAGAAGCATTTGAGTATCTTCGCCAAAATATGGGGGTCATTTCTCGTCCATCACATTAAATCTGATAGCACGTACAAAATTACGGTATGTTGAGGCCTCAAATGACGGGGGAGTAATTTGGCACCCCATTGCCATTGATGTCAAAGGGAGAGAAGAAAAATATTGTAATCAATGACAAAGGGGAAGTTATTGTCCAAGTTGTCATTGATGGCAACAAGTTGATGGAGGAGAAGCCAGACTATGACCCTATGATTGATAAGCCTAACAATGAGGATGACCTTGGAGGTAGAATTTCACTTTATGCACATAAATATTCAAGGACAGTTATAAAGAAAAATAAATTTTGCTACATTGGAGGCAGAATTTCACTATGACACCTACACTACTTTTTAGAGCATAATTTTAGCTTTCTAACGAGCTCTCACTTGGCCGAAAACTCCAAGCGGTTGATGAGATACGAATTTTTAAATCAAGAAAAATTAACTTTAGCAGTGAGCTGACCTATCCTTGTCCTTCATGTCGGCCTACCTCCAAAAAGATGTGTCCCTTCATTTTAAAGTCAAAATAGTATAAATACAATGTCAAACCTTCATTTCTAGACATTAATTTTTGGTCAAGAAATTTAGATTTAATACAAAAGAGATTGCAGAGAGATAAAAAGTTCACAACTCGTGAACTTAGAAGCACCGAGGAGTATTCTTTTAAGAAATATTTTCCTGGGTTAAACTTCGGAATTGATCATCTATACAGCTCAGACTTGTAGCTGTCTCAGACCTATCTTCAAGGCTCATCACTGAACTGGAGCTTAGATAAATATGTGACAGGCCCTCACCATTGGAAAGAAAAAAAAATGAACATCCTTGGACAGCTCAGATCTAGCTCAAATCTAGCTCGGACATTGGTATATACAGTGGTGTTTTTGAAGGATTTATGGTGTAGAAAATACCTACAGTAGCTGGACACTGGTGCATACAGTGGTGTTGTTGAAGGATATGTGGTGTGGAAAATACTTACAGTAGTTCGAAACTAGCTCAGACAGTGGTGTGTGTGTATATATAAGGGCTCAGAATTGTGTTATACAACCTCATTATCTCATCTTGATAAACCTCGAACTTGTGACCTATTGCCTTGACCGTGATAAGAAGTGTAATTATTGAAGGATAGAAATATATTAGGACTGGGCTACTGATCTAAATCTCAGACTGTGGAGTTGAGGCCTCGGACCTGGCTACAGGATCCTCACCTATTGCAGCCTCGGACCAACTAGAATACTTTGGCCTGGATAAGGTCTTGAGGGATCTGTTGAAGATTAGTAATGAAATTGTGGAAGGGTTGATGCTAGTAAACAGTCAACATTGAAAGCCTGAAATGATGATAGCTGGAGAGTAATACAAGTCAAAATTTGAAGGCTTTGGAAAATGGAACATTTCGATTTTTGGACAAGTGAAGACATTGGAAAGTGAAGTCAGTGAATAATTTTGGAAGAAAGAATACAGTGATGACTATGTCAAGAACATTCAAGTAAGCACTATTCACATTCTCTATTAAACCAAGCAAAGAAGGATTGTTGTCCTTGGATTAGGAGCTCCTAAATACAAGGTTGGTGCCTTGAGCAGATAGGGTCAAAGCCCTAGAGGTTAGAGCCTCATCAAAGTCCAAGTCGGTGCTTGGCAACAGGTTGGTGTCTGTTTCACTAAAAGGGTTGGTGCCCTCACTTATCTATTGTATACTATTATTAGAAATGAAATTGAAATTCTTATTAATCCTTAATATTACCATTATACACCTCTTTGTCTTTAATTGTGAAGAATCTAACTGGAACTAATTAACAATACTGATTCACCCCCCTCTCAGTATTTCCAACAACTAACTACAACAAAATTCAATAGTTTTTAAGAGCACTAACAATGAATAAATGAACAATAGTAGCAACAAGGAAATACGAGATAATTCGATTAGAACTGAACACACACTTCTAATAACAAAAGTAAATGTTAGTGAGTAATTTTTTGTAGGTGAATGTCACATACCCCAGTAAAAAATTATGTCAAATGGGTGTCAACTTGGGTCAAATACAAGGTATTATGGAGGTTTTTTTTGGCCCAAGTAATCTCTTCCAAACCATAGAAAATTCCCAACAAGCACATGTAGCTAGTGATGCCACAATTTTTATAGAGGAGCTACAATCCTTGATGAGTGAACTTATGAGTGGTATATACTAAACACTGAATACAGATGGATTTGAAATGGATCTCATGAGAGAGGTATGTAAGTGCGAGAATGCATTGGTATATTTGTATCTTAAGAAAAAATACTCTAAAACAACAGGCTATTTATAAATATCGTAATAGTTACATTTTTTCAATAATAAGTAGCATAGAATGGCAAGGCATTCTTATAGATCTTGTAAAATTCCTTTTATATAAAACTTTACATTAATAGATGAGTTATAATAATGGGAGGTTTGGAGGATGGATATGATTTTTGTTAAGCATGATTTATTTTTCTAGCTTTAAATATCTTTGATGGTTATAGAAGATATTTATGACATGCTTAATTTTCAATCTCCTAAGCATGGCAACCAAATTTGACGTGTGCGAGACTTATTTAGGATGTTGTGGTATGGCTGGATGAAATTGGCCTTGGAAGTTACAAACATATTTTCAAAGAGAGTGGTGATAATGGAGAATATCGAGACAACTTATCAAAATTTAATATTTTCAAAGAGAATGGTGTTAATGGAGAATATCCAGACAACTTATGAAAATTTACCACTAAGCAGATTTTGCAGTTTATTAGGCAGTGTTAAATTAGATGGAGGATTTTATAAATTTATGCAAATAAATTCAACATATTAAATTTCTACACCACATGATATTATGCTTACATGTTAAAAATGAACACTTAGGACTGCTGGTCATCCATTACTAGTTATTTTCCTTTGTTATTATGGACAACTACAAAGTGCATCTATGAATGTAAAGTTTTTTATATGTTTGTATTTTCAGTTTGGTTTGATTTTCTAACTCATGATTTGATACAGGGAAACGCCAATATACATCATCTAAATTCGTTGACGCATTCTAAAAACTAAATACCTATTTTTAGAGCTCAAAAATCATGAGGAGGCCTCCAACCCAACTGTAACCACCATCTCTTTCACTATCCAAGCTCTGTAGTTGTGACATGTTCATTCTTATGGTTTTCGATAGTGGCAAGTCCTGTGGGGCTATTTCCTACAAGAAGGAAAATGTATTATACCAGATCAAGGAAAATAAGCATATAGTTTATTTATGCAAACAATGCCTTGGATAGAAATGTGAAAGGAATGACTCATTGGACATTATAAAATCTTGAGGCAACAAATAACTCCTTTGAGGATTCGTGGAACAACAGAATATACAAAAAATAAATAATTGTCTCCAAGGCTCTTTATCCTCCAATTAATGGTACATATCAGTGAGATTTTAAAGGCTCATAACTTTCCAAGGTGGATATGTTTCACTTAATTTTAATAAATTTATAAAGAACATACATCAAACCTACACCCAACAAAGGTGCAAAGATCACTACAATAAACATAAAATAATGGAGCACAACGAATGAGAAAAATGTCTCCAAGAATGTTTTTAAGAGAGATGGGCATAGGTAGAAAATTTGTGGATCCTTGCCTAGCTTCTTGGAAGGATCCAAGTGTCTCAAAACCCCTAAGAGAAGAATTTTCAAAGTCAAATGCAATGCTAAGTTTGGCTATTTGTATGTTTTTTCATTCGGTTGAAACCCCAAAGACACAAAATATTTCAATCCTGTTTCAAAAACCCTAAGAGAAGAGTTTTCAAATGAAAATGCAATGCTAAGTTTGATTTTATGTAAGTCTTTTCATTCACTTGAAACTCCAAAGGCACACAATACTGGTATCGCCTAACATACACATACAGACGATGTGAGAGTGTACAGAGTATTTAAGATACTTGTGTGAAGTAAAATTTATCCAAGTAAAAAATTATAAGTATTAATATATATAATTTATATGATTTTTTTATTTTTAATATATATATATATATATATATTTCAAACATTTGTGTAAAGTAACAACAAATGTTTAATGATAATAATATTTTAAATGGAAAATAATGTTGCAATATATTATAGTCAAAATGTGTTTGTCTGAGATAAATTTTATTATACTAAAAAATATGGGTGCATAATTTAATTTACCTTAAAGTATTCAAATTTGCAAATTGTAATATATTAGAAGAAAAAAAGAAAAGAAAAAATAAGAACAATTTAGATTGTAATATATTATAAGAAAAATAAGAATAATTTAGATTATGATATATTATATGAAAATGAGGAAACAATAAGAATAATTTAAATAATTTAAAACAAGTTGGATTTATTTTAAACCTAAATCTATCAAGGACTTAGACGATAGAATGCCGTAATGTGTAAACCTTTTTTTAAGTGCAAAATTTGATAACAATTTTGAACCTTAATAGATTTGATACAAATCTATAAATTACTTGATAAAATCATGTTTAAAATAAATCTATACTCATCTATAAAATAAAAATGGTGGAAATATGATTATCGTATTGCAAAGCCCCCATTATACTGCTCACAAAATCAATCACATACGTTTATTCTAATTATAATGTTACATCGCATCCATTACTTTCCCAAGAAAATCCACTCCAATTTAGTATTTTCTCTACTGCGTTGCATTGTGTTTGAATTTGATTTCTACATTATGCTTGAATTTGATTCTACTTTAGAACATTGGTTGTGTTCAGTGCAGTTCCTGGAAAGGAAAGACGTCTGTAATAGGTCTGAAACAACATGTACAATTCCACTCGCTATGTTTTATAATAAAATGGTGAATGTTTACAATGTGGCAGCTGATAAGGGATCATTTTGATCCAATCACCAAATATAATGTATCAGCAATAAAATTGCAATCGGTTTTTTATGGTAGTTGGTAAAAACGTTTTCATTGAGTTATTTAATTTATGAGAGACTTATTTAGTTGTGCCACTAAGCCAATTTTAAGCTTGTTCGCACCAATAGCTTGAGTAATACAATAACACCTCAGATTAACAACAGTAAAAACATTAGTAAAGTCGCTGCTTTCTATCATTGATATTACTGGATAGTGTGTGATAATTAGATAGAAGAAAATGTATGAAAGAAAATTGTTTTAACATTGTTGGTCTGGTCTTCTGTAAATTGTCTACAAATGATCTGTGCAACACTTTTTGGAGCACTTTCTCCAAAAGTGAAGGAGATGTAAGAAAAATCTATATATAGAAAGATTAAACAGCCCACGGGCCTGGCAATTGGCCATAAATTATATTTCTTCACAAACGCAGAGGTAAACAAATTCTTTGTATATTAAAAAGATTGAATTAAAAATACAACTAATATCCTTGAAGATGTGATTTCCATTTCTGAATCTGGAAGTGCAAAACGATATTTTTGAAACTATTTTAAATTCAGCTCAAAACCATCAATTCAAATAATTCGAAATTCTATCCGCTTACATTTTGAACCGAAAACTATCAATTACAAATTCATCAAATGTAATAAAGAATAAACTGCCATGCAAAATGTTACGCAAGCATTTGTTCCTCCTCTTTTCTGGGTCAACTTTCAAACAAAAGCACAAGGTGTTCGGCAGACATAACAATATATGTTGTGAAAGAATAACAACTATTTTCCCTATTGACTCACATAAATGGGTGCGCATAAGTGTAGCTTCCTCTAGGAAGCATTATAATTGGACCTGAAAGGCGGCATGGTAACTTTCTCATTCATTCTGCAATAATTTCCGATTCACTCTGCATGGATTAAGGGGCTTATCTTTTCATTATGACTGAAAAACACTAAAATGGGCTTATTTTTCATTATGATTGAAAAACAGAGTTATTATTTTTTTTTTAAATAATGAAATTTTTCTTGGAAATCGTGGAGCTTTGAAATTTTGGTATTTTTTATTTTTTGATAATTTTCTGATTAATTTTAATTAAAATTCAGAAAAATATTTTTAAAAACTTAAATTTAAATTGTTTAATCTATATAATTCTAATTCCGGATGCGGATGATATTTCGGGTTAAGAGGCCTCAAGGCCTGGTCCAGGCCCCAAGGCGGTTCACCTGGGGTG
Source organism: Pinus albicaulis (assembly GCA_034641835.2). Taxonomy (NCBI): domain Eukaryota; kingdom Viridiplantae; phylum Streptophyta; class Pinopsida; order Pinales; family Pinaceae; genus Pinus; species Pinus albicaulis. The sequence goes on from CM076576.1 coordinate 421,773,534, forward strand.
GCCACATGGCCCCCTATGGTGCCATTAATGCTAAGCTCATTAATCCTCGGCGTTGGACATTTACTCCTCCTCGCCGTCAATCGCTCTGTCCTGCTCGGCGCACCAGACTTCAAATGGAGCACCACTGCTCGCATTCTCCCGATTGCTTTGGCTCTGCTCACCGCCCTTTGTCGCCTCTGCGCTCTCACTGCCCGGGCGGCTGTGCAACAGGTGGGGATCGCACCGCTACAGGACGCAGGTGCTCTCTGCAATGCTGTTTGGATACGATTCCTGGCTATCACTTCTCAAATAGTAACTTCTGCCCTGTTCTGTTCAATTCTCATACTTCCCCTATTATTCTTGGTCAAATTAACTCTAATCCTGTAGCTCCTTCTGGTAACTGGTCGAATTCTTCTCAGAATTCCAGTATGCCCAGGCTCAGGCAAAGAATGTCTTGCAGGAGAGGGGCCTCTCGAGGCAGGTCCATGAGTGAGCGCCCCTCTAGTTCTAATGTCGACTCCTCCATGGAGCCTTCTGAAAGGCGTCCCGTTCCTCTTTATATTGATCCTGCTGGTCGTCTCCATGAGCGCGTTGCCCCGGCGCCTCCACAGCCCTTGCACCCGCCTCGTGCTCCTGTTCTGCCTACTCTGTCTCCTTCCCCTCTTCAGGCTTCCGCCTCCCCTTCTCGCCCTGGCAGTCATTACCTCCGGCAATCAACGCAACACGCTGAGCTGCGTTTCGATTGCGCCTTCAATCGGCCTCCCATCACTGCCCTTATCACGATTTCCCTTCGCGAAGAGACCACTCTCCCTCCTGTCCAGCAGCTTGACCCTGTGCAAACTCCCTCAATGCCAAACTTCGAGCCCCCCTCTGGTCCTGCACCCGGTCCGTATACGCACTCTCTCGGAGTTCCTTTAGCCTCTGTCCCTGCTCATCCCGGACAGTTGCACTTGCAGATGGAAGCTGGTCTTTCAGGTGAAGATGCTGACAAGAATGCTGAAGCGGATTCGGAAGAACACTATGGCTGCAGAATTGTGGAAGAGCAACCTGACTCAGACTAAGTGCTCTCCCTTCTCCAAGACCAGTTCTCAGTATGATATATGCTCTAGAATTTTTGATAAATTTCTGTTTTTACTGATCACTCACAGCAGACACAGCTGCATGTATCTTTTGTCTCTTTTTAGTTTTGTTAATCAGTATGTAAGTGACTCTGCGCCGGTTTCCCAGTTCCTGGGCGGTGTCAACACTGTTAAAAGAGCTGGTTTCCCGCTAATGGGCAGTTCTATAGCTAGACAAAAAGTGGATATTAAGCCCGGTCTCAGACTTCCTCAGCTGAGCTGTGGCAGTTTTGTAATATTATGTTCATAATAGAAATAGCGTAATTTAGAAAAAAAAAAATCTATATAATTCTAATTCTTCAAAAAAATTCAATAGTGTTGAATTCATTTATGGATTCAAAAATCTATAAGTTCACTATAAAAACATGATTAATCACTCTTATATCAATTAAAAATAAATAAAAATACCAACAATTTTTACCATACTCAATAAATGAAAACCTAAAAACCCAAACATAAAAGAAAATGATATAAGATAGCTCATATAACAAAATATCGTGAAAATAACTAAAATGATCTAATATAGCGGATATAAAAAAATATAGTCAAGATCACTAAAAGAAGCAGGTAATCAATCAAAATAACCAATAGATAATCATCCAAATAACCTAACACGTAAATAGTCAAGATAACTAAAAGAAACAGGTATTCAAATCAAGATAACCGACAGATAATCATCCAAATAACCTAACACACCTCGTTTAAAATATGTTTTAACATTCAGATGCTTTACATTACATTTTTACATTTTTTAGCCAGGGTTGGGTTATGAGAGTAGCAGCAAGCCATGGTTGAATGGTATATATTTAGCGAGGGTTTCTCTAGGATATAAAATGAAGTTAACCTCGATTACGTTGAATTTGGAGGAAAAAGAATTTAAACCCTGCTGAAGAAAAAGAATAAAAATTATAAACAAACCTGCATTAAAAAAAAAAATAAAAAAAATTTGAAAGCAGATACAGACAATTTTCTGTAGAAGTTGTGGTACTCACTAACTGTGAGCGAAGCAATGACATACATAGCTCAAGAGCTGATTTCACTAATTCGGGTTTGCAACACTCATCGCAGAGCTCACACCCCTAAGAGAACAAGTTGCAATTGAGCCAACGTCCTCGGGAGGGAACAAGGCGTTAATCGTTATTTTTAACTATGACTAAACATATTTGGATCATTTAAAGGTGTAGAGTGATCACAAGTTGGCTGGAGGGAAGTTTTTTTAATAGAGAAAGGCCTTACAATGTAAATATATATCTCGAAAAACATATCTCATTAAATATTTTGAAGTGTTATATTTAAATTTTAAAATGTATTATAAATAGTGTAGTTATAAAATTTAAATGGCTAATAATAATGAAATTATATTATTTTATAAATTAAATTGTTAATAAATATTAATAAATATTAATTTATAATGATGATGAAAGAATCTAAATTTGATTCTTCAAAATTTTGTATTTATGGTCAAAGAGAAGAGAAATAAGTGCTTCAAGATCGCTATAGGTGTGTTGGCTTAATAGGTCAATAAGATTGGAAATGTCGTAGATCGTAGGGAATTGAGAGTGAATGTGATCTAAAAGAAGGTGTTTTTCATCCTCCACCTCATTAGAATCAGAAATCTAGTAGATTCTATTATTCCAAGGGGTCTTGGGAATAGATCACCCTCCGGTCTCACTCTGAAGCTCACGGGAATTAGTGATTATCTTAGCAATGTTCATTTTTCTTATTGTTGGACAACACAAAGAGATAATTCTAATTATCAAGGGTGGGGTTGATCACCTCCTTATATAATCTTAGCTTCCTTTTACCTTCCAACTCCTAGTCCTCCCACAGCTTGTCCTTAAACTTGGAGGTAATAGTATTTTTGATGTTATCTTTGCTTCCCATACTGAGCTCCTCTTTAATTCCCCCATGGTTGAGTCAGGACTGACCATCGTTATGCCACACGCCCTTGAGGCGAAGGTGAGGGTTTTGGCTACAGTTAGAAGAAATATTAGGGAGCCTTTTTGAATCCATGTTGTCAAGCATCTTCTTATACATCAGATATCTAAACATAGTCATACTTTCAATGGGGTCAATCAAGAGGATAAGATAGGAAGTATTTCCCTTCATCTTTAGGTTGTAGGTTATGAATTGATTTTGAATCATCTCAATCTTCCTCCATGAATCTCTCAATATACTACAACCAAAACTTCACATCCGTATAAGACAACATGGGTGACAAGGGTCTCAAAGAGGAACCTCTTTTTACTCCAATGTAAAGATCGACCGACTTACAATTGTTTTCAAGCTCATAATAAGCTTTCCAACCCCCAATAATCATTTTCTTTATGCCATACTTCTAGTTTAGATGATGAGGGAAGTCAATGCCCAAATACTTATAAGAAGAAACCTGCTCTAAGCACTATCAATTGTAACCTGGTTTTTTGATGATAAATATAAAATATCAAGGTACTACCAAATCGACAAAAAAAAAACCTGCTTTAAGCACTGGTTATTATACATGAATTTTTGGATTTAATGATCATGAATTTATTCTTGACGATATTAAGTGTCATACCCATGTTGGAGTTGTTTGTCAAGGTCATCATCGATTTTTGCAAGAAGAAGGATATCACGAGGATAAAGGAGAAGGGTAATGAGAACACCAGCAAGCTTGGTGTCCTTGCACCTTGCAAATTCTAGACACTCCTCTAACTTATTGATGTATATGCCAAAAAGATAAGGGACAAGGGACACCCTTGCTTAACTCCAATACTGCATTTAATGTCTTTAGACCACCCATCGTTGGTCTTAAGCTTGGCAGTGACACTCTCATAGAGACAGACCACAACAATCCTCAGCTCAGGAGGGACCATGATCTCTTGAGGAACAATGTAGAAAGCTTTTCTTAAGTTCACAAAACAACAAAAAAGGTCGCGTTTACTATTGTGACATTCATCCACAATAATTCTAAGAGTGACGAGATGGTCAATAGTCGAGTGATGTCTCCTAAAACCAACTTGCCTTTTAGCTCTTTTTCCTTTAGCTTTCAAGCCAAAGACTGAACTTCTTCTCCAAAATGAACCCATATAATTTTATTTTACATTATTATTATTAATAATAAAAAATGTAAATATATAAACTTAACGTAAATACATTTAAAAAAATGTCAATACCAATTAGGATTTGTATGTATTGGTTACCTAAAATTATTAAACTATCTCACCATTCACCATTTATCTAAATTTAATTTTAAACTATCTCACCATTCACCATTTATCTAAATTTAAATTCATGATAATGATATTAACGATTAATAATAGTTTTATAAATATTATAATGGTAATGATAATAACCTGATAAATAATACTTTCATAATTATTATTATAATGTCATTATAGCTATAAATATTATTATATTAACTTAGAGCCTTATAAAAAACTATTTAATTGTGAAATATATACTTATTCATACACAAAAATATACCATTAAACAAAAAATAAATCCAAACATATGTTACTTTGCTATTATCCCATACTAAAACATTTTGAAATCTGCAAATTACAAATTTATGACATGGTATAGGTATTCGATTCTAAAAAATACTATATCATCATACTTATTTTCTGTCAATTGGCAAAGGAGAGATGAGGAAGACAAGACAACCCAAGACAACCCATATTTTTTTGAAGCTATAGCTTCATTAATACACTAAAGCAAGCCGTATATACCTATAACTGTTGATTCTTGATTCTTCGATTTTACAAAAGTCTATGCCTTCTACTATTCATTTGGCCCATCACCTTCCCCATTACCTGTTCTGCCCTCCGGGAATCTTCGCTTTGATTTTATCCACCAGCCCTGGCTTCTGAGATGAAGTAGAATAACCCGTCTGAGTCTGGCCTCCGGGAATCTTCTGTTTGATTTTATCCAGCAGCCCTGGCTTTTGATTCGGATTAGAATGCGCAGTTTGAGTCTGGCCTCCGGGAAGCATCTCCTTGATTTTATCCAGCAGCCCTGCGCCCTTCTGATTTGGATTTGGCTGACCTGCCTGAGTGTGACCACCAGCCCGAACGGGTGCTACATTTTGAGCCATGATAAAGCACTAGAAGCAGGTATATATATCAATAAACAATTGGAGAGATGAGAATGCAGTAAAATCTCCAGATGAGATGAGATGATATATTGAAAGTGAATTGCAATGAAAGAGGGAGGGTATATTTATAACTCTGGTTGTGGTGTGACGAGTTGTCTCGCTTTTCTGCAGTTCAAGCGGTGCGGTGTGGAGGAAGACTTAAATTATCTTCTTTAACTGACAAAGGGAAACATGCTACTTAATTTTCATCTTCGACTGTCGCTTTACCTACACGTCTTGAGATGATGGTAATCAATTTTATGCTTATCCATAAACCGTTCTTCGTTCCTCGCCAGTTTCCTCCTCGTGTAAGAGACCGTAGAGAGTAAATTCTTACGGTAGTGTGGCAGCTCCGGATACGATGGAATTTGACTAGCCAATTGAAATATATTTGTTCGATATAGTTATAATATATTTGTTCGATATAGTTATAATAATTTAAATGGTTGTTAGAGTTAGAAGTGACTTTTGAATTTCATAAAAAAATTCTAAAAATATGTGGGTAGCACCGGTTTGAATTATGTTTTTTTTATAGTGAAAATAGATTCAGTATAATCAAAAATTTCTGAGACATTCAAGTTTGATCACTATATTTTAACTATACAAAAAATCCTGCCTAATTTTATTAAAATCTTACCAGACTTTCTATGATTTTCAAAACAAATATACAAACTTGATTAAACTACCCCTATTTCAGCTAACAACTAGCTAATAATTTTAATTTCTTGAAATAAAAAATATCAGTTATAGAATTTTTAAAATATATATATATAAAATCAAAATTCATCTTAAACCATTAAAATTTATCATTTTAGACAACATTATATTATGTATTTAAAAAAAAAAAAAAAAATCAAATCAAACCAGTGCTTTCTTTAACCCTACCAATCTATTTTGATAGATATCAATCAACAAGTGATAACTATGGGATGACTTCGTAGTTACGAAAGGAAATTCGAAATTTCGATTCGATGGCGAATTATCTGGTTTCTGGTTGATTCAATTCGCTTAAGGGCGTTCGGAATTGAATATTGGATTTGATGGGATAATTATTTGGTCTGATTTGATTTGATTTGATTCGATACGTCTAAAGCGGCGCGTTCGGTTGATAGATGTAAGGAAAGAAAGATCGACTGCTGTTAAGTGCTCTACACTACAATTTACTCAAAAAGGGAAACCGTAATGGCATGATTAAGAAATGATCAATTGGGACCATGCATGGTAGGATTTGATAAGTTTCAGCAGTAAACATATGTCTGGGCTGTTATATAATTATAAGTTTCAGATTACTCTTTTAAAAATGGATTATAATAATTTAAAAAAACATCAAAAATGGGATGACTTCGTAGTTACGAAAGGAAATTCGAAATTTCGATTCGATGGCGAATTATCTGGTTTCAGTTGATTCAATTCACTTAAGCGCCTTCCGAATTGAAAATTCGATTTGATGGGAGAATTATTTGGTCTGATTTGATTTGATTCGATACGTCTCAAGCGGCGCGTTCGGTTGATATATGTAAGGAAAGAAAGATCTAATGCTGTTAAGTGTTATACAATTTATTTCGGTTGATATATGTAAGGAAAGAAAGATCTAATGCTCTTAAGTGTTTTACAATTTATTGATATGGCATGATTAAGAAATAATCAATTGGTATCATGCATGGAAGGATTTGATAAGTTTCAGAGTAAATATCTGTTTGGAGTATTATACAACTAGCAATTGCTTAAGAAGCATTGAAGTTAAAAATTAGAAAACAAAATGATATTCTTTTGGCTTAAATGATAAGCAAGAGTTTTATGTGAACTATTAAATCCTTAAAAGTGTCAATTGTTGTTTTAAATCAGAAGCAAGATTTTCATTTGAACTATAAAAGCTTTAGAAGTGTCCATTGTGAGTGGCATATTTATGGAGTGATAATTCATTGAGTGGATAAGCTCTTGGAGGTCCTTGTGACCCAATTGCGATTTGATAATCCTCACCACACCTAAAACCTTTGGGTAAGAAACCATTATAGCAAAAATCACCTGAAAATTGGTTGCGTCGTGTCTTTTCAGACATATAACAACAACTTGAACCACCTCAAATTTGAGAATCATATTCTGTTTTTTATGGAGCATAACCATACCAGTTTTCACCATACCAAAAGTGAGAATCTCGAATTTGGCGACTAGGTAAGGTATCTCCTTCCTAAACATTGTGAAAAGAAATTCCAGGTATACCTAAATTTACCCCACAGTTAGAAGCCAATGTTTTACATGCAAAATATTTTTCTTGTGTTGGCTCCAGCACAAGGCTCACCCCTAGCAATTCAACCATCAGTGGGAGATCCTTAGCATCGTTAGAACCATTAATTTGACTTGAACAAGTAGCTTCAGGCATAATGCTTAAAAGGCCATCAGATGCACAATTGTTAAATTGTAAATGGTTGACTGCTTGAGAGACTCGTGCATTTATTACCATTTGAGAAGGGAGTAAACAATGTTGAAGGCATACTATTGGGAGTCGATGAAGAGGACAAATCAAAAGAATGAAGTGAAGAACTATAAAAGGCATCATCTAACTTTAATAAGTGTACATTTTGCTAGGAAAATGGATAATTTTCATCAGTAATAGAGCTCCAAGAATTTTCCAAAATACAATTTTCATGAATGGCAAGGAAAATGTTTAAATTATTTCGAAAATCTTTTATTTGTTCACTTTTTCGAATCAACTTGTTATTCTCTAGCAGATAACCTGCAGATTTGAAGGAAAAGGGATGTAGGGATTAAATACCATCCCCAACCAATGATTAGGGGAGCTTACATCGAGCATCAACAACAATTTCTCCAACTCTTAAAGGATCACCTTAATTTGGCACAAAATCGAATGACCAACATGCATATCAACATCGCAGCGAGAGAAGTTTTGATGTAGGAGACTGGGTATTTTTACGGCTACACCCATAGAACCAAATGTCACTCAAGCGAGCTAAGAAGGATAATAAATTATCGCCAAAGTATTATGGTCCTTACAAGGTGTTGCAAAAGATTGGCTTAGGATTCTGTTGTTTTTTCTGTGTTGGATCATAGAGGAATGGAAGGAAGAGATATTTTTCTCCCCGCATTTCAACCAGTTTATGTGAGATTTATGTTGCCAAATTTTTTCTTCTTAGGCAGCCCTTTCCTCCCAGCTGTTCTGGACGTGGATTTCCTCTTGTTTTCTCCACTCATTGAGGCTTTTATTGATGATTTATTGTTTCACGGCTTCTTGTTTTAGCTCCGGTAATTTCTTCTCCGAGATGATGTTGCCAAAGTTTTTATGTTCCAAGTCCTTATCTTTGCCTTGATGAATTTCAAATTTTTTTGGAACTTGTACATTTTGTTTCCTTGTTTGGGCTGAGGTGTCTCCCACCATTCTTTCATTTTTTCGAAGAATTCTGGGTGATCAAGCGAGAAAGCTTAGAATCTGAAGGGTTTATTTTTGGGTCCAGGTCAGATTTGGACACACAGGGAGATAGGACAGTGGTCTGAACCCACCTCAAGAAGGATTTTGGCTTCCATTTCCCATGAGGAGTGGTAGATGTCCTCTGAAACGAGAAAGCGGTGTAGCTTTGAGGTTATCTGCCTATCACCACTGCGCCTGTTGTTCCAAGTGAAGGAACCATTTTTGTTAGGGATGTCTATGAGGGTTATATCATCTACAGTTGCCTTGAAAGCCTCTCACTATTTATCCAGCTTCCTCATACCCTCTCTCTTTTCCTTCAAGTTGATCACCATATTGAAATCCTCTGCTATAATTTTGTAAGGGTAGTTGAAGTATCTTTGGATTCTGTTGAGACTGATTAACAGTTCGAGCCTTTTAGCCACTGCGTGTGGATCATAGACATTGGTAACACATATGTTGTCTATAGTTACTATGATTTTCACGAATTTTGTTAGAGTATGTCTTGTGGTGGTTGAATGAGTGAGCTCGAATAGAGAGTTCTTCCAAAGAGTGGTTATGCCACCCGCAAAGCCTCTCGCTGAGATTGCAGCATGGCTGTAGTTTTTGAAGCATTTTTTATTCATCATATCCATGTTGTTTAGGTCACTCTTAGTTTCTTGGAGCAACATAATATCCATTTTGTGAGATGCTATTCTATTTTTCATAATCCTTTTTTTCCTGGATTATTGATTCCCCTCATATTCCAAGAAATGCAAATCATTGAGAACTTTTGGGGGTAGGGTTATGGCTCTTACCTTTCCTTCATTGACGAGGTGGGCACCTAGCTCTCGAAGGAGGTGGCTGGTGGGTTTCCAGCCACGATTTTTGTTAGGTCCATTTGGGAAGTATTTTATTGTAGGTATATTAGCTAGAATGTCTTTGCCTTCTTCTTTTGCCATGGATTTTTGTTACGAGGTTGGATTCATACCCTCTTGTAATAGGAATGTCTCTTCGATTTTTTGGATCTGATCTTTTGGGATGGCATCTATGCCATTCTTTTTCCATTCTTTTGCAATTTTTTGGAGGTCGATTCCCTCCATAACCTCTTCTATTGCATTTTCCTCAAGGGTGGATGTTTCCTAGGCCTGCTCCATCTCTATGTCTTCCCGATTCTATTCATTTTCATTCATGCTATGTTCTGGAGCTTCAACACCCAGATGGTTATTTTTTGAGGAATGTTCTTGTTGCTTGTGTTGTTCTTCCATAGTGTCATGAGGGGCTAGTTCCTCCTCTATGGAGTTCAGAACTTCGTATTTTTTATGTTGAGAGACATTGACTTGATGTTTCTTTGTGTGTGCTCTTTTACTCTGTTTGTTCTTTTTTCTGACTTTAGTGTATCCCTACTGGTCCTTCTTCTTGCTGGTGTGGTCTTCAGTTTCTAGTGCTTTTTTTTTAGGGAATTCACAGAAGAGGTTCCCATTCTCATGCCACTTTCGACATCTGAAAGGCATATTCTTGTAATCAATGTTTTTCGTCTAGATGTCATCCCTGTAGATGAGCCTTATGGCTTCTTCTAGAGCCCCTGAGACATTGATGTAAACATATATTCTTGCATGGGAGATGTAGTGCTCGTTTTGTAGTTTCCTCAGAAATTTGGATGTATTCTCCTAGTTCATCTCCGATGGCTTTGAGGATAGGGGGCACCCCGTAGTTCATCGGAAGGGAATACAACCTAACCCATATGGGAACTTTTGTAAAATCCTGTTTTTCGGGTGTGGATTTTTCCTTCCAGAAACTCATGTAAATACTTGCCGAGTTGAAGAAATAAGAACCTCCTTCAAAGATTCTGTCTCGGGCTTCCAAGAGACCAAAAAATAAAATAAAGAAACCTTTGGATCTGATTTGCGGGTTGATTTCTCCATTTGGTTTCCATTTTGCATGGATCCAGCCCTTAAGGGATCTTTTCGTTGGCTAGATTCCCATTAATTTGAATATCAAAACGTGCCCATACATATATTCTCAGTAAATCGTGATATCTGGAACCTGGATGATTACTTCCACTATCCTCTTAGCTTTTGGGTGGCATGCATTTTTTTTCTTTGATGCCCCTCGTGCACTGTCTTCCTTATTGGCAGCATATTCTACTACAATCATAGTGCTAGGTGCTGAAGCATTTTTAGTGTGGTTCACTGAGAGGTCCATAGCCTGTTTGCCTTTATTCTGTTGATTTTTAGAGTTCACAGCAGTGTGATATCACGGTGGGCGAAAGCTGAGAAATTAGTGAGGCAAGTAAAGAATGAGGCATCATTCTTAGGCGATCTACCAGCAACCATATCCCTAAGCGAGGTGGCAGAAAACCCACCATCTGCCTCCAACAAGGGGCCTCGGGGGGAGTCCATGCAGGGCCAACAACAGTAGAGGATGCAAGGCAATGCAGGGAGCTCAAAATATTAGAGCAAGGGTAGAGTCCGCCAGACGTAGGTCAGAGTGTGATCCAAATTCTCCTTGTCAATTGATTTCCTTCCCATGAGAATACTTGAGGTGAAATTTTAATTTTTTTTATTTAAATTTATTTTTTGATACTATATGTAGATTTACCATTCTGAAGAACTCTAAAAAACTCTAAAGCACTCTGAAAAACTCTTAGGGAACTTAGATTATATAGGGGTTAACCATCAAACTTATGATTTCAATAAATTCTTGCTAGATATAATAGAAGGGGTTAACCATCAAACTTGTTGTGATTTCAATAAATTCTTGCTAGATTTAAGAGGAATTACATATGCACTCCTTAAAAAAATGGTGGATATTGTCGCAATATATTTATGCACTCCTTAAACACTTGGTGCATATTGTCGCAATATTGCATAGAAATGCTATCATTATTTATGCACTCCTTAAACACTTGGTGCATATTGTTTTGACACTATTTTAGCTAGTGCGCATGATGATGGTATTCAGACATGATGATGGTGTTCAGATGCTTTGGTGGAAAATTCATGATACTATATAATTTAACATCTTCGACAACGCTGGTTTTAAAAATTATATGATTCATCCTCCACTGCCATTCCATTATGGAAAGGAAAAAGGTTATGTGCTCCAACCACAAATAAATCTCGACTCCCACACAAAAAGAGGATTTCAAACTTCAACATCCATGTTTATTTTGTAATTATTCACGACTTAGTAAAAGGAAATGTAAAACTGATCAATTCAAATTAAAACATTTCATTGCAGTCATCATGAGTCATATAAGATTTTCATTTTCTCAACACAAAGATACATAGTTCACGTGGACCAAAAGAAACATGACGTTGCACCAGACATTAATTAGTATTGTCATAAAGAAAAACGAAATTGAATCAACATCAACAGAATCCATAGTTTCCACCTTCCTATTATTTACTTACTAATCTAATATCGCGTAAAGTTCAGAAATGTGGTACTCTTATCAAAGCCAAGCATAGGTAGTAAAAATAACGTGAACAATATTAAAAAAATTGTATTAAAACGTGGTATGCTTAACAAAAGAAAACATAGGTAGTAAAATAACGTGAACAATAGTAAAAATGTTGTAATATACAATTCCTATTTTCATACTTCAATCATTTCTACGGTCAACAACATGCAAATGAGTAAAAATAACAAGAAACCTCAGAGCTGAGACACAAGTCACATTATTTAAATCATTTAGGAAAAGGGAAAAAGGAGAGGCTACTTATATACTGCGAGTATGGCGAAGATGTTATGCACAGTGGAGAGAAACAATAGAGCAATTCCTCCTAATAGACCTAGATTTTTCCACGGAGAAGATAAATAATCCTTCACAAGCTCAGCCAATTGGACCCTCAATTTATTGTTTTACTGCATATAAAATTTTTGTGGCAGTTTATCCAAGGCACCTTCTAGATTCATGGTGACTCCCTTGCATAGGCGATTGAAGAGCTTTGCAACCTCTCGGTTGCTCCCAATGTGGTCTGTAATGATGCACCTTTTTCTGAGAAAAGCCTCGTCTTCTTTGAAGTCAATTAACTGGTCCATCAAACACAAGTGACGCGAAATATAATTGAATTCAGATGATTTTCACATCACAAAAGCGATTAGGTTATGGAACAGTGTCTGAGTGGAGTCTCCAATGGTGATCGGAGGAAGGAAAATTGTGGCATCGAACTTGTCATAATGAATATCCGTGCTGCCTATGTTGCATACCATAAATTCGATTCATGTATTTCCTAAATATATTGCGCGATGGATATTTCTTGCAATGTTTCCCTTTGCATTCTCCTTCTCGTCTCCATTTTTTTCCCTCTCTTCATCTTTGTAGGGGAGCCTTCCATACTTGCCATTATGGGAATTTTCATGCTCTCCATTATGGGGAGATAGATATATAATTAATCGATGCAACAAACCAAGAATATGATGAACGTCATCTAGTTGTGGCCAGGACCATCGCTCTATATTCTTCTTTTGACAAACCAAAGGGTAGAACACCAACCAGAACTCTGAACATAGCCTTTTCAGATGCTTTTTCTCCAATTGTAGCAGCTTTCACTCTACGTAAATATCTGTGGAGCTGAGCTCCAATTGTAGCATCTTTCGCTCCACCTGAATATTTGAATCCAAGTGTAACAGCTTTCAGAGAACGATGAAGGGGAATTGATTTTCAAGATTCAAAATTTCGTACACTATATCCATTCTAGTAAAGTGAGTCGTTCATGAAGCTGTAAATAATTCATGAAATTTTATTTCAAAAGGCTTTAAGAACATACCAATATAATATAATTGTGGTTCTTGACGAGTCTTCATTGCTCTGCGAGATGCCCTGAAATTGAAATCGCAGGCAAGCATTTGTTAGAGTAGTTTGTGTAGTTAGTATGAACAAATAATTTTAAATCTTGGAGCTAGTGAAAAGTGTCACCGCTTAGTGCTATTCAATTCAAATCTAACAAAAGATCGAATGGCAAGGATTATGACATGGAAGCAGCCAGGAAAGTTGTTTTCAAATAAGTATGCCTTACGGCATAATTATGGCGTAAATATAAGTTTCAGTTTATTTGCTGAAAATGGATTATAATAATTTATTATTTTAGCACAATTATATTAGTAAATGTAGTTAATATATACTAATCAATTAAAGGTAAAAAATGGTTTAATTGAGATTAGTAGATTATGGATGAATATGATTTACTATGGTTAGAAATGTTTAAACTAGTAATTGTACTAAATGTTGCAAAGGGAAAACCCCAAGGCAGGAGCATAGGATGGAGTGGCAAAGAAGATAGGAGTGAATTTTTTTATTTTTATTTTTACTTTATTTTATTTTTATTTTTTTTCCAGAAAGAGTTTCAAATTAGTTGTCCTGTTAGGGTCCCGTGATTTGGCTGATTGGCAAGCCAAATGATAGTGTAACATCAAACCAGTCTTTGGAGCCCAAGGACCTAGCCTTCCTGGACTCAGAGAGGGCTCTCTCTATTTGTGTAAGGGATATCTGTGTGTTTGACTATTTTGTTATGATTTTAGGCTAGTTATGAAGTAGGATTTTTGGTTTTGGTTTTTAGGTTGTGAGGGATGAAACTGATCAAAGATATAAAATAGGTAGAAAGATGTCAGATCAACTGGGCTATGGGGTCGAAGAGGTCAAGAAAGCTATCAGATGGTGATACAAGGTTTTTGAAGGGCCGATTTGATTCGAGGTAAAATGGATCTTTGGGCAAAATGGAGTAAGATGGACATCAAGTTTGTGAATAACAAAGGATTCCAAGCATAACTAGTTTAATAGCTGACATAAACATGGTAGGGAAAACCATTAATCATGAGAAATGTAACTTTAAGCTAATCAATACATAGAAACAAACATTCAAGCCATGCATAGAGATATATAACTCTCTAACTTTGGGAAATGGCTATCAGACTTTGGGGAAATACACTTAAGACAGACAAACAACTCAAATCACTATGCCAGAATGCCTAAACATAGTACTTCAAGTTATTGGGCACTTTGAAAACAAGATTTCATAGTCTTAGGCAAAGGGCAAGATCAGAACAAGACCTCCTTGGTTCAACAAATGACAATCTAATCAGTCAAAGAGAAATTTCATGGATGGAGCTATGGCTAGCCATGAGTAAGTAGGGCATACTGTAAATCATACTTAGCATGCATAAAACCATGAATGAAACAAGCAACAATATCCTTAAGTTATTAAAGAGAAATCAAGAATTCTTTAATGTGACTAAGAATGAAAAAAACATGGAAGCTATGAAGAAACAGGAAATTTGAGGTGCCTCTAAGGGCATGTTTCAAATTTGTTCTCTACTGTCCTATAGCAAGCAAGAACATGGATTTATGAATGAAAACTATGAAACAAAAGAAAGAGAGAGACACTATACCATTCTACCAAGTCATGGAATCCAACAACAATCCTCTTTCATCATCCAAGAACATCCAAGAGACTATCCAAAAGCATGAGACAAGTATTTCTTCCAACGCTTATATGACAATATATTGCTTCTATTCATCAAGTTCAGCCTTGTTTACAATCACAACCTTTGGAATATATAGGCCAATGTGAGGAAAACCTCTTAGTTCAACTTGCAATCTCATTGGCCTATCCAAAATATCTTATTTTTTCCTTGAGGCTTTGTAAAGCCCAAGGCACAAAATATCTCATAAAATATCTAAAAAATGATAAAAGAGGGAAATAAATTGACTTTTCATAACTTTTCATGTGCAAAAATAGCTAAACACACATGAGGAAAAAGCATTTTTGAAAGGTTCAATTTTTACAAAAATATTCAAAAAATACATCAGCAAAAGGTCGCCTGGCTTGCCGGCAACTTGTGGAAGCCTTCCCGATGTTGAAATAAGGATCATGATAGCTCGTTGGAAAGATATGAGTGTCTGCTTTCTGAAAATGTTCAGTTTTCTCCCAACTAACCACTAGAAGTCCTCCAAAAACAAGCCTGTGTGTAAAAACCCAAAAAATAAGCTTTGCTGATAGACCAGGCAGAGTGTAGAAAAAGCGAGCATTTTTCACCCATTCAGGGAAGAAAATGATCTTAAAATGTCCTAAAAATTGTTGAGTATGTGCTCCTAAAATAATGGCATCCAATGATACCATTCTCATCCTTTTATGATGCCCCAAACTGAAATGGTGATGCCCATGAGTTTTGGCCAAAAACTTAAAAATGACAAAAAACCAAAATATGTCAAAACTCGCCCAAAATTGGTGAGCATGACCCTCAAGGGTTTTCAGAAAAATTTTGTGAAGCAGAGGCCAAGATCTAAAGTCCTGAGGTGTCTTTCCTCAATTTTTGTGTCGGGCGCTTCCCTTTAGCCTCCTTGAGTTTTTCTTGAGCAGCCTTCAACTTGCACCGGGAAAACCGATTCAGCTTTTTATAATGCTCGGTCATCCTCCGTTGGAGGTCCAAGTCCCTGTTTTCCCTCTCCAATTTCTTCTCTAAGTGATCATTTACTTTTTCAAGCCATGCCTCCTGATTTTTCTCTATCTCTTGTTCGAACAATGCAGTGAGAGGGGTAGATTGGAGAAGGGAATTTTCCTCTTCTTTTTGCTTCTCAAGGGCCTTTTTAAGCCCTATGGTTCTTCGCCTCTTTCACCTAGGCTAATATTTGCCTTCACTTTCATCGAAATCGCCTATGAGTTCTTCCAACCTTGTGCTTTTGAGGCCTCCTTCTTGTATTTGATCGCCCTTGTCTCATAAACAGCCATATGGACACTCATTTTCTTATTTTGGATTTGCAAAAATTGATTGAAATTCCTAGCTCTATGAAGATCAGCCCTTAAGGCATCAATTTGGCTTTCTCTATGGATCAAGAGATTTTCTAGGATCCGGGCTTCATTATCACTATCATCGCTTTGGAATTGGATGATGTCGAATTCCCTTTCCTGTTCATGACTGCTTTATTCCTTGCCCTTCCCTTTGCTTTGGGTGGCTATTCTAGTGCTCTTCCTCCTGGGAAAATCAATCATGGGCTTCTTGGGAAATTTTCCTTTGCCTCGGAGGGCCCTAGTCACATTCGGAGTTACAATTCTAGGCACCCTTTTCTTTGTTGTTCGGGGCTTGGTGAATTTTGGAGAAGAGGGCACGGCCCCTTTACCATTGTCACTTTTCCCCTCTTCTTTTTGAGTTTGTTGTTCCTCTTGAGGAGGCTGCTGTTCTTGAGGAGGATGTTGTGTATCATATTTTGGGTGCCCTTGTTCATCACTTTCATGCTATTCCTATTCAGCACTATCATGCTGCCCCTGTTCAGTCTCTTTTGGCTGCTCCTGTTCATCACCTTCATGCCCTTGCTACTCTGTCTCACCCTCATCATAAGTCTGCTATGTATCATCAAAAGTCTTCTCACCCTCACTGTGTTGCTTTTCTTCATCCCCTTGTTGTTGCTCATCATCACTGTGATGCTGCTTTTCAGCACTTTCTTTTTCTTCCCCCTGCTGCTGCTCATCACCACTTTGCTCTTTCTACTCATGTCCTTCTTCCTCCTCATGGTCGCTCTCTTTTCCCTCTTCAGGCTCCTTGGTTTGTTCTGTAGTAAACTTGAGCTTTTTGGGAATAGGTCTGCTAGAAGAAGGCGAAGGATGGTGAGTAGGAGGTGTAGGGGATATATGAATTGGAGGGATAGTGGAGAAATCTGGATGGGTGATGAAGGTATCCCAAGAGACCTCCCTTTTCTAAAGCTGATGAAGGATAATGACTTTGATAAGAAAGTGATGGAAGAGGCAGGCGATTTGCTGTGAAGGAGTCTTCTTCTGAACAGTGGAAGCCATTTTCTCAATGCTCTTGTGTAAGAAGAAAGGAAGATTTAGCAGCTTGGTCATTGTGAAATTCATGAGCAGTAGAATGTGATAGGCATAGATTCGAGAGAATATTCCCTCACAAGTGAAGTATTTCATGATGATATTCATGAGGGGAGCGTAGCTGGCTAAAAGATATGAGAAAGGGAAAATAGAAGGACATGAATCTCTGTTTTCAGGCTTTAGAAAGGGCTTGTAATCTTCTGAGTCCAAATGGATTTGTTTAAACCATTTCTCACCAATATAGGGGATTTTAGTGGCCTTGGAGATGGACCTTGGAGAAAATTTGAAGTCAAGGCCTGCCAACTGGAAATGCTTGTCTTGAAATCTTAAAGCGCAAAGATGTGTCAAAGGAGAAAAACTCTTTACCTCTTGCACTCTTTGACAAAAATCTAAACACCCTACCTCATGGAAATTGAACAAGACTAATGAGTGGGCATTCACTTCTTCAGTGGAAGTAGGCTCAAATCGCTTATGCAAACCACTCCTATTGTCCTGCCTGGGAGGCATATTTTTCTGGATGCTCTCTGCAAAACCAAACTGGCTCAAATGGTTTTTTGAAGTGTTTTCTTAAACACAACTCTGTCTTCTTTGTCAATCACTGTTTGATGAAGGCAGATATGTTTCAAATGTGTGTCAAATGATTTTCTGATATCAGGTCTCTGCTCCTTCCAAAACATTGCTTTTCCCATTTTGTATGCCAATTAACAAGTAAGTTATAATAATATGCACATAGTCAAATAAAAGGTACACACAGTCAAATGATTTTCTGTGTTTGGGTAAGGTCACAGAGCCCTTGATGTTTTGGTGTAAGCAAGGCAGCCTAGTATTTTAGACAGAGGCAAAATACTCCTCCTAATAAAAAACACCTTCCTTGTGTTCACTATTCCTCACCCATAGTTAGACAAGAACACCTCCAAATTGATTTAATAACTTCACTCACTAAATTCTGCTTCATGGAACAAAAGAGAAAACACTGGATTTTTCTTTTTTACCACACAGAGGGGACTTTTAAAATGACAAAACACTTATACAATGATCATTGTTGTTGAAATTAGGCCCACTATTTCACTTTGCAAACCCTGTTTTTCCTCCCTTTAAACACTGCCTCCACCTTTCAACTTGTTTTGATGGCATTTTGTTAGGTATTTTGACATCATTAAGAACCCACCAGTTTTACTATGTCAGTGTTGGGCAATCATAGCCACTGCAAGCCCAGATCTTCAAAAAAAAATATCAACCCTCCTTACCACTGTTTTTTTCCACTACACACAGCTGACAAAGTTTATGGTTTATCACTTGTTTTGAGGGTAGCTTTAGTTTCTTTGAAACAAGAATGACCACATTACTTTCAACCAACTCTAACAATATTCTTCAAGCCTTTTTTTATCCCAACACACCTCAATTTACATCAAGAGTTTCATTTTTTTTTACCATCACTTAGTCTTTGAAAAACACAGCATTGATCACCTTTTTAGAAATTTGAAAATACCAAGGAGGCTCATAAAATACCTCGAAACTCGATGGCAGGCTTTGCTTGAGGATTTGAGTAGTTTCAAGATTGGTTTGGAGGCACTTTGATCGTTGAAAACATGTGCGACACGTTTGAAAAGAGAAAATGATGTGCACAAAAAAGTTGTCGGGTCGCCTACAGGCGCGCCACGCAACAGTGTAACCCTTTGGTAAACCATCGCTTGAACGTGCCGCGCGTTTCTACAGGCGCGCCGCGCAGCCTAAAAAGCACGAAAACTCTGTGTTTTAGCTTGAAATTCCTCTTAGGTCCAGCGAGCAACTAGGAGGAGGTGTTGTGTGCACTTTGGAATTGAAAAATAGCTCTTGGCAATGGTCCTTAACTCCTTTTGAAAGCGAAAAAGTAAAAGTCCCTTTCACACTTGCTTGGTGAGGTTTTTTGAAAACTTTTGAAAATGCCTTTGGGTTTAAAATAAAACGTGAAGCTCATGTCCTCTAAAACATAACCTGGGGCTCTCTTTTTTTAGGTGAATCTCATAGTGGTAATGACCATTTAATTTATAAGCCTGACCCATTTTTGAAGTAAAACAAACTTCTTCAAGAATTTAAAACTTTCACTCCTTCTAATTAAGGAATGAAAAATTGTTTTCCTTTTCTGATATCTGTACTGTGGAAGAAAATTCTGCCCTGAGCCATATGAAGGATTGTAGATGTGCCTTTTGAGTGAAACTTCTTTTTTACTTGGGAAGAAGCTTAACTACAATTTCAATTTCCCTTTTCCACCTCTTGTCTTTGGATGGCTCATCTGCTGTCACTTTTGATCAGTTGAAAAAGGTTTTTATGAAATAGAAAGAGCAGCACCTTTAAATATCAACATCACTTAGTGTTTTTTCTTATTTGAAAAAGGAAACCTGTAGAAAGACACCTTGTGTTATGTGAGGTTTTCTTTGACACTTTGAAGGAGGTATCTTCACCCTTTTGAAACCTAAACTGACAGTGTCTACTCCTGATGCTTTGGATATGGTCATGCCCATTGTGAAAACTGAATGAGATGGCAGGTGTTGTTTGAGCTTCTCTTTTGACTGTGGGTAAAAACTTGTTTGAAACTGTAAGTGAAAATCCTGTTTACAAAAGGTCTCCAACCCCAAAGCCACTAATTATCCTCAGATTGACAAAATGATCCAGTTTTCATTTTTAAGGAGATAAAATAGGGGATGATGTACTAGATTTGAAAAGTGAACAAGGGAAAGCTGCCCCTTTGTTCTTCTGTGAAGGAGGTCTGCAAGAAACCTGGGCTTTCATTCATCTCACCTCTTTTTTTAGAGCAATCCCTTTAGAATCTTTTCCATATGCCATGATTGCTGTTCATCCTCAAACAATGGTCAGCCCCTTTACTTTTCTTATGAAGGAGGCCTTCTTTGTCAAATGCTTGGTTTCCTTTCCACCTCTGTTTCAACTGAATGAAGAATTTTTGATGATCATAATGATAGTGGTTTTCCTTATACATGATGGCAGAGGTCAGTTTGAGACCAAGAACCCTTTGGCTCCTTTGGCCATCAGCTTAATAATATTTCTTCATTGATGATGAACCCATTAGCTTCACATTGTAACTCAAATAATAGTGAAACTCATGCAAATCATTTTTAAAGCCCACTGCTTTGCCTTTGCCTTTAATCATCATTTTATTTCAGAAACCCTTAGTTGTTGTCTCACTGTACCCAAAATTTGTCTTTACAGTTAGTGAAAAACTTAAAAACAAACTTTATCCCTGGCCCTCTGCCTATAGATGAAGGAGGCCTTCTCAGTCTTCAACCCTCTGCTTATAAAATGAAGGAGGTTCTCTCAGTCCTCAAAAACCCTCTGCTTGTAGATGAAGGAGGTTTTTTAGTCTTCAATCCCTATGCTTATAGATAAAGGAGGTTTTTCAGTCATGCCATTTCATCAGCTTTTAACAGTGTTATTTTTCCTTTCACTATATTTTCATGCTTTGACTGTGATCACAGGAGCTTGATGAAACAACCCTCTACCCTGTAGCTACATTCCGGGCTCAAAATCACATGAGAAGCAGTTGTCTTCTCATGTGGAGCCAAATACTGTCTTCTGGGATGCTGGTACACTTCTACTCTTTGAAAGATCCATTGAAACACTGTGAAACCACCTAATATCAGTTTTGACAAAGGGCATGTGCACTGTTGAGACTTCAGGGTTTTTTAGTGGCGCGACTTAAGGGTGTAACCAACTTTATTTGCAGAATGGGAAGGTCTGTTATGACTGGGCTGTAGCAGATAGAGGTTCTTTGGCTGTGGGGTAGTTTTCCAAGGGATAAATACCTAAAGCGCCACTACCTAACTTAGGGGAAACTTCTTTGGACAGATTTGGATTGCTTCTTTGGAGCTGATGGGCAAACTAGTATGGCTGAGGGTAGATAGGGCTTGATAATGAGGCTTCATCTCGTCATGGGCAGATTGAAAAGGTAGGAGGGAACAAAATGTTCATGGGTGTTTTCCAGCTGGCCAATTTGACAAATTTTTAGATCAACTGCTAGAAAACTTGGCTATTATAACTAGTCATCACCAACAAGTGAAAAATATTGATGACTAACATGTCCCGTACACAAGCTCCATTGAGAAGATAAAGAGGAGATTGAGTTGTGCTACAATCAACTACAAAACAAAGGCTTTTATGTTTTGGGAGATATTTTTTCATGAGATAAGTTTAAGGTGAGTTTACAACATGGTATTTAGCTAAGTGTTCCCCAAAATTAGAAGATATACCACAGTGAAAAAGTGGAAAAGTAGAAGAATTAACTAAGCTTAAAAAAAAATTCATGGGATAAGTTTAAGGTGAGTTTACAACATGGTATTTACTTAATTATTGGCCAAAATTTGAAGATATACCACACAAAGATAAATATTAGTTGATATGGAGATGAAACAACATAATTCTTTCTAACTATTATTTGTGACAAGGCTACATAATGCCTCATTTCTCAGTGTAATAAGGAATTTGCATTTCATGTCTCATTTATTGGTGTATTAGGGCATTGGAATTTCATGTATCATTTAGCAGTGTAATAGGGCATTGACATTTCATTAGTAGTAGTTTTTGTCTTTCCTAAAATCACTAAAGTTGGTTGCTACTCAGCGTTGTTGTCAAGAGATAATATTGGGCAAAAGACTGAACCATTGCACTATATGCATTGAATCTCTTACTAAGAATAATATATCTTTCTTTTATACTCTCTTCACATTATCCATTGAATGCAATTGTGTGCTTCTCTATGTAAGAGTGTTGTAAACTACTAATGTTGGGCCTCTTGTAAACAAGATCTCTGCTGGTAATTAATGGAAATAGAAATATAAAGAGTGTAGGGCTTGGAAGGTGTCTTGTTGTAACTGCTTGTGAACTTGTCTTTCATACTTATCTTTTGCTATTAAAAAAGATAGAAAAGTTTGTATATGTACGTAATTATGGAATATATTTTACATTTTATTATGTATATGGTGGTGTTTTCCTCTATTAGGTCCCTATATTACTATTATAGTCCCTTACTGTTGTTAGTGTAACCCCATTATTGTTATTATTGTACCCTTATAACCCCAATATTGTTATTATTGTACCCTTCAATTATTATTGTTCGGTCGGCTAGGATTACATTGTGACCCCACTAGGATTACATTGTGGCCCCATGGACTCCTATATATAGAAAGGAGGTTTTGTAATTTGAATCATCCAAGAATTGTTCATTCATGTAATGTATTGGAGGTTGCCCCCTCTAAGTGGCTTATTTCTAAGGCGTTGATATCTCTTTTCTTCTCTTTTTGGAGCTGGTTTCACAAAATTTGGTATCAGAGCTTTGAGATTCTAGGGTTTTGCTGCTCCAAACATGTCATCGTGGCATTTTTGCTATAAATTTTTTTCTACGAAGGTTCAAAATCTAAAATTTTTAGAGTGCGAAGCCAAAATCCTGAGGAATGTCATCACAACATTTTAGCACTTGGTTCGCAATATTTTCAGAGATATGATCTATGAAAGTTAGGACATTTTGAAGGCTCCTGAATTTAACTTAAACAGGTCATCGTGGTATTTTCGTAATAACGTTTTTTCAACGAAGGTTCAGAAGCTGAAATTTTTAGAGTGCGAAGCTGCAATCCTGAGAAACATCATCGCAAAATTTCAGATATTGGTCACAATATTTTCGGAGATAAGATATGTGGAAGTTAGGGCTTTTTGAGGCTTCTGAATTTCATCTCAAACAGGTGATTGTGGGAAAATATTCATAGCTCTCTCTCTGAGCATCAGATTGGAATGCTGTAAAAAGTGGCCACAAGTACACGGACTGTAGTTTTTTTTCTATAAATTTCAGAGCCAAAGGAGGAAACAGTGACACATGGCAATTCGTACAAGTTCGCTCTACTGAACTAGTCCAAAATTGGGTCATTGTGGGACATTGGACATAACTTTTCCTTGAAGAATCTAAATTAGATCAGACTGTGGCATTTGAAAGAAGATTTAGAGGGCTACTACAAGGCTGAATTTCAGATATTCAGGATTCACAATTATAGAGATAATTCAATTTCAATATCGAGCTCCTCAAAAGAAAGTAAAAGGTGTGTATTTGTTTTTCTGAATTGCATAAGTCTTGTTTGAAGAATCAAGTTGAATTGATTCCAAGGGCATATTGTAGAATAGATACCAGTATTAGATTCTAAAATGGCCCCTAAAAAGAATTAAACACCCATTAAGCCTTTAGAAAGCTCTACTATGACTCATGAATACGAAGAATGGCAACATGACATATCAAAGTTACAAGAGCAACTCCAACAAATTTCGCTCTCGGAAAGAGCAACAAAAAATGACATGGAAGTTTTGAAGAAAGGCATGGAAACTAAGATGGATGGTTTGAAGAAAGGTGTGGAATCTAAGATGGATGGTTTGAAGAATGGCATGGAATCTAAGTTAGATGGCATGGAAGTTGGCATGGAATCTAAGATGGATGACATGGAAGCTAAGATCGATGAGAAAATGGAAAAGATGAAGAATGATCTAAAAGTAGACATGGAAGGTTTGAAAAAGTTGATACAAGAAATGTTTCCTAATGGTGAAAAGATAGTAGGGAAAACTCATGATGAGAATAAAATAAATGTTAATCGTGATTTCATAAAATCTAATGTTGGCGGGAAGAACCACCATATTCAAAAAATGGATATGAGGAAGTTTGATGGAAAGGATCCTGTAACGTGGATACTATAGATGGAGAAATATTTTGATCTCCATAATGTGAAAAACACATAAAAGGTATGCATTGCAACTTTACATTTAGAAAAAAATACATTTGTATGGTATCGATGGCTTTGTTCCCGTAAAAAAATTGTCACTTGATCAATTTTTATGGAGGAAATGATAGCACATTATGAGGATACAAAGAGCAACACCTTCTTTAGCCAGTTGATAAATCTCAAACAAAAGGGTTTAATGGGGGAGCACATTGAGGATTTCCAAAAATTGATTATAAGGGTAACTGATATTCTAGTGGAACACGAGATTGATCTCTTCATAGGTACTTTAAAGGATAACATCCAACATGAAGTTCGCGTTTTGGAACCTGATTCATTGGAGAAGGCATTCAGGTTGGCAAGAAAAATTGAATGTAGAATTATGGTGACAAGGAAGCCTACCACTCACTTCTATAAAGAGGGAAGTGTTGCTACTCCTAGATTTCCACAACCTACAAGGTTGACATCACAATAATTGGAAGAAAAAAGAGAAAAAGGTCTTTGCTACAGTTGTGATAGCAAATAAACTAAAGGTCATAAGTATGTTGAGAAGAAATTATTTTACATAGATTGTGAACAGGAAGAATAAAATGAAGAAGAGGATATACACTAGGAACCAACCCAAGAAGAGGAAGAAATGAGTCTGACCATATCGTGTAATGCATTGGCAAGAATTACCACTCCTCAAACTCTCAAGATAGAAGGATATATCAAGAAGAAAAATGTAATAGTGTTGATTGTGTTAGGTTTTTGTAATTTGCAATATTGGCAAGAACAAATGTTGTAGAGCCTACATCAAAACAACTTTGGAATCCTAGGATCTAGCCCTCCCGGATTCAGAGAGGGATCTCTCTATATAAGTGTTTTCAAAGATATTTTCTTTAAGGTTTATGATATGATATTATACTAGCTATGAAGTACAAGGGTTTTTTTGTTTTTGGTTGGGATGGATATCATCAAAATGAAGGAAGTCTTTTGAAGGGTAAAGGTATGAGCAGGTTGAGAGAATGGTTCAGCTGATAGGATAGGTATGAAATAGTGTCAATCTATTGGGCTATGGAGTCACAAAAGTATTTAATTGCACAAAAAGTTTCAAGAGTGGTCTATGGGGAAAGTCATCTATATCAAAGAATATTTTTAGATTGAGTTATGGTATGAAACATGAAATGTGATTGAAAGAAGCAAACATATAAGAAAAACAAAGAGGTAGCTTAAGATCAGGTAAGAACTTTGAATCTAGCCCGCTTTCAGCATAATTTCAAGAGAAAACAAAGAATAGCCTAAGACCAAGTAAAGACTTTTAACTCAGCCTGATTTTAGCATATTCTTAAGGAAACATTGTTAAAACAAAGAATAGATTAAGATCAAATAAGGACTTTTAACCTAGTCTTCTTTCAGCATATTCTCAAAGGAAAACAATTAAGATAAACATAAAAAGTAGCCTAAGATCACGTAAGAACTTTGAATCAGGCCTACTTTTGACATACTCTTAGGGAAACTTTCAAAGACAATATCTCAAGTTATAATCAGGAAACCTAGGCTCACCAACACTTCACTGGTTATACTCTATTGAATTGTCCTCAAAAACACAATTAGAAGAAAACATAAAGATAAATATTTATCAGTGAGATTTACGGTACTTTACTATAAATCCTATTCTATATTTGTTGTTCTTTATCAGAGAATAGTGTATAGTATGAAAACATAAGTAAAATGAAAATTATAGTAAGAAACACATCACCATTAACATAGACCAAGATCCCATAAATCAGCTTGTATATTTGATGTTCAAACTAGCTACAATCTTCAAGTCCATTAGGTCTTTATAGTTTCAAACTTCTCATCTCAGCCTATCTTTCTTCAATTACAAAATAGAGCTTTAGCAGCCTCAATAGCTATTTACAATTGATAATTATTCAAAACCCAACCCTTTACAATGTGCTCCTCCTGAAGTTTTTATAGAAGAATGAGGAGGTGGAGTGTAAGAAGGCTTCATTTGTTCAATTAATGAAGAGTAAGCGATTATCAGACTTTGGGAGGCCCAGTGGAGAAGAAATGATATGTATTAACTCTTATTAATTGATTTTATCTGATATTATCTACTTATGCTGCTTTTGTTGACTTTGAGGGCCTTTGGTAGGCTAGCAATTATTCTGAGGTGTCTTTTTAGAAATATCTTTGATTGTGCAATTAATATGTATTATTTTGAGAAAATGAACTTGTAGGTGGAATTTTGAGGATTAATTGCCTCACTGATGTGGCATTTGGAGGCTCCTTTTGTTGATATGTCTACTTTTGTGGCTTTAAACACTGATTTGCCTTTAATTTGTGCTTTTAAGGCCTTATAATCATCTTCGGGCTTTAAAACTTTTCTGCTGACTATTTTATTTCTTTAAACATTTTTCTGATTTATTCACTACATCTTTATCCTTGTAAATCATTGGTCAAGTCTTTTAATCTTCGGTCTTTTGACTTTAACCTTTAACTTTAAGCTTCACTGTTTTTTCTTCTATTGTTGTTGTGGACAAATGGCTTTAATAGGCAGAGGGTTTCATAATATCACCAACGCTCATGAAACACTGGTCAAACAATGAAATAAAACCTAGTAACTCCCTTTTTTATTATTTTTCCATTGTTTGGGCCATGAAAGTCCTCAATTCCAGCCATGCCTCTTTATGAACCATGAGAAGGCTTTATGGCCTTAAAACTGCCATCGAATCCTGTAAAAAACAAATAAAAATGTTAATAAAACCTGCGAGGGAGGGTTTGACTGCTTACAGAGGCTGGCGGAGGCGGAGGAGAAATATACAGAGGAACGGGATATGCAGGCGGAGGAGGAAAAAGCATGAGGAGGAGTTTTTATGCACGATACTTTTGAGTTTTGGTGCGAAAATAGAAGAAAGTGGTTTTATGAAAACCATGAATGGTTTTCGCACACGATTTAGGCGGTAAGTAGTTTACGCCTGAATGAACGTGATATCGTCTATTAGGCGGCGTGTGTCCTCCCCAATACTACCTATTTTGCGTTCATCCGGGTCGTTAAACCCTGACAGTAAATTCTACGTGAAATCGAAAGTGGGTCGTTAAATCTGGGGGTGCAGATCTAGCAGCCACAAGGGAGCGCAACAGATGGAAGGTGCTCGAGAAAGGTTGTAGTGGAAGCCAAGTGTCAAGAGGGTATTGCAAGGGCAACAGGGTAGTGGGAGGTGGGTCCGGAGTGTGACGTCAGCTATCTTGTTGTGTAGCGAGTTTGGTTGATCGGCGGGGTTGGATGTCGGTTTAAACAGGAACCGTTAGATCAAATGAATCAACGGTGGGGATGGATTGTAGGGGTGAAAGGGTAAGGGATGGTCTAGAGGATGGAGGGTGATTTAGCACCATTGGATCAAATACATTTATGGCCAGGATTGATGCATGATTTTAACAAGCATGGCGGGGAAAATACAAAGGGAAGGGGCTTAAAGAATGGGGAAGGAAAGGGTCTAGTAGAGGAGTATGGGACCTGAGGCAGGGTATAGAGAGAATGGGAAAAAGGGTTAGGCAGACAGGTGAGGAAAAGTGGGAAGGCAGGGAAAAATAGAGTGAGGGCAACCATTGATCTTGGTAGATCAACGGTGCAGATTGCATCGGATGTGGAAACATCGGCAGAGGAAAAGGCAAGGGTAATGAAGAAAAAATGTGGATCGTTGATGTGATGGGGGCTAAGAGCTTGGTGCTGGGGCATGGTCCCATGGAGGAGCAAGGGACCGGGAGGCAGGGAAAAGGGGCTAAGAAGTGGTGCGGAGAGTTAGCGCTGGCCATCAGATCAAAACCCGATCGACGGTGGAGATCACGTCGGGGCATCGCTATCGGGGTGGAAAGTTTGCAAAGGAAATGTGGGTTTAAAAAGGAAATTCCAATGCGTTGAGGGCTAGCGCGTGGTCGTGGGCGCGAGGTTTTATGGTGGGGAAGTGAAGAGGAGTTGAAGCAAAGGGGGGCTTAAAGCCTGTTTTTTAATATAAAAGAGCGGAACAAGGTTTAAGTGGGATTTTTTTTGAGTTTTTTGAGGTTCCGATAGGAAAACAGGGATGATTTAAACCATAAAAAAGGATTTTTTATAAGTTTAAAAGGGATTATATAAGGTTTTTTTAGGAAAATGAAGGGTAAATGAGAAGGAGAAAAGGGGATTTTCAGAGGAAAATGAAGGATAAATAAAGGGAAAAAATGAATGAAATAGGCTTAGAAAATGATGGAAAAATGGCCTAAAAAACAGTCTCTTTTGATATCAACAGGGTTTCTTGGTGGATGTTTTGAATGAAACAACAGTGAAGATCACTCTTTGAGTTTAGAAAGCATCAGAAGGCTTCAAGAATGAGAATTTTTCTATGAAAATAATCTCTTGAAGGCTCAATACTTGTTTTAGCCATCATTTTCTATGACAAAAATTTACTGATGGATAACAGATTGATTCAGGTAGTACCCATAATTTTATTCATTGTAAGGTAGCCAAGGAATTGAATTGTTTCCTATACCCAGCACCAGAATGTCAAGTGATGGTTGCAAATGGAGGAACTATAAATTGCTCTGGAAAATGCCATAATATCAAGCTAACCATGGGGGAATATGTATTTAATAGTCTAATGCTTTCCATTCCTATGGGAGATGTTGATGTTGTACTAGGAGTATAATGGTTACAGTCTTTGGGGACGGTAGCTTTTAATTTTCAAGAATTTTTCTTGAATTTTTTTTCAGAAGGAAAGGAAGTTGAATTATGGGGTATTGCAGGGAAGCCGGGAAAGATAATAAGCTCTAATGTCATGACAAAGATTCTAAAGAAATAACAACGAGGCATAATTTCACAATTATGCTCACTAGAACTTCCAACATCAAAATAATCTATTTCTGCAGATCTCCAAAAAGTCTTGGACAATCATTCCAAGGTTTTTGAAACTCCGAAAGGACTCCCACCTATTCATGATCATGATTGTGCTATTCATTTGATTCCATGAATTTTTCCTCCAAACATCAAGCCTTATAGATATCCTTATGCCCAAAAGAGCGAAATTGAATGTATGATTGCAGAAATGTTAGAGGTGGGTATAATTCAACCTAGTCAAAGTTCTTTCTCTGCTCCTATAGTATTGGTACACAAGAAGGATGGATCATGGTGCATGTGTCTGGATTATAGGGAGCTCAATAAGCTCCCCATTAAAGATAAATTTCCCATTCATGTGATTGATGAATGATTAGATGAATTACATGGAGCAATTTATTTTACCAAATTGGATCTTCGTTCAGGGTATCATCAAATTAGAATGAAGACTGAAGATATTCTGAAAACAACATTTCGAGCTCATGAGGGTCATTATGAATTT
Source organism: Pinus albicaulis (assembly GCA_034641835.2). Taxonomy (NCBI): domain Eukaryota; kingdom Viridiplantae; phylum Streptophyta; class Pinopsida; order Pinales; family Pinaceae; genus Pinus; species Pinus albicaulis. The sequence continues at coordinate 421,803,064 of CM076576.1, forward strand.
TTGGTCATGCCTTTTGACCTTACCAATGCACCTTCTACATTTCAAGGGTTGATGAATTCCATTTTCAAACCCTTCCTTATAAAAATTGTGCTAGTATTTTATGATGATATACTAATCTACGGTAGGTCTTGGAAGGATCATGTTCAACATTTTGACAAGGTGCTCAAACTATTGCAGGAGAAACAATTATATGCAAAAACATCCAAATGTTTCTTTGGAGTACAAGAGGTGGAATATATTGGTCATATTGTATCTCACGAGGGTGTTAAGGTAGACCCTCACAAAATTAAAGCCATTAAGGAATGGAAATTCCCCACAACCATAAAGCAGTTGCGACAATTTCTTGGGTTAACAGGGTATTATCAAAAAAATTTTAAGAATCATGGGAGAATAGCAGCACCTATAACAACATTATTGAAGAAAGATGCATTTTCATGGACTCCTGAAACAACTAAGGCCTTTGAACATCTTAAAGAGGCAATGTGCCTAGCACCAGTCTTAGCTATGCTAGACTTCACAAAAAAATTTATTGTCGAATGTGGTGCCTCAAGAAATGGAATTGGTGCTGTTTTAATGCAAGAAGGAAGATCCATTGCTTTTGAAAGTCGTCCAATCAATGGAAAGTATTTACAGAAACATATTTATGAGAAGGAAATGTTAGCAATACTGCATGCACTAAATAAATGGAGAACTTACCTAATGGGAAGACACTTCAAGGTAAAAACTGATCATGATAGTCTTAAACACTTTTTGGAACAAAGACTATCTTTAGAAGAGCGGAAAAAATGGGTCACAAATATGTTGGATTATGACTTTGAAATAATATACAAAAAAGGGAAGCTAAATTTTGTTGCAGATGCACTCTCAAGAAAGAATGAAGAGGTGGAAGCATTGCTTTGTGCCATTTCTATTATCCAAGAAGATTGGATAACCGAAGCAAGAGATGAATGGAAGAAGGATGAAGATGTGTGGACACTCATTCAAAAGTTGCAGCAAGATCCTAGTACATCTGATACATTTAGTTGGAAAAATAATTCCTTATGGTAAAAATATCGCTTATATATTTGTGATAATTCCCAACTAAAACAAAAGATTCTTTTGGAATTGCACACTTCTCCTTTAGGAGGACACTCAGGATTTTTAAAAACTTACCGCAGGGTGAAGAAATATTTTTTTTGGGATGGCCTTAAATCTGATATTCAAAAGTATGTGGCGGAATGTTTGGTTTTCCAACAGAATAAATTTGAGACAATTAAGACCCCGGGTCTTCTACAAACTTTATCCATTCCAAGTCAACGTTGGGAGGAGATTTAAATGGATTTTATCATAGGTTTACCTAAGTCCAAAGGAAAGAGTGTCATCATGGTGGTAGTTGATAGACTTACCAAGTATGCACACTTTTGTGCATTATCTCATCCATTTAAAGAAAGTATAGTTGCTACTACATTTATGGACACAATTCAAAAGCTACATGGAAACCCAAGGGTTATTGTGAGCGACAGAGATTCTGTTTTTACTGGAAATTTTTGGACGAAGTTAGTTTCTTGTTTGGGTACTCAATTAGCTCATAGCTCATCTTATCATCCTCAATCAGATGGTCGAACTGAGATAGTAAATAAATGTTTGGAAGGATATCTTCGTTGTTTTTTATATGATAAACAAACACAATGGGTCAAGTGGTTAGCTCTAGCTGAATGGTGGTATAACACTTCCTTCCATACTGCAACAAAAATGACCCCGTTTATGGCACTTTATGGATATCATCCACCATCCATCACATCATCTTTGAGAGAAAATTTGAAGGTTCAAGAAGTGGAAGATCACATCAAGCATCAACAAGAAGTTCTCCAAATCTTAAAGGACAACCTGAATTTGGCACAAAATCGAATGAAACAACAGGCAGATCAACATCGCAGCGAGAGAATTTTTGACGTAGGAGACTGGGTATTTTTACGGCTACAACCAGACAAACAAATGTCCCTCAAGCAAGCTAAGAAGGATAATAAATTATCGCCAATGTACTATGGTCCTTACAAGGTGTTGCAAAATATTGGTACTATGGCATACAAATTGGACCTTCCTGCTTCTTCACGAGTGCATCCAATTTTCCATGTTTCATGCTTAAAGAAGGTTATAGGTGAAAATATTCTAGTTCAAACAATATTTCCAGAACTTGATGAGGAAGGAAAAATCATATTGGAACCTGAAGTGGTCATGGAAACAAGAACTCAACAGCTACAAAATCGATCAATTTCATAGTATCTCATCAAGTGGAAGAACTTACCCACTGAAGATTCTACATGGGAGGATGAGAATTTTATACAGAAGAACCCAGAGCTACTCAAACATTGAGGACAACTCTTTTTTGAAGGAGAGGGGCATGTTAGGTCCCTATACTACTAGTATAGTCCCTTATTGTTGTTAGTGTAACCCCCTTATTGTTATCATTGTACCCTTGTAACCCCCATATTGTTATTATTGTGCCCTTAAATTATTATTGTAAGGTTGGCTAGGATTACATTGTGGCCCCATGGACTCCTATATATAGAAAGGAGGTTTTGTAATTTGAATCATCAAAGAATTTTTCATTCATGTAATGTATTGGAGGTTTCCCCCTCGAAGTGGCTTATTTCTAAGGTGTTGATATCTCTTTTCTTCTCTTTTTGGAGTTGGTTTCACAACATCCTCGCATTTATTAGAATTCAAGTTAGTTATAAATTTTGGTTATGTGGAAATCTTAGAATGAATCACTTATGAAAAAATTCTCATATGTGCTTATTACCCAATCATATAGAAAAACAAAACTGATCCATATATCACACATCTACAATGATGCATATGCTAAATGTACAACCATGCACACCCCAATACATAAAGGGCTATTGACAACACACCATGGCTCAAATATTTCCAAATATGTTTGGGTTTCTAATCCAAATATTGCATAAAATAGTCTTTCAGGAACCATCTCCATTGGCAACTCAAACAAGGAAAATATCATCAAGACATATCATTAGCATAATAATTGACATAGTATGATAAATAATTCGTCGAATAGGTGCCATCAACCAGCCGATAGGTCGAATTAACAATTAGAAAGGTATAAATAGTAATGAAACTTCCACCACTTCACACATTCGTTCAACCTTAAAGGTATTGTTCAATTAAACTTACAAAAGGCATTATTCAAAGACCTAAATTGGAAAATCTAGCGACCCTAGTATGGACCTCACATTGAAATTTAGAGAAAAAAGTGTAGTGATATGAATTTTTTATCAATTAAACACCACATGGGTTAAATTTAATATTTAATGACAATTTGGTGAAACCATATGTTCCACTCTTGCTCAAACAATTAGGCAACATCGATCAAGATCACCTTGAATCAATATTGGACCTTTCTTCCACCATTGATCAACAAATCCATCAAGCACAACATTTGACATTTTAGGGAAAATATGGTCAAATCCAGATGATATAAATATATATCAAATCAAGTAAAAAATTTCACCAAACTACAATGATTCAACAACGAAGACTTCAACTAAATAAATAAGTCGAGTTAGGTGGTGGGCTTGCAGGAGGCGAATATGGTGGAGGAGTAGATGCGCAACAACCACAACTCAAATCTACAACATATACTTTTGAACTATCCGGGTTTAGTAGCCCATAGTTCCTCTTAGTCGTTGGCCCTCAGTTATGGTTCTCGTTAAAAAGTGAAAAAATAAATGTATCTATGACTCTATTAGGCTTGATTGGAGTACTTGCACCTAAAACCCATTCAAGGAAGCGAAACCTATTGATCTTAATGTCTTTGTAGAGACTATTAAAGGTCTTTATTTTAAGATATTTCATAATTCCTTGATGTATATCTGAAAGTGTAGGTAGCTCCCATCAAAGGATCCACTATAGTGTAAATACATATATTTTATTTTCTAGCTTAATGACATCTTCCGGAATTGTAAATGACTCTTGCAGGGGTACATACTTGGGACCTTTATACCTTCTATCCAAGGACATCCAGTGAAAGCCATACTCCATGGATAATTCCCTTAAAATGCACAAAATAAAACAAATATTTGGTCTCATTTAACAGAGTTATCCTTTTTAAAGAATGATTACAAGTCAATATTAATTGATTGGAAAAAAATGGCAAAAAAATGCATTGATTTTGCAGGTCCATAAATTCTATCCCTGCAGCACTAAATAAGTCATGGATCTAATGGATTTATGCTACTTGTAATCTTTAAAAGGGTGCTTGTTTGGTTTGATTTGAAATCTCAATTGAAATTTACACTGAAAAGGAAACCATATGATTTTCATACCTCAAGAATTGTAGAAGAAAGAAGCCACCTATATCCATCATTTCACATAATTCTTTGTATTCAGGATCAGAAATAGAGAATGTGTACCGTTATTGAATCTTACTGATAAATTGTTGATCATCTCTCATGTTTCACATTGTAAAACAAGAAGAAACGATACAATAAGACACCATGAGAGGAAGAGAGAAGAAGAAACCATTTTTATATGGTTGTTTTATTAATGTGTATTCATTCTTATAACCATCTTCCTTGTATATTAACTCCATATTAGTCAAGTGATTCAATAAATTCATATTAGTCAACTAATTTCACTATAAAGTAAGTTTAATTAAATGGTTTATTTTGATAAAAAAGTTAAATAACCGCTTGGAATTTATATAAAAAAGAAACTCCACAATTTTCAATGAAACATACTAAACAATCTTCTTCACGAGACATGATTATTGTGGATAGGGTGACAATAAAAATAACTGAACTAGCAAAGAAAAATGACTAAAAAAAATACAATGAATAATTCAAGCACTCTTTCAGGGTAAATTCACTCATTTGGTAAAAGATGAGGATAATACACAAGAAGTTCAAGTATAAGATATGTTTTAAAAAGTATGGAAGTCCTAATATATATTAAGGTTAAAATTGTATATAGGCAGTACTACCCATTTGAAGAATGTGTTAAACATATTCTAGTACAGTAAAGATATATTGAAATTATAGACACCACATCAAAATTATCCTCTCATTCCTCAATGAATATAAGCATTATACTCCATACGTTCAAAACAATACAAATTCCAATTCACTGGGTTGTGATAGCCAGACTTGCCTATAGTGTATGAGAAACATAAACACAAAGCTTCACTAGAGAAGAAGAGTAATTTTCCTGAAATTCATATCTAGGTGGTGGTACTATAAATACATATGTCGAATAAGCTCCCAGTGGTTCTATTAATACATGTGTCGATTACGTTTAAATCACATTTTGGATAGCCTTCTAAACTTCCTCACGCTGACAAAATCATTTGTAAGCACACCATTACAACTACCAACGGATTCAGATAATGAGTATTATAATTAACCCATTGTTCTAGAAAAAGGACTAGATTTTATAATCAATACACAAGAGTTTGTTCTAGCAAAAGGTCTAGCTTTTACAATTATTGAAAGAACCTTATCAGTTTTATTTGATACTACGAGTTTTACTTCAATAATTCCCTTAAAATGAAAAAAAAAAAGTAAATTTATGGTGTCTTTTAACAAAGTTATGTTTTTTAAAGAAAAATTACTAGTAAATCTTAATTGTTGGAAAAAAAAATAAAAAACATACATTGAATGTGCGGCTGGAGAGATTATATCCTTGTAAAACTAAATAAATCCGGGATATAATGGATTTATGCTACTTGCAATTTTAAAATTGGGCCTGTTTGGCCTGATTTTAATTTTTGAGTGAAATTTATACTGAAAAGGAGACCATACACTTTTCATACCTCAAGAATTGTAGAAGAAAGAAAGGATATTAAATTAGCCAATATTTGAAAAAAAAAAGGATAATTATCCTTATATCCATTTTCAACTCATCCTTTCTATCAATTTATAACCAATTATAATGAATTTTGTAACTTAAAATAAAAGAAATAGAAAATCTCACATACCATATCTTGTCAAGCTTCTTTCAAGTTAAGTTGTCTGGTATACTTCTCAGTAACATGATTTTATAAATGAAAATAAATGGAAAGTTAATCATTCAAATTTAAAATTTTGAATGGAAAGCTAACCTATGAGAAAGAGAAAAACTAGTGTTCAGCAAAAACACAAAAGGAAATTTGGAAAAAAAGAAGAGAAAACAAGTAGAATAGAACACTCACCTCATGAATAGCCATTTTGACAGGAATTCAATTATAAAAGACTTATTTGATGATTCTATAAATGAAATTCAATGGAAATTTAATCATTCAAATCTAAAATTTTGAATGGAAATTTAACCTACGAGAAAGAGAAAATTTTCAGAAAAAGCACAAAAGGAAATTTGGAAAAAAACACACACAATAAAACAGTCACTGGGTGAATATCCATTTTTACACGAATTGAATTATAAAATACTTATTTTTTTTTTTTCCCTAGATGATGCAATCTTGCCGTGAGACAAGTCCCTGTGCATCACACCACAATTGTGGCAATAAAAAACCCCCAAATTAACTTTGAAAAAGAAAAAACACAACGAAAACACTCACCTGGTGAATATCCATTTTGATAGGAATTGAATTATAAAATAATTACCGAGCTCTAGATATGCTATTTTTACCATGAATTTTTCATTTTTTCCAACCAGCATGTGGTGAGAAAAGTCCATGTGCATTGCATATGTTACACATAATTTTTTCACCATGAAATTTGACTATCATTATGGATCTATCACCATCCATATCGATGCTTCCTTAGAAGTAAAAAACATTCATGTGCCTAAAACATGTCTTGGAAACTGGAAAAAGATCTTTAAAAAATTTAAAAATTTACCTGCTCGTTTTTTGTGACAATTTCCTGCACATGCGCTGATACTTCTTCTATTAGCCGTGACGATTTACGCTCTGTTCACCAATAAAAACTAGGCACCCCCGTAACAGGAAGTAAACCCGTAAAAGTAACTTCTAGAAGCCTTGTTGGGCAAGTATTCTCCCAACTGGAAGCCTCTAGAGTCACATTGGTTCGAGGTATATCCCTCCACTCATCGAGGTTATCCTTTGGCTAAAGGAACCCTAATCCCTTCATTGGGGGATCTCATCCCTCTCTTGATGGATCTGAACCTCCTCAATCTCTCTATAAATTGAGCTGAAGTTTCAGCTTTAAGTTGGTAGATATTGAGATACTATGTTGGTAGTTGATTGTACATTCAATATTACACCTTTTTTTATCCAGGTGGCTCTGGAGACACACACGTGACAAAGCGGGCTTGATGAAGCTCAAAACTAAAAGTTTTTTTTATTGCTCTCTAATCAAGTTTAGGTTGAATATCTTTCCGTCCTAATTGCAACGACGTGAATGGTTTGTCAAACCGTGCTCTTATGTGAAAGTCAGGAGTTGTCAAAGTTTTGGGTTAACTTGGATGAGTTGACAGGTTAAGGAAGGTGCAATTTCAACCCTTTCTGGCCAAATTCTGGGCAAAACTGTGGCCTCATTAAAAAGACTCCTACAACCTATTTTCAAATTTTCCAAATGAAGATTTTTTTTATTTAAAAAAAAGGATAATAATAAAATGAGGGGCGGGTCAAGACCCTTGCCCCCCGTAACCAACTCATAAAAAAAATATTATTAAAAATCCGACAGGCCGTGACCCCTGTTGGACCCATGACAACCAACCATCGTAAGTCACATATGAGGCTGGGGGGAGTTGAACCCGCCGCAAGCCTCGTAGGATCACCCATGTGGTAGCCTCTCTGCAGCCATCAAACAACGGTGACCAACCATGTATTAATGGGTGGCAGGGGTGTTAAACCCACTACCAACCCAACTAACTCATCATATGCCTCACTATACGGAGTCGGCTGAGTAAGGGGGCAGGGTGCCCAATGCTGGTCCGACCCCCCAACCTATTCATATTTACTATTAAAATATATGTTGGGGTTTTTAAAAGGTGTGGTGTAGTTATAAAAAAAAAAATGAATTCCAAATTTAAAAATGAGGGGGCGAGGTTTGACCACCCGAAAAAAAATGAATTCCAAATTTAAAAATGAGGGGGCGAGGTTTGACCACCCGACCCCCTCCCTCTGAACATGGATCTTAACCATTTCGGCCAACGACGAAATTGGTAAGGTTCGTGCGACTTATATTACTTAAACCCATCATTTGCATAGTGCACGTAGGCCAAGGCAGAGCATGAGAGCGTGTGAAGATCGAGGCAGTGACTTTGTATTTGTAGGCAGAACCATGAGCAGGACTAGAAACACGGAGCAGAACCATGATCCTTGAAATTTTCCTTGGGAGGTAATTTTTCTATATGTCGGAATATGGTCAAGTGTACAATAATTTTTCACGGTTTTTCACAGGGAATGCAATGGCAAGGTCAGATTCACCTTTTGAGTTCTAGATTTCTTGTCCACCACCAGCAGCATCATTGAGGAATCTAGGGGGAATCTAAAAGATTCATTTTTACCACAGATTTTCACTTTGTCAGAATTCAAAAATTTGACATGGAGTTTGCACTATTCGATGCCATGAATCTGATGGCATATTAAGATTTTCCATCTGAGCTTATATTTTTGGGGCACTTTTTGAAGTGAAGTTGTAGGTGTCAGCATTCAATGAGTGAGAAGTCGATTTCACACCTTTCGACACCACGATTGTGATGGTGATTTTAGATCTAGTAGCAAAGCAACTCATTCTTCAGTCATCTTCAGCGTGAGGTATATGATGTATTTATTTCATGTACTTATTTTTCCCTTTTCTATTAGATGCATTGTGTTGTACAAATCATTGTTGATGTTTGATGTGGGATCTTTTTTTGTTCTTCATGTGAGATGTCCTTTCTATCATAGATTTTTATTAAGTTTGATATCCCTTTGCTGACATGTTGGCAGGATACTCAATGTCACATGTATGTTGTTTGAGATCCCTTTGTTTGCCATGTTGGCGGGACACTCATAGTCATTATGTGTGAGTCATTTTCATACTGATAGGAGTCATTTTTGTGAATGAGAGTTCATATAGTGGAATATATCGTAGAGAGGTCTAGCCACTTGCGTGAGGGAATTTTACTTGTATGATAGTGAAAACACCATGCATGTACATCTTCACTCCTTACAACACTTAATGTAGCGACCTACACCATCTTGACACCGAGGCTCAAAGATCAAGTCCCTCTTGGACGAACTCTGTTAACAATGTCTTATGTTGCTCATGCTTGTTATGTTCCTCTTCTTAACAACATGCATATGTTCATTAACACTTTTGATAAATTGTAATCCTAACACATCAGCCGAAGTAAAAGGTCTTGGGTAAGGGTATAAAAAATTTACCCCAGATCAAGTGGTATCAGAGGATGTCTTCTTATTGATTGGATTGCAAGCATGAAATACTAAGAATTTGTTGAGTTGAGCCATGGAGAATGTCAAGAACATGTACAAGACCATGCTTAGGGTTTCTGAGAAAGCGGACATGTTGTCTAAGGCTTATAATAAACAAGCAACAGAGAACGCCAAATTTAAGATACTCATATAGGAAGAGAAGGAGGACAAACATCGATTGAAACTTTAGTTGCAATCCATGACAGAGGCGTGGGAAGAATTGAAGAGAAAAAATGAAAGTCTTCAAGAAGATCATGATGTATTGAAGGTACTCCTACAAGAAGAGAAGTAGGAGAAGCACCAATCGCATCTTCAGCTACAACCTACGACAGAGGCCTTGGAAGTAGTGAAGCATAACGAATTCTTAGAGAAGCTTTCTTCACCTATGTCAAAATCGACAGCTGAGGTAAAAAATGTTGATTTCTCTTCAGTTTCATCTTCACCTGATATCATTATTGTTGGAAGTGTGGATATCCCCATTACAAGAACCAGCATGAGGCTCCTCACCAAGATGGGGTACAAAGGAGGAGGTCCTAGTGTTCATGGCCAAGGCATAACTCAAATGTTGGAGCTTGTGCAAATACCTTGCTGTGCAGGTTTGGGGTACACTAAAGGAGGATGTTCTAAGGAAATGAAAGGAAAACATACATTGTTGAACTCACCAGAGAAGAGCGTTGATGGGAAAATTTCACCATCATTCTAGGGTAGCGGATATTGTAGAGCTGAGGCAAGCTCCCATCACCATGATCGCACCTGAGACCACCAGAGAAGGTATAATAAATCTTGTTATTCTAGAGTGCATTTTGATTATAATAATTTTGATAACCATGGTCATAAATCATGGCATCGAAAAATGTGTCATTTTTGTGGTATACATAACCATGTCTTTTCTAAGTGTTGGAAAAGGATGGCAGCACAAAGGAGGATGAGGCATGGAAAGCCTTCTCCACATCAGGGAAAGAACTCAGTGAAGAAGTTGGAGGAAAAAGACATTTTGCACCCATTGCGACTAAAGTGGACATCAAAGAGCCATGCGTTGGAGACTCCATATAGAGCAGCGCCTTAAAGAGAAAGTGTATGTGCATGAACCAATTGAAAGAGATAATAGAAAAGCGAATTCCCCACAAGGGAATGGCCCATCCACTTTCCTAAAGAGAGGTTTTTCTAGATTTGTTAGCTTGTCATGGTCGTGCTTTTAAATCATACATTGCATTTTTAACTGTAAAAGTGATGATGTGTTTTCCATCACTTCGAAATGTGACAATGATTTCTTGTCTTGTAATGATAGTTGGGGCGTGTTTTCGATTTTGATGTAAAATTGATGACCGAGTACATGTTATAAACTTGTGGAATGTATGGAAATGTTTTGGGTCATAGTTGGTCAATTTGAGCATGTATTTGCAGGATAGTACTACAGGTTTGGAGAGGATGCAGGTGTCGGTTCATTGCTTAAGGCTCCGAAGAACAAAGGTGAAGGAGATGGAAGGGTGACATTTTCAGGACACTTGTGGTGCAGACATAGTACACAGAAATTGCAGACTCTTGTTGATGCTTTTGAAGGACCAAAAGCTCGTTAGTGGGGAGGGTTGATGTAGGTGCCTCCATACACACACACAAGACAAAAAGGGCTTGAGGAATTTCAAAAATAAAAGTGTTTGCATTGCTCCCGAACCAGGTTTAGGTTGAAGATCTTGTCGTCCTGGTCACAACAGTGCAAATGGTTCATCAAACTGAGGTAGTATGAGAAATTTAGAAGCAGTCAAAGTTTTGGGTTGAGTTGGATGACTGGGCAGGTGCACCTTTTCAAACCACCAGATTCTGGCAAGCTCAGGCCAAATTTTGGGCAAAATTGTGGCCTCATTAAAAAGACTCCTACGACCTATTTTTCAATTTTCGAAAATGAACAATTTATTTTATTTAAAAAAAATAATAATAAAATGGGGCGACGGGGGGGGCGGGGGATCATGAGCAACCAACCACTGTAAATCGCATATGAGGCTAGTGAGAGTTGAACTCATTGCCAGCCCCACCAGCCCACCCACCTGGCAGCCTCTCCACAGCCACCAACCATTTATTAATGGGTGGCAAGGGTGCTAAACACATTCCCAACCAACCAACCCACCATACGCCTCACTATAAGGAGTTGGCGGAGTATGGGGGAGGGTCGCCCAATGCGTGTCTAACCCCCTATCCTATTCATAAATACTATTAAAATATCCATTAGGGTTTTTAAAAGGTGTGGCAGATTTATATATAAACAAAAAAAAAATGAATTCCAACTTTAAAATGGAGGGGGCGGGGTTTGACCACCCGACCCCCTTCCTCTAAACGTGGATCTTAACCATTTCGGCTAACGACGGACTTGGAAATGCCCACTTGACTTATATTACTTAAACCCATCATATGCATAGTGCACCCAAGCCAAGGAAGAGTAGGAGAGTGCATGTAGATCGAGGCACTAATTTTGTATTTTCAAGAAGAGTCATGAGCAGGCCGAGAAACAGGGAGTAGAACAGTGATCCTTGAAATTTTCTGGGGGAGGTAATTACTCTCCATGTCAGAATATAGTCGAGTTTATAGTCATTTTTCATGGTTTTTCGTAGGGAACGCAATGTTGAGGTTGAATTTTCCTTTTGAGTTGCATATTTCCTATCCACCCATGGAGAAGCATCTTTGAGGAATCTAGGAGGAATTTAAAAGATTCCTTTTTGCCCCAGATTTTCACTTTGTCGGAACTCAAAAATTTAATAGTTGATTTTGCACTATTCGATGTCATGAATTTGATGGCATATTCAGATGTTGCATCTGAGCTTTATATTTTTGGGGAAATTTTTGAATTCAAGTTGTAGGTGTCAGCATTCAGTGAGTACACAGTCGATTTCACACCTTTCGATGCCATGATCATGATGGTGATTTCAGATCTAGCAGCAAAGAATCTCATTCTTCAGTCATCTTCAGCGTGAGGTATATGATGCATTGATTTCATGCACTTCTTTGTCCCTTTGCTATCAGATGAATTGTGTTGTATAGGTCCCTTTTGAAGTTTGATGTTGGGATATTGTTTTGTTATTGATGTGAGATGTAATTTCTATCATGGATTTGTATTAAGTTTGAGATCCCTTTGCGACCATGTTGGCGGGATACTCATTGTCACATCTATGTTGTTTGAGATCCCTTTTTTTGCCATGTTGGCAGGATACTCATAGTCATTATATGTGAGTCTTTGTCATACTAATAGGATTCCTTTTTGTGAATGAGAGTTCCTATAGTGGAATATCTCGTAGATAGGTCTAGCCACTCCTGTGTGAGGGAATTTTACTTGTATGATAGTGAAAACACCATCCATGTTCATCTTCACTCCTTATAGAACTTAATGCAGTGGCCTACACCATCTTGACACCGAGGCCCAGAGATGTAGTGTGATGAACACCGTTATCAATGTCGTATGTTGCTCATGCTTGTTATGTTCCTCTTGTTTACAACATAAATATGTTCATTTATGTTCATTAAGGCTTTTGATAAATTGTAACCCTAACACATTAGCCGAAGTAAAAGGTCTTGCTTAAGGGTATCAAAAATTTACCCCAGATCATTTGTACACAAGAGTTCATTGAACATAAATCTATGTTGTCATCCTAGAGAGGAAGGCTGGTCAAACCGAGGATATGATTGCATAGAAATATGGGAGACATTTGTACAACAACAAGGCTCAGGTTGTAAGATTTCTCTTTTTTATTCTTGATAACACATATGAATCTCTTTTTCTCATTTTCTTATTTCTGAATTCATTGAAGAAATGTCAATACTTAGTCTCCTTAATCATTAAGTTGAACCAATTTTTTTAATTATTATATATTGCAGGTGCTTTGATCCTTGGCATTGTTTGTGATTGCAGGTTCTTCTCAGCATTGAAGGATTTCTTTGGAGCAAAAGGAAAAAGGCTACATCAAACTTCTTGTTGAAAGGTAGAAGCATAACCTCCTCATTTCTAAGTTATAATAATCTGAATGCCAATAGTTTAGAGAAAGAGGTATTCAAATGGTTGTTTGTTTCTAGTTACCTATTGGGGTACTAGGGAGATCACTCTTGTCTGCAAGAGGGATTAATCCAGAAAATTAATTGGTGACTCCACTGGGGAAGACAAGCTTAGTTTTCCTTTGATTTTTTTTTGTTTGACATTCCATATTTCCTATTTTGACTTTTTTGAGTGTGGTTAGGTATAAAACCTTTTAGAATCTTTAAATCAGAAAGCCTTAAATTTGTTATTTTTTTCAACTTTTTTGTACCTTGCATTGTTTTTTGTAGTAAATACAGTGCAAACCTACGCAATTTTCCAGTTTAGATCAGTGCGCATGTGCACTGGTTTGCACTAAAAACCTACGCACCCCCTAGGAAATTTTAAAAAAATTAAGAGTTTCTCTTTCAGAGTAAGATAAACAATTTATTAAGGTTTAACCTGATCTATTCCAACTCTTAGAGTATATCTATGAACTCTTCCTAAACACCTTACAATATTTTTTGATAGATCATCCATTTTTCATATTCAGTTAGGGTTTTCCCTCGTTTGATGCATTACTATTTTGGGAGAATAATTTCATTGCCTAAGATCACTGGTTTCTGTTATTTCCTACTTGAGCCACCAAGATTCTTGTCAGCCTTACTTTTTGAGTATTTGTTTCTTGCTCATGTGCAAAAAAGAAAACTTCTAGATTACCAAAGTGTGATTTGTCTCAATCTAGTCTTTTATGCTTTCGTTTTTGCTAGTTCAAGCGAAAAACATTTTAGTTTGCTTTCAACTAAAATAAATCATCAAAAGACACACATAGGTATCTTAGTTAGGATTATTAGTTAAAAGCTTTGTTTTTCTTTGAATTTTTTACAATTTTTTGCGTTTTTATAAGTTGATTTTTCTTTTGAGAATTGTTTGTTCATGGAATTTTATTTTTTGGCTTTGTAATCAACAAATATTTTCATCACAAAGAAATATTGGTCATGCTTGGACATGAAATCGTTTTTTGATGAAAAAGAAATCTTATGTGAAGTTTTAGGAAGTTTGTACTTTTTTTTTTTTTTTAATGAAAGTCATTGAAATAAAGAATTGAATTTCAATATTGATGCATTTGAGTATTTTAGAGTTGGTCGTGATATCATCAAGTTTTATCTCCATACCCTACGCATAAATAACATCCAAATCAATGCAACGCTTACTAAAATTTATGTAGATAATTTTTACATTTTCAAGGGCCCATTTCACCAATTTAGCTTAGGATTTTAATTAACTTTTCCAAAGTAGATAAAACAAACAAAATACAGCATCTTGCGTAGGGAAAAACCAAATTTTTGCAATTGTAACTTTAGGGAAGCTCTTCTAAGATATTCAAGCACGAGGTCATGTCAAACCCAGTGAGGTAATCATACCTACTTTATTGGCAAAGATAGAATATGTGCACGTAATACAAACAGTAAACCTTAGATTAACCATTTTCGAGGAGCCTGTGATCACTAGTCAGTAAACCTCTAATTTACCATGTCGAGGTGCTTTCAAGGGGATTGAGATTTGATACTCTGTCCTTGCGTGTATATCGGACCACAAACTATTCCCCCAGGTTCAATTGTCTTAGTTGTGACCTTAATGGCCATAGTATTTAGGATTTTTCCCAAGGTGACGATAGAGGGAAGGTCCCACTGTACTTGGAGCAGATGTTGACTAGACTCACTTGGACTCTCTGGAAGGTACTCTTCACTTCGAGATTGCATTGTGAAGTTACTTGCACCGGACTGCTAAATTAAGAAGGTTGCCAGGGTAATTGTTCCAACTGCAAGTTTTCCACATCAATCTCGATGAAGTTGGATTTCATCACTAGCTAGTGTTTTTATTATGGAAACATATTTATTTTGTGTAGATTGTCTCTTAGATTTTGTAGGCATGTGTTCACTTTTTTATGTTTTAGAGGCTTTAGGTGTGATTCTTTTGAAATTTTTTTATTTCATGTGTTAAATAAAATAACTGTGGCTAAATTACCAATACATTCACGTAGAATGCATTGGAAACCCCCTGAATATACACCTACTCAATTAGAAAAAATAGAAAATGAAAAAGTTCAATCATCAAGAACTAGGTCTACTGAACAAGGAGAAACATCCATTGTAATACATCCTGATTTCGAAGTCAATTAAACTAAGATAATTGAAAAAGAACAAGAGAAACCAGAAATTTTTGAGGTAATTACAGTTGAATCTGTTACTGGTGAGTTATCAGATACACAACTCATTGAACCTGAAATATTTGAGCCTGAATTGGATTCCACTTCACCTGAGTCACCTTCGAATCTCATAGCCCCGACTCCTAGTCATCCTCGTTCACCCCGAGTAAAGCTTCTCATCACTGATAATATTCCTCCTAGAGTTATGAGCATTGAAGAGATATCTGACGTAGAAGAAGAGATTAAACTTCCCTCTCATCAAGAATCTTTAGATCTAAGGTTTAGTGAACCGATATACCCTTTCATTCCTTTTATATCAGATCCTTGGTATCAACAATTTACTGATTTTCTACATAGATGCGGTTCCCATGATCCTCACGTTGAATGCCATTCTACTCTTTGCAGAGGAAAGCCATTAACACTGTTCTCAAGAAGAATTTCTCTGAGTCATTTATGTTTTCTTTACCATAATTTTTTTTTATCTTTGAGGTCCTTCCTATTATCTTTGAATCTTAGCTTCTCTTTGAATCTTAGTCTCTTTATGGCACTTTCTCAAGAGCATCTTCACTCTTCGAAACCTCTACCATGTCAACTGGCTTGTTTCATCCTACCACCCAACCTTTGACAACGAAAAATGTCTATATTTTTTTCGGGCATGTACGTCAAGCTAGCTGACAAGGTCCCTATATAGTGTCTAGGGGGCAACAACCTCTCCAAGGACAACAGCCTCACCAATGGTAGAAACCTTGTCAAGGAAAACAAATTTTTCAAGAGCAGTAGTTTTCTCAAGGAGGACAACCTTTTACTGGAACCTATCCCCCGGTTGTAGGGAAAAATATTCCTGGTAATTATCAAAATTATGTTCTAATGCCTCAAACTGGTTATGATCAACCTTATGTGTCACAACCTCCAATGGGAACCACTTACACAGGGATAAATACTATGTGGAACCCTTTGTTTACTCAATAGTCTTTGCAACCTACATTGCAAGTACCATATAATCAACTGGATCACCTAGCTGGAAAATTTGGTTTTACCCAAGTCCAATAGCATGTTCATGGTGCACTTCAAATTACCCCAAAGGTATATGTACCAAGTCGTTAGCAAGCGGGTCTAAGTACTTCTATTAGTCCTATCCAATCAGTTGTGCAAACTTTTTTTCAACAGTCAAGTACACTTATCCTAAGAGTTTCTCAAATCCATTTTGTTATGACCCTTCAAATGTCAATTCCAACTCACGAGTTATTCATCAGACTACTACACATCAAACAGGGCCGAAATTCCATTCAATTCCTCAAACCCTTATGGGACAACCCAGTGCAAAAAATATACAACAAGTCAAACTTTTACAGGTCAAAATTTTCAAGGACAACCCTTTGTTGGTCAATCTGTTCAAGGGTAACCTTTTACAGGACCAACTATTCAAGGACAACCTTTAGTAGGTCAATATTTTCAAGGTCAATTTGTTCAAAGTCAGCCATTTCTAGGGCAACTATAGTATGGAAAAATAGGACAAAATCTAGTTTATAAGAGCCAACCACACCTTGGTTATACATATAAAATACCAGCTCAACCTCCACTTGGCAAGGCTACCCGTGGATATCCTGGAGGTATACCAATTCCAACTTCTCAAGCTATTCCAGGTTTTCCTAGATATCCTCTTTTGGGTACTGGGATTGTCCCTCAAGGTTATAAATTCACTTAGTGAGACCCTAACAGGCAGTTACCATTCATTGCAAGTTTATATTTAATAGACTTGTCTCGGCTAACGAATGATCTAATTTACTATCTTCCATTTTGGCCAACAATGTCTACTAATTTTCCCAGTGACATTACAAAGTTTGAAGGAAAATCAGGAGAAGGCCCCTCAAATCATGTGATGACTTATCATCTGTGGTGTGCATCCAACTATTTAATCGACGATTCAGTTTTTTTAAGACCTTTTCAAATAACTTTTATAAGCTTAGTCGCAAAGTGGTACTTTGAGTCACCATGAGGCTCTTTCAACAATTGCAATGCTTTAGCAACAACCTTCTTGACTCATTTTCAGTTACTAGTCTGTTATGATAATGACATAAAATTTTGACTTCACTTAAAAAAATTACGTCTACATACATTTCAGATCACATACATGAATGGCGATGCAGACACCGCTTAGTCAAATTTTTCATTCCAGATCAAATTTTGGCTGAATGGTTCATCGCATCATTACTTCCTAAGATTAATAAAGATGTAGCTAAAGGAGGCATTGTAATAGAAGAGAAGGTCATTGCTCAAGCCCAATATCTGCACCTTGTTTACACATAGTTAGGTACTTTTTATGAAAAAAATCTTGATTTACCATGCCCAGGTCAACATACTACAACTCCTTCTGGTTCTCACGCCGCAGATGGTGTAAACAGTATATTTAATACGTTAAAGAGTCAGAATAAATAATCTAAATCTATTTATCCAATCATAAATCTACTAGATTCACCTATAGGAGACCCTTCCCTAGAAACTTATGCCGATATTCATCTCGTAGAATCATCTACAACCAAAGCTAAATCATCCGGAAATAAGAAGAAAGGGAAGGGTAAAAATAAACAAAATAATTATCCCAAAGAGAAAGCATAAAAAACCAAATCATAAGACAAAAAACGGAAACCTTGTTATCCTTGTGTTATATGTGATGAGGATCACTACACCAAAGAGTTCCCACATTGGGTTAAGGTATCCAAATTTGCCAAAGGTTCACCCACACCTAATGTCCCTAAAGATCCTTTTCCATCACAAGGCAACAAAATGATCAGATCTTCTTCCAATTCATTGGTGGATATCTTGATGATGTCTCATGTCATGGTTTCCACACAATCTCAAGACCAAGGATCTCAGAGTCCTGTAACTAGAAAGGAAAATGAATCATCCAATCAACCTTTAGTATCAACTCCTCCTGTTTATAAACCATTACACATCGAGAAACCTAATCTTGATTTAGTGATTAAACCACCTACCAAAGGTGTCCCTCGAAATTCGGCTTTTAATCCACATGCGAGAGCTGCTTATAATTACAGTATTGTTGAATATTTGGCTATATCCCATTCATAAATTTCAGCCCTCAAGGTGCTGCAATCTTGTCCAGCTAAAAATTAATTACTATTATCAACTATCGAAGTGCTTGATCCTTAAGAATCTAATCTCATTTTCTTTGATCTCGAGAACTTTGTACCTAGACTCCCACACCAAATGGATTTTCAAATTCCAGTATTAGTCAAGTCTAGGTGATTTTTTGGCACAGTATTTGATCAGGGAGAATCTACGTGCATTATGTCCTTAGCTTGATGGAAAACTCTTGGTTCTCCATGAATCAATCAGTCACCCACGATTCTAAAATCCTTTCATGGAAGAGGTTTTCTCCCATTTCAAATACTCCAAGATCTAGCTATAAAGGTAGGAGGAAAAACCGTAACACTTGAGGTGGAAGTTGTTGGTGCCCCTCTTGACTACAACCTTATTCTAGGTCAAATTTGGTCTTATTCTATGATTTATTTGGTTTCGTTAGTCTTTTGAATGATCATGTTTCCTCATAAAGGAAATATTGTTAAAATTGATCAATTTTCTTAATTCACTTCAGACCCTACCTCTACAGATAGCATCCAACATGTTGAAAAAATAGTTATCCCTTATGAATATTTTAATATTCCTAATTAGATTCCATCTATTTAGAATATTAATTTTTTCTTTTTTCATTAAGATAGATGAATAAGAGGGTAGAGAGACCCATAGATCTCTTTAGTAGGAATAAAACCACTTCTAATGTGAATGTGGATCATTGTATCAGTTGAATAAAGCACTCTTAGGTGTGAATGGGGGCTAAAGCATGTGGATGGGGTCAAGGTTGACCAAATCAACAGTGCTATCATGGAGGTAGTGGAGAGTTATTGGAGGACAGTGTAGTCATAATGGGAGAGAATCTCCATGAGAGTAGCATCTTTAACGAGTGGGACCAAGGGTGAGGAGGCTCATAAAGCATATAAGGAAGGGAATGGAAGCCATAGAGGTAATTCTAATTATTGTTTACGTTTTTTCTTCTATGACTTTATGCACACTTCAACTGTTTAGTGGAGTCTGTTGTGTTTTTTAGCACAAGGG
Organism: Pinus albicaulis; assembly: GCA_034641835.2. NCBI lineage: Eukaryota > Viridiplantae > Streptophyta > Pinopsida > Pinales > Pinaceae > Pinus > Pinus albicaulis. The sequence goes on from CM076576.1 coordinate 421,822,777, forward strand.
TGTTTCTGGGCAGAAATCCAACTCTCATCATCAGGGGACTTCTAGTGCCAACTCAGGAGAGGTTCATTTTAGCTTCATTCCACCATCCAGCATTAGGCCAAGCTTCAACCATCTTCATCAGTGTAGACTCCTTAAAAAACTACGTTATTTTGCAGGGAAGTTGCAATGGAGGGTTGAGAAACCTAGTTTGTGAGCTTGTTTCCTAGTGAGGGGAGCAGCCCTTCATCCGGGAAGCTAGTAGGGAGGAATATCAGCTATTTTCTTGTCATATCAGCCACCTCCTATTATTTATTCAGTTGCAAATCATAATTCATCCCTATGGATTCATTTTTCATGTTGTGTATTTCTGGTGTTATCACCAAATTGATCTGGATTGGCTTCTCATCAATAAACTCAATGTAACTCTTTCAAACCACTTATAATTGAAGATTAGCCTCTTCAGTTTGAGAGGGCTCTCTCAAGGGGGTTTTATGATTTTGAATAATGATAGTACTAGATGGCTAACTCTATGGAATTTTAACTTGTTTTGTATGATTTCAGGTTGAAAAATGCAGGCTTTCTACCATTGGGCTTCAGGAGTCAACAATCAGTAATCTTACTGACAGTGGTTCTTCACATGGAAGCTAAGGTAGATAAATTTTTTCAACAGAGATAATTCACACAAAAAACATAGGAAAACACAGTGATTTCACCACTAAAGGAAGTCAAAGAATAATATTATGAATTCTGAGTAATTAGGGATGAAATCTACTGTAAATTATTAAACATAAGATAAATATCAATAAGACATCAAAAAAATCATGGTAATCTCAGGTTTGGAAGTAGAATGTCACTTTTTATTACTGGTAATGGTCAAAAACATACAAGCAGCAATTTTGTGCAAATATTCTCCAACCGTTTGCTTTTTTGATGTTTTGTCTATAAATAGAAATTATTTACAATATGGATGATATGTTTCATGGCTATTTCCTTGAATTATACTATGACACCTTTCATAACTGAAATCAATAAATTAAAGCAAAAAACTAACAGCTACCTTTAAAGAAACAAACTGCTAATAAGACTCTATCTCCTATTTATTACATTCCTTTATCCAATCTGTGAAACAGTTACATGATGCTTACATAATTAATGTCGCATTCTCGAAGGACACATGACCAAGTTCACTACCACTTTACATATTTAAAGCACCCTTAGATCTGTGGAGCATAACCCTACTTCTTAGGAATGGATGACCTTCATATTCAACGTTGTTTTAACTGATGACCTGTCTTCATGGCACTCCATTTTAGTGATAAATATCTGCTAATAAGGTCCTCTAACATGCTGGAAGTCTCCATATGGAAAAAAATTCTTTTAATATTCTCAAAATCTTTCAACAATTGCTTGCTACAAAAATAGGGCAGTTTCGTAGCGATTTTTGGTAGCGTCAGAAAAAAGGCTTTTCTATTAATTTTCTTCACTTCTCTGCTATTCCAACATCTTCACCATATCATGAAACCTTGCAACCATGGATCTCCCTCCTTAAAACATGTCATGACTGAGTTTAAAATAAATAAAAAAGCACCTATAGGTTTTTTCGCAGCTGTTGAAGAGGTAAATCCCCTCTGTGGACAGAGGCGATCCCTACTAGCCCATAATGGGTCTAGCAACAATCATCAAATGCTACAGCGCAAGTTCCTAATTGCGAATAAACAAACCAATGTTGGAGGCCTACCTGGATTCCAACGCTATGATTCGTAGAAGAGACAGTGTTCCCATTCCTTAGCCTCGGCAGATCACGATCCCCACGATCTCCGTGAATAGACACCTGCACATGCAAGAAACAATACGAATACAAGAATAAAACCCAGAATACGAAACTATATATCAGTCAGAAAGGATATAACTCATCATTACCATAAATGAAAGATAGAGTGGAACCATAACCAGTAGTCATTCATTAATAAACAATTGAAAGAGAGTACAACCAATGTTCAGACGCTGAGGTCTCCTTCAGAGGGGTCTCCAGAAGAACGCGTCTCGAAAAGCCTTTCAAGGATGGGACAAGCCTCTCTTAGAGTCTCTCGACGATAGTCTCCTTGCTTGAGTTTTGCCTTAAGGGAAGAATGAGGGCTCTTGCAGCATTAAGGCTCTTGGGAATTTGAGAACTTGGAGATTCAAGACTTGGGCACTTCAAGACTAGCTTGCAATGGAAATGGGCAAGCTTTTATAGATGGAGGAAGGGGAGTTGGGATCCCTATAATTGTGGGATTGGCCCTATCTTCAAGGAAGCTTCCATGATAGGTGGTAAACCACTTCCCTTACATGGAATTCTCAGAGCCAAACCTCCTAACTCAAGATAGATAGCAGTTTATGAGTCTGTTGAAATGAAACTTTCGCCATTTTATTTAAAAAACACTCCTTAAATTGGTTGGCACGACTGCGACTCTGGGACAGAGCGCCAGTTGGCGCGGCCTCTTTGTATGATTTTCCCCATTGGCGCGAGTGATGAACTGGATACCCGCGCCAATGAAAAAAGGGGTGTTTTTATGGTTTTTTGCAAGGAGATGTCTTCAGGGAAATTGAAGCTCATGTTTAGAGGAATGCAATGATAGTGGTTTCAAGGCATGACATTGCTCATAGGTCACAAAATGGGCCCTCCAATGTGCGAGATGGGGAATGGTAGGGACGGTGACAAATTACTGTGTAACAGATGCCCCCTAAAGCATGAGGCCCAAGAGAGAGAGAGGGGTGAAATGCTTTACGAGAACGTGTCCAACTGAAACTCCGCCATCGGAAAACCTGCGTGGAGAAATACAACTGATATCTCAAGTGCATGATGTATATGTGGTATGGGCGCAGCCATCCATAACAGAGTATACAATAATCTATATCCAAGGTATGGATGCAGCCATCTAGTTAGGATCGATAAATAGACTCAGGTATGGTCGCAACCATCCAGTGAATAAGTCATGTAAATAATCATAATAATCCACAAAATCGCAGCCTGGATTACAACAGACATAATCCAAGGTCTTGCACTCCATCTCGACTCGAACAAATTACAAGTTCAAGCATGTGAATGAGTGGGCTGAAGTTGAACATGAAAGAACATCGCCTAATTACCAGCTAGTAATGAAAGCTGTTAACAGACGCGAGAGGTACCACCAATAATGACGATGGCCCTCAAGGTACTACAGGTACAATCTATGGCATGTGAATTAATGAGCTGGCGTCGAACACCTGTAGAATCACTCGATCGGAGGCCAATGATGAAAACCTCACGTCGAATGCGACGAACCTAATGGGAAGACACTTCAAGGTAAAAATTGATCATGATAGTCTTAAACACTTTTTGGAACAAACACTATCTTCAGAAGAGCAGCAAAAACGGGTCACAAATATGTTGGATTATGACTTTGAAATAATATACAAAAAAGGGAAGCTAAATTTTGTTGCAGATGCACTCTCAAGAAAGAATGAAGAGGTGGAAGCATTGCTTTGTGCCATTTCTATTATCCAAGAAGATTGGATAACCGAAGCAAGAGATGAATGGAAGAAGGATGAAGATGTGTGGACACTCATTCAAAAGTTGCAGCAAGATCCTAGTACATCTGATACATTTAGTTGGAAAAATGATTCCTTATGGTAAAAATATCGCTTATATATTTGTGATAATTCCCAACTAAAACAAAAGATTCTTTTGGAATTGCACACTTCTCCTTTAGGAGGACACTCAGGATTTTTAAAAAATTACCACAGGGTGAAGAAATATTTTTTTTGGGATGGCCTTAAATCTGATATTCAAAAGTATGTGGTGGAATGTTTGGTTTTCCAGCAGAATAAAGTTGAGACAATCAAGACCCCGGGTCTTCTACAAACTTTATCCATTCCAAGTCAACGTTGGGAGGAGATTTAAATGGATTTTATCATAGGTTTACCTAAGTCCAAAGGAGAGAGTGTCATCATGGTGGTAGTTGATAGACTTACCAAGTATGCACACTTTTGTGCATTATCTCATCCATTTAAAGAAAGTATAGTTGCTACTACATTTATGGACACAATTCAAAAGCTACATGGAAACCCAAGGGTTATTGTGAGCGACAGAGATTCTATTTTTACTGGAAATTTTTGGACAGAGTTAGTTTCTTGTTTGGGTACTCAATTAGCTCATAGCTCATCTTATCATCCCCAATCAGATGGTCGAACTGAGATAGTAAATAAATGTTTGGAAGGATATCTTCGTTGTTTTGTATATGATAAACAAACACAATGGGTCAAGTGGTTAGCTCTAGCTGAATGGTGGTATAGCACTTCCTTCCATACTGAAGCAAAAATGACCCTGTTTATGGCACTTTATGGATATCATCCACCATCCATCACATCATCTTTGAGAGAAAATTCGAAGGTTCAAGAAGTGGAAGATCACATCGAGCATCAACAAGAAGTTCTCCAACTCTTAAAGGACAACCTAAATTTGGCACAAAATCGAATGAAACAATAGGCAGATCAACATAGGAGCGAGAGAATTTTTGACGTAGGAGACTGGGTATTTTTACGGCTACAACCAGACAAACAAATGTCCCTCAAGCAAGCTAAGAAGGATAATAAATTATCGCCAATGTACTATGGTCCTTACAAGGTGTTGCAAAATATTGGTACTATGGCATACAAATTGGACCTTCCTTCTTCTTCACGAGTGCATCCAATTTTCCATGTTTCATGCTTAAAGAAGGTTATAGGTGAAAATCTTCTAGTTCAAACAATATTTCCAGAACTTGATGAGGAAGGAAAAATCATATTGGAACCTGAAGTGGTCATGGAAACAAGAACTCAACAGCTACAAAATCGATCAATTTCAGAGTATCTCATCAAGTGGAAGAACTTACCCACTGAAGATTCTACATGGGAGGATGAGAATTTTATACAGAAGAACCCAGAGCTACTCAAACATTGAGGAAAACACTTTTTTGAAGGAGAGGGGCATGTTAGGTCCCTATACTACTAGTATAGTCCCTTATTGTTGTTAGTGTAACCCCCTTATTGTTATTATTGTACCCTTGTAACCCCCATATTGTTATTATTGTGCCCTTAAATTATTATTGTTAGGTCAGCTAGGATTACATTGTGGCCCCATGGACTCCTATATATAGAAAGGAGGTTTTGTAATTTGAATCATCAAAGAATTTTTCATTCATGTAATGTATTGGAGGTTTCCCCCTCGAAGTGGCTTATTTCTAAGGTGTTGATATCTCTTTTCTTCTCTTTTTGGAGTTGGTTTCACAACATCCTCCCATTTATTTTAATTCAAGTTAGTTATAAATGTTTGTTAGGCTGAAATCCGAGAATGAATCACTTATGGAAAACTTCTCATATGTGCTTAGTGCCCAATCATAGCGAAAAATAAAATTGATCAAGACTTGTCCGTATATCACACATGTGCAACAATGCATATGCTAAATGTAAGCCATGCACACCCCAATACATAAAAGGATATCCACAACACACCATGGCTCAATTCTTTCCAAATATGTTTGAATTTCTAATCCCAATATTTCATAAAATTGTCTTTCAAGAACCATCTCCATTGGCAACTCAAAAAAGGAAAATATCATCAAGACATAGCATTAGCATAATAATTGACATAGTATGATAAATAATTCATCCAATAGATCCCATCAACCAACCAATAATTCCAAGGTATAAATAGTAATTCAACTTCCACCACTTCACACATTAGTTCAACCTTAAAGGTATTGTTCAATTAAAATAGCAAAATGCATTATTCAGAGACCCAAATCGAAAAATCCAGTGACCCTAGTATGGACTTAACCTTGCAATTTAGAAAAAAAGTGTAGTGATATGCATTTTTTATCAATTAACCACCACATGGGTTACATTCAATATTTAATCACAATTTGATCAAACCATATGTTCCAATCTTGCTTAAACAATTAGGCAATGTCAATCAAGATCATATTGAATCAATATTGGACCTTGCTTCCACCATTATTCAGCAAATCCAACAAGCACAAGATTTGACATTCTGGGGAAAATATGGTGAAATATAGATGATATATATAATAAATGAAGTAAAAAATTTCACCAATGTAGAATGATTCAACAACGAAGACTTCCACTAAATAAAGAAAGCAAGCTAGGCAGTGGGTTTGCAGGAGGCAAATATGGTGGAGGAGGAGATCGACACCAACCACAACTCAAATCTACATCATATATTTTTTAACTATCTAGGTTTGGCAGCCCAAATTTCCTCTCACTGGTTGGCGCAGGCTTATTGTTCTCATTAAAATGTGCAAAAATAAAGGTATCTATGACTCTATTATGCCTGATTAGAGTACATGCACCAAAAACCCATTTTAGGAGGCGGCACCCGTTGATGTTATTGTCTTTATATCGACTCTTAAAGGCCTAGATTTTAAGATATTTCATGATTTCTTGATGTAAATATGAAAGTGTAGGTAGCTCCCATCGAAGGATCATCTATAGCACAAATAAATGTATTTGATTTTATAGCTTAATAATATCTTCTTGAATTGTAAATGACTCTTGCAGGGGTACATAATTGGGATCTTTATACCTACAAGACAAGGATATCAAGCGAGAGCCATACTCCATGTAATTCCCTTAAAATGCACAAGATAAAATAAAGTGCTGGTCTCATTTAACAAAGTTATGCTTTCTAAAGAACAATTACTAGTAAATCTTCATTGTTGGGGAAAAAATGCCAAAAACATACATTGAATGTATAGTTTCAGTAATCCTATCCCTATATCACTAAATAAATCGACGATATAATGGATTTATGCTACTTGTGATATTTAAAATAGGGCTTGTTTGGTTTGATTCTAAATCTCCAATGAAATTTATACTGAAAAAGATACCATATGCTTTTGATACCTCAATAATTGTAGAAGAAAGAAGCCACCTATAGCCATCATTTCACACAGTTCTTTGTCTCTAGGATCAGAAACAGAGAGTGCATACCATTGGATAATCTTACTGATAAATTGTTGATCATCTCACATGTTGCACATTCTGACATAAGAAGATACCATATAGCAAGACACCATGAGAGGAAGAGACAAGAAGACACCATGTTTATATGGTTGTTTTATTAATGTGTATTCATTCTTGTAAGCACCTTCCTTGTATATTCACTACATATTAGTCAAGTGATTCAATGTCTTCATATTATTCAAGTGATGTTAGTATGAAGTAATTTTAATTGGATGGTTTAATTTGATAACAAATTTAACTAAATGCTTGGAATTTACATAAAAAATAATATCCACAAATTTCAATGAAACAAACTAAACAATATTCTTCACGGGACTTGATTCTTGTGGATAGGGTGATAATAAATATAAATGAACTAGTTGAGCAACATCAATAAAAAAAATACATTGAATAATTCAAGCACTCTTTTAGGATAGATCCACTCATTTGATAAAAAATGAGGATAATACATAAGAATTTCAAGTATATGCTATGTTTAACAGAGTATGGAAATCCTAATCTGTATTAAGGTTACAATTGTATATAGGCATTACTACCTATTTGAAGAATGTGTTAAACATGTGCCAGTACAGTAAATATATCTTGCAATTATAGACACCACATCAAACTTTCCCTCTCATTCCTCAATGAATATAAGCATTCTATTCCATACGTTCAAAAAAATACAAATTACCCAATCCATTGGGCTGCGATAGCTAGGCTAGCCTATAGTAGACGAAAAGCATAAACATAAAGCTTCACTAGAGAAGAAGAATAAGTTTCCCGAATTACATATCTAGGAAGTGGTACTATAGATACATACGCCAAATAAGCTCCCAATGGCTCTATTAATACATGTTCCGCTTAAGTTTAAATCACATTTTGGATAACATTCTAAAATTACTCAGGCTAACAAAATCATTTGTAAGCACACCATCACAACTACCAACGGATTCAGATAATGAGTATTATAATTAACCCATTGTTCTAGAAAAAGGACTAGATTTTATAATCAATACACAAGAGTTTGTTCTAGCAAAAGGTCTAGCTTTTACAATTACTGAAAGAACCTTGCCAATTTTATTTGATACTACGAGTTTTACTTCAATAATTCCCTTAAAATGAAAAAAATAAAATAAATTTATGGTGTCTTTTAACAAAGTTATGTTTTTTAAAGAAAAATTACTAGTAAATCTTCATTGTTGGAAAAAAAAATAAAAAACATATATTGAATGTGCGGCTGGAGAGATTATATCCTTGTAAAACTAAATAAATTTGGGATATAATGGATTTATGCTACTTGCAATTTTAAAAGGGGGCTTGTTTGGCCTGATTTTAATTTTCGAGTGAAATTTATACTGAAAAGGAGACCATACACTTTTCATACCTCAAGAATTGCAGAAGAAAGAAAGGATATTAAATTAGCCAATATTTGAAAAAAAAAAGGATAATTATCCTTATATCCATTTTCAACTCATCCTTTCTATCAATTTCTAACCAATTATAATGAATTTTGTAACTTAAAATAAAAGAAATAGAAAATCTCACATACCATATCTTGTCAAGCTTCTTTCAAGTTAAGTTGTCTGGTAGACTTCTCAGTAACATGATTTTATAAATGAAAATCAATGGAAAGTTAATCATTCAAATTTAAAATTTTGAATGGAAAGCTAACCTATGAGAAAGAGAAAAACTAGTGTTTAGCAAAAACACAAAAGGAAATTTGGAAAAAAAAAAGAGAAAACAAGTAGAATAAAACACTCACCTCATGAATATCCATTTTGACAGGAATTCAATTATAAAAGACTTATTTGATGATTCTATAAATGAAATTAAATGGAAATTTAATCATTCAAATCTAAAATTTTGAATGGAAATTTAACCTACGAGAAAGAAAAAATTTTCAGAAAAAGCACAAAAGGAAATTTGGAAAAAAACACACACAATAAAACATTCACTGGGTGAATATCCATTTTTACAGGAATTCAATTATAAAATACTTATTTGTTTTTTTTCCCTAGATGATGCAATCTTGCCGTGAGACAAGTCCCTGTGCATCACACAACAATTGTGGCAATAAACAACCCCCAAATTAACTTTGAAAAAGAAAAAACACAACGAAAACACTCACCTGGTGAATATCCATTTTGATAGGAATTGAATTATAAAATAATTACCGAGCTCTAGATATGCTATTTTTACCATGAATTTTTCATTTTTTCCAACCAGCATGTGGCGAGAAAATTCCATGTGCATTGCATCTGTTACACATAATTTTTTCACCATGAAATTTGACTATCATTATGGATCTATCACCGTCCATATCGATGCTTCCTTAGAAGTAAAAAAAATTCATGTGCCTAAAACATGTCTTGGAAACTGGAAAAAGATCTTTAAAAACTTTAAAAATTTACCTGCTCGTTTTTCGTGACAATTTCCTGCACATGCGCTGCTACTTCTTCTATTAGCCGTGACGATTTATGCTCTGTTCACCAATAAAAACTAGGCACCCCCGTAACAGGAAGTAAACCTGTAAAAGTAACTTCTAGAAGCCTTGTTGGGCAAGTATTATCCCAACTGGAAGCCTCTAGAGTCACATTGGTTCGAGGTATATCCCTCCACTCATCAAGGTTATCCTTTGGCTAAAGGAACCCTAATCCATTCATTGGGGGATCTCATCCCTCTCTTGATGGATCTGAACCTCCTCAATCTCTCTATAAATTGAGCTGAAGTTTCAGCTTTAAGTTGGTAGATATTGAGATACTATGTTGGTAGTTGATTTTAGATTGAATATTACACCTTTTTTGATCCAGGTGGCTCTAGAGACACACACGTGACAAAGAGGGCTTGATGAAGCTCAAAACTAAAAGTGTTTTTTATTGCTCTCTAATCAAGTTTAGGTTGAATATCTTTCCGTCCTAATCGCAACGACGTGAACGGTTTGTCAAACCGAGCTCTTATGTGAAAGTCAGGAGTTGTCAAAGTTTTGGGTTAACTTGGATGAGTTGACAGGTTAAGGAAGGTGCAATTTCAACCCTTTCTGGCCAAATTCTGGGCAAAACTGTGGCCTCATTCAAAAGAATCCTACAACCTATTTTCAAATTTTCCAAATGAAGATTTTTTTTATTTAAAAAAAATAATAATAATAAAATGAGGGGCGGGTCAAGACCCTTGCCCCTTGTAACCAACTCATAAAAAAAATATTATTAAAAATCCGACAGGCCGTGACCCCTTTTGGACCCATGACAACCAACCATCGTAAGTCACATATGAGGCTGGGGGGAGTTGAACCCGCCGTAAGCCTCGTAGGATCGCCCATGCAGTAGCCTCTCTGCAGCCATCAAACAACGGTGACCAACCATGTATTAATGGGTGGCAGGGGTGTTAAACCCACTGCCAACCCAACTAACTCATCATATGCCTCACTATACGGAGTCGGCTGAGTAAGGGGGCAGGGCGCCCAATGTGGGTCCGACCCCCCAACCTATTCATATTTACTATTAAAATATACGTTGGGGTTTTTAAAAGGTGTGGTGTAGTTATAAAAAAAATAAATGAATTCCAACTTTAAAAACGAGGGGGCGAGGTTTGACCACCCGACCCCCTCCCTCTGAACATGGATCTTAACCATTTCGGCCAACGACGAAATTGGTAAGGTTTGTGCGACTTATATTACTTAAACCCATCATTTGCATAGTGCACGTAGGCCAAGGCAGAGCATGAGAGCGCGTGAAGATCGAGACAGTGACTTTGTATTTGTAGGCAGAACCATGAGCAAGACTAGAAACACGGAGCAGAACCATGATCCTTGAAATTTTCCTTGGGAGGTAATTTTTCTCCATGTCGGAATATGGTCAAGTGTACAATAATTTTTCACGGTTTTTCACAAGGAATGCAATGGCAAGGTCAGATTCACCTTTTGAGTTCTAGATTTCTTTTCCACCACCAGCAGCATCATTGAGGAATCTAGGGGGAATCTAAAAGATTCATTTTTGCCACAGATTTTCACTTTGTCAGAATTCAAAAATTTGACAATCGAGTTTGCACTATTTGATGCCACGAATTTGATGGCATATTAAGATTTTCCATCTGAGCTTATATTTTTGGGGCACTTTTTGAAGTGAAGTTGTAGGTGTCAGCATTCAATGAGTGAGAAGTCGATTTCACACCTTTAGACACCACGATTGTGATGGTGATTTTAGATCTAGTAGCAAAGAAACTCATTCTTCAGTCATCTTCAGCGTGAGGTATATGATGCATTTATTTCATGTACTTCTTTTTCCCTTTTCTATTAGATGCATTGTGTTGTACAAATCATTGTTGATGTTTGATGTGGGATCTTTTTTTGTTCTTCATGTGAGATGTCCTTTCTATCATAGATTTTTATTAAGTTTGATATCCCTTTGCTGACATGTTGGCGGGATACTCAAAGTCACATGTATGTTGTTTTATATCCCTTTGTTTGCCATGTTGGCGGGACACTCATAGTCATTATGTGTGAGTCATTTTCATACTGATAGGAGTCATTTTTGTGAATGAGAGTTCATATAGTGGAATATATCGTAGAGAGGTCTAGCCACTTACGTGAGGGAATTTTACTTGTATGATAGTGAAAACACCATGCATGTACATCTTCACTCCTTACAACACTTAATGTAGCGGCCTACACCATCTTGACACCGAGGCTCAAAGATCAAGTCCCTCTTGGACGAACTTTGTTATCAATGTCTTATGTTGCTCATGCTTGTTATGTTCCTCTTCTTAACAACATGCATATGTTCATTAACACTTTTGATAAATTGTAATCCTAACACATCAGCCGAAGTAAAAGGTCTTGGGTAAGGGTATAAAAAATTTACCCCAGATCAAGTGGTATCAGAGGATGTCTTCTTATTGATTGGATTGCAAGCATGAAATACTAAGCATTTGTTGAGTTGAGCCATGGAGAATGTCAAGGACATGTACAAGACCATGCTTAGGGTTTCTGAGAAAGCGGACATGTTGTACGAGGCTTATAATAAACAAGCAGCAGAGAATGCCAAATTTAAGATACTCATATAGGAAGAGAAGGAGGACAAACATCGATTGAAACTTTAGTTGCAATCCATGACAGAGGCGTGGGAAGAATTGAAGAGAAACAATGAAAGTCTTCAAGAAGATCATGATGTATTGAAGGCACTCCTACAAGAAGAGAAGTAGGAGAAGCACCAATTGCATCTTCAGCTACAAGCTACAACAGAGGCCTTGGAAGTAGTGAAGCATAACGAATTCTTAGAGAAGCTTTCTTCACCTATGTCAAAATCGACAGCTGAGGTAAACAATGTTGATTTCTCTTCAGTTTCATCTTCACCTGATATCATTATTGTTGGAAGTGTGGATATCCCCATTACAAGAACTAGCATGAGGCTCCTCACCAAGATGGGGTACAAAGGAGGAGGTCCTAGTGTTCATGGCCAAGGCATAACTCAAATGTTGGAGCTTGTGCAAATACCTTGCTGTGCAGGTTTGGGGTACACTGAAGGAGGATGTTCTAAGGAAATCAAAGGAAAACAGACATTGTTGAACTCACCAGAGAAGAGCGTTGATGGGAAAATTTCACCATCATTCTAGGGTAGCAGATATTGTAGAGCTGAGCGAGCTCCCATCACCATGATCACACCAGAGACCACCAGAGAAGGTATAATAAATCTTGTTATTCTAGAGTGCATTTTGATTATAATAATTTTGATAACCATGGTCATAAATCATGGCATCGAAAAATGTGTCATTTTTTTGGTATACATAACCATGTCTTTTCTAAGTGTTGGAAAAGGATGGCAGCACAAAGGAAGATGAGGCATGGAAAGCCTTCTCCACATCAGGGAAAGAAATCAGTGAAGAAGTTGGAGGAAAAAGACATTTTGCACCCATTGCGACTAAAGTGGACATCAAAGAGCCATGCGTTGGAGACTCCATATAGAGCAGCGCCTTAAAGAGAAAGTGTATGTGCATGAACCAATTGAAAGAGATAATCGAAAAGCGAATTCCCCACAAGGGAATGGCCCATCCACTTTCCTAAAGAGAGGTTTTTCTATATTTTTTTTCTAGATTTGTTAGCTTGTCATGGTCGTGCTTTTAAATCACACATTGCATTTTTAATTGTAAAAGTGATGATGTGTTTTCCATCACTTCGAAATGTGACAATGATGTCTTGTCTTGTAATGATAGTTGGGGCGTGATTTCGATTTTGATGTAAAATTGACGGCCGAGTACATGTTATAAACTTGTGGAATGTATGGAAATGTTTTGGGTCATAGTTGGTCAATTTGAGCATGTATTTGCAGGACAGTACTACAGGTTTGGAGAGGATGCAGGTGTCGGTTCATTGCTTAAGGCTCTGAAGAACAAAGGTGAAGGAGATGGAAGGGTGACATTTTTGGGACACTTGTGGTGCAGACATAGTACACAGAAATTGCAGAATCTTGTTGATGCTTTTGAAGGACCAAAAGCTCCTTAGTGGGGAGGATTGATGTAGGTGGCTCCATACACACACACAAGACAAAGAGGGCTTGAGGAAGTTCAAAAATAAAAGTGTTTTCATTGCTCCCGAACCAGGTTTAGGTTGAAGATCTTGTCGTCCTGGTCACAACAACGCAAATGGTTCGTCAAACTGAGGTAGTATGCGAAATTTAGGAGCAGTCAAAGTTTTGGGTTGAGTTGGATGACAGGGTAGGTAAAGGAAGGCACAATTTTGACCTTTTCAAACCACTAGATTCTTGCAAGCTCAGGCCAAATTTTTGGCGAAATTGTGGCCTCATTAAAAAGACTCCTACGACCTATTTTTCAATTTTCGAAAATGAACTGTTTATTTTATTTAAAAATAATAATAATAAAATGGGGCGACGGGGGGGATCATGAGCAACCAACCACTATAAATCGCATATGAGGCTAGTGAGAGTTGAACTCGTTGCCAGCCCCACCAGCCCACCCACCTGGCAGCCTCTCCACAGCCATCAAAAAACGACGACCAACCATTTATTAATGGGTGGCAAGGGTGCTAAACACATTGCCAACCCAACCAAGCCACCATACGCCTCACTATAAGGAGTCGGCGGAGTATGGGGGAGGGCCGCTCAATGCGTGTCTAACCCCCTATCCTATTCATAAATACTATTAAAATATCCATTAGGGTTTTTAAAAGGTGTGGCAGATTTATATATAAACAAAAAAAAAAAAATGAATTCCAACTTTAAAAAGGAGGGGGCGGGGTTTGACCACCCGAACCCCTCCCTCTAAACGTGGATCTTAACCATTTCGGCTAACGACAGACTTGGAAATGTCCGCTTGAATTATATTACTTAAACCCATCATTTGCATAGTGCACCTAGGCCAAGGAAGAGTAGGAGAGTGCATGTAGATCGAGGCACTAATTTTGTATTTGAAAGAAGAGCCATGAGCAGGCCGAGAAACAGGGAGCAGAACAGTGATCCTTGAAATTTTCCGGGGGAGGTAATTACTCTCCATGTCAGAATATAGTCGAGTTGATAGTCATTTTTCATGGTTTTTCGTAGGGAACGCAATGTTGAGGTCGAATTTTCCTTTTGAGTTGCATATTTCCTATCCACCCATGGAGAAGCATCTTTGAGGAATCTAGGAGGAATTTAAAAGATTCCTTTTTGCTCTAGATTTTCACTTTGTCAGAACTCAAAAATTTGATAGTCAATTTTTCACTATTCGATGTCACGAAGTTGATGGCATATTCAGATTTTGCATCTGAGCTTTATATTTTTGGGGAATTTTTTTAATTCAAGTTGTACGTGTCAGCATTCAGTGAGTACGCAGTCGATTTCACACTTTTCGACGCCATGATCATGATGGTGATTTCAGATCTAGTAGCAAAGAATCTCATTCTTCAGTCATCTTCAGCGTGAGGTATATGATGCATTGATTTCATGCACTTCTTTGTCCCTTTGCTATCAGATGAATTGTGTTGTATAGGTCCCTTTTGAAGTTTGATGTTGGGATATTGTTTTGTTATTGATGTGAGATGTAATTTCTATCATGGATTTGTATTAAGTTTGAGATCCCTTTGCGACCATGTTGGCAGATACTCATTGTCACATGTATGTTGTTTGAGATCCCTTTTTTTTCCATGTTGGCAGGATACTCATAGTCATTATATGTGAGTCATTGTCATACTAATAGGATTCCTTTTTGTGAATGAGAGTTCCTATAGTGGAATATCTCGTAGAGAGGTCTAGCCACTCCTGTGTGAGGGAATTTTACTTGTATGATAGTGAAAACACCATCCATGTTCATCTTCACTCCTTATAGAACTTAATGCAGTGGCCTACACCATCTTGACACCGAGGCCCGGAGATGTAGTGTGACGAACACCGTTATCAATGTCGTATGTTGCTCATGCTTGTTATGTTCCTCTTGTTTACAACATAAAGATGTTCATTTATGTTCATTAAGGCTTTTGATAAATTTTAACCCTAACACATTAGCCGAAGTAAAAGGTCTTGCTTAAGGGTATCAAAAATTTACCCCAGATCATTTGTACACAAGAGTTCATTGAACATAAATCTATGTTGTCATCCTAGAGAGGAAGGCTGGTCAAACCGAGGATATGATTGCATAGAAATATGGGAGACATTTGTACAACAACAAGGCTCAGGTTGTAAGATTTCTCTTTTTTATTCTTGATAACACATACGAATCTTTTTTTTCATTTTCTTATTTCTGAATTCATTGAAGAAATGTCAATACTTAGTCTCCTTAATCATTAAGTTGAACCGGTTTTTTTAATTATTATATATTGCAGGTGCTTTGATCCTTGGCATTGTTTGTGATTGCAGGTTCTTCTCAGCATTGAAGGATTTCTTTGGACCAAAAGGAAAAAGGCTACATCAAACTTCTTGTTGAAAGGTAGAAGCATAACCTCCTGATTTCTAAGTTATAATAATCTGAATGCCAATAGTTTAGAGAAAGAGGTATTCAAATGGTTTTTTGTTTCTAGTTACCTATTGGGGTACTAGGGAGATCACTCTTGTCTGCAAGAAGGATTAATCCAGAAAATTAATTGGTGACTCCACTGGGGAAGACAAGCTTAGTTTTCCTTTGATTTTTTTTTGTTTGACATTCCATATTTCCTATTTTCACTTTTTTGAGTGTGGTTAGGTATAAAACCTTTTAGAATCTTTAAATCAGAAAGCCTTAAATTTGTTCTTTTTTTCAACTTTTTTCTACCTTGCATTGTTTTTTGTAGTAAATAGAGTGCAAACCTGCGCAATTTTCCAGTTTAGATCAGTGCGCATGTGCACTGGTTTGCACTGAAAACCTACGCACCCCCTAGGAAATTTTAAAAAAATTAAGAGTTTCTCTTTTAGAGTAAGATAAACAATTTATTAAGGTTTAACCTGATCTATTCCAACTCTTAGAGTATATCTATGAACTCTTCCTAAAGACCTTACAATATTTTTTGATAGATCATCCTTTTTGCATATTCAGTTAGGGTTTTCCCTCGTTTGATGCATTACTATTTTGGGAGAATAATTTCATTGCCTAAGATCACTGGTTTCTGTTATTTCCTACTTGAGCCACCAGGATGCTAGTCAGCCTTACTTTTTTGAGTATTTTTCTTGCTCATTTGCAAAAGGGAAAAAATTCTAGATTACCAAAGTGTGATTTGCCTCAAAGTAGTTGTTTTATGTTGTTGTTTATGCTAGTTCAAGCGAAAAACAACTTAGTTTTCATTCAATTAAAAGAAATCATTAAAAGACACTCATAGGTATCTTAGTTAGGATTGTCAGTGAAAATATTTACTTTCTTTGAATGTTTTACACATTTTAGGGTTTTTGTAAGTTGCTTTTTCTTTTATAATTTTTTGTTCATCAAATTGTAGTTTTTGGCTTTGTAATCAATGAAAATTTTCATCACAAAAAAGATATTGGTCATGCTTGGAAATGAAATTGTTTTCTTGATGAAAAATAAATCTTATGAAGTTTTAGGAATCTTATACTTTTTTTTTAATAGAAATTCATCGAAATAAAGAATTGAATTTCAATATTGATGCATTTAGAGTATTTTAGATTTGGTCGCAATATCATCAAGTTTCATCTCCATACCCCTCTGCATAAATAACATCCAAATCAATGCAACGCTTACTAAAATTTATGTAGATATTTTTTACATTTTCAAGGGCCCATTTCACCAATTTAGCTTAGGGTAGTGCTTTCGAATAGATTTTAATTAACTTTCCAAAGTAGATAAAACAAACAAGTAGCATCTTGCGTAGGGAAAAACCCAATTTTTGCAATTGTGCACTAGGAAGCTCTTCTTAAAATATTCAAGCATGAGGTCATGTCAAACCCAGTGAGGTAATCATACCTACTTTATTGGCAAAGATAGAATATGTGCACGTAATACAAACAGTAAACCTTAGATTAACCATTTTCGAGGAGCCTGTGATCACTAGTCAGTAAACCTCTAATTTACCATGTCGAGGTGCTTTCAAGGGGATTGAGATTTGATAATCTGTCCTTGCGTGTATATCGGACCACAGACTATTCCCCCAGGTTCAATTGTCTTAGTTGGTGACCTTAATGGCCATAGTATTTAGGATTTTTCCCAAGGTGACGATAGAGGGAAGGTCCCACTGTACCTGGAGCAGATGTTGACTAGAATCACTTGGACTCTCTAGAAGGTACTCTTCACTTCGAGATTGCATTTTGAAGTTACTTGCACCGGACTGCTTCATTAAGCAGGTTGTCAGGGTAATTGTTCCAACTGAAAGTTTTCCACATCAATCTCGATGAAGTTGGATTTCATCACCAGCTAGTGTTTTTATTATGGAAACATATTTATTTTGTGTAGATTGTCTCTTAGATTTTGTAGGCATGTGTTCACTTTTTTATGTTTTAGAGGCTTTAGGTGTGATTCTTTTGAAATTTTTTTATTTCATGTGTTAAATAAAATAACCGTGGCTAAATTACCAATACATTCACGTAGAATGCAGTGGAAACCCCCTGAATATACACCTACTCAATTAGAAAAAATAGAAAATGAAAAAGTTCAATCATCAAGAACTAGGTCTACTGAACAAGGAGAAACATCCATTGTAATACATCCTGATTTCGAAGTCAATTAAACTAAGATAATTGAAAAAGAACAAGAGAAACCAGAAATTTTTGAGGTAATTACAGTTGAATCTGTTACTGGTGAGTTATCAGATACACAACTCATTGAACCTGAAATATTTGAGCCTGAATTGGATTCCACTTCACCTGAGTCACCTTCGAATCTCATAGCCCCGACTCCTAGTCATCCTCGTTCACCTCGAGTAAAGCTTCTCATCACTGATAATATTCCTCCTAGAGTTATGAGCATTGAAGAGATATCTGACGTAGAAGAAGAGATTAAACTTCCCTCTCATCAAGAATCTTTAGATCTAAGGTTTAGTGAACCGATATACCCTTTCATTCCTTTTATATCAGATCCTTGGTATCAACAATTTACCGATTTTCTACATAGATCTGGTTACACTCAGTCACCACGTTGAATACCATTCTACTCTTTACCCAGAAATAGTAACATGGCTTCTCAAAGAATTTCTACTGAGTCATTTATGTTTTCTTCTTCACCATAATTTTTTTTGTATAACGGTCCTTCTATTCATGCTGGATACTAGTCTCTTTATGGCACTTTCTCAAGAGCATCTTCACTCTTCGAAACCTCTACCATGTCAACTGGCTTGTTTCAGTCTACCACCCAACCTTTGACAATGAAACATGTCTATATTTTTTTTGAGCATGTACGTCAAGCTAGCTGACAAGGTCCCTATATAGTGTCTAGGGGGCAACAGCCTCTCCAAGGACAACTGCCTCACCAATGGCAGAAACCTTGTCAAGGAAAACAAATTTTTCAAGAGCAGTAGTTTTCTCAAGGAGGACAACCTTTTACTGGAACCTATCCCCCGGTTGTAGGGAAAAATATTCCTGGTAATTATCAAAATTATGTTCTAATGCCTCAAACTGGTTATGATCAACCTTATGTGTCACAACCTCCAATGGGAACCACTTACACAGGGATAAATACTATGTGGAACCCTTTGTTTACTCAATAGTATTTGCAACCTACATTGCAAGTACCATATAATCAACTGGATCACCTAGCTGGAAAATTTGGTTTTACCCAAGTCCAACAGCATGTTCAAGGTGCACTTCAAATTACCCCAAAGGTATATGTACCAAGTCGTTAGCAAGCGGGTCTAAGTACTTCTATTAGTCCTATCCAATCGGTTGTCCAAACTTTTTTTCCACAACCAAGTACACTTATCCTAAGAGTTTCTCAAATCGGTTTTGTTATGACCCTTCAAATGTCAATGCCAACTCACGAGTTATTGATCAGACTACTACACATCAAACAGGGCCGAAATTCCATTCAATTCCTCAAACCTCTATGGGACAACCCAGTGCAAAAAATATACAACAAGTCAAAGTTTTACAGGTCAAAATTTTCAAGGACAACCCTTTGTTGGTCAATCTGTTCAAGGGCAACCTTTTACAGGACCAACTATTCAAGGACAACCTTTAGTAGGTCAATCTTTTCAAGGTCAATTTGTTCAAAGTCAGCCATTTCTAGGGCAACTATAGTATGGAAAAATAGGACAAAATATAGTTTATAAGAGCCAACCACACCTTGGTTATACATATAAAATACCAGCTCAAACTCCACTTGGCAAGGCTACCCGTGGATATCCTGGAGGTATACCAATTCCAACTTTTCAAGCTATTCCAGGTTTTCCTAGATATCCTCTTTTGGGTACTGGGATTGTCCCTCAAGGTTATAAATTCGCTTAGTGAGACCCTAACAGGCAGTTACCATTCATTGCAAGTTTATATTTAATAGACTTGTCTCGGCTAACGAATGATCTAATTTACTATCTTCCATTTTGGCCAACAATGTCTACTAATTTTCCCAGTGACATTACAAAGTTGGAAGGAAAATCAGGAGAAGACCCCTCAAATCATGTGATGAATTATCATCTGTGGTGTGCATCCAACTATTTAATCGACGATTCAGTTTTTTTAAGACCTTTTCAAATAACTTTTATAAGCTTAGTCGCAAAGTGGTACTTTGAGTCACCATGAGGCTCTTTCAACAATTGAAATGCTTTAGCAACAACCTTCTTGACTCATTTTCAGTTGCTAGTCTGTTATGATAATGACATAAAATTTTGACTTCACTTAAAAAAATTACGTCTACATACGTTTCAGATCACATACATGAATGGCGATGCAGACACCGCTTAGTCAAATTTTTCATTCCAGATCAAATTTTGGCTGAATCGTTCATCACATCATTACTTCCTAATATTAATAAAGATGTAGCTAAAGGAGGCATTGTAATAGAAGAGAAGGTCATTGCTCAAGCCCAATATCTGCACCTTGTTTACACATAGTCAGGTACTTTTTATGAAAAAAATCTTGATTTACCATGCCCAGGTCAACATACTACAACTCCTTCTGGTTCTCACACCGCAGATGGTGTAAACAGTATATTTAATACGTTAAAGAGTCAGAATAAATAATCTAAATCTACTTCTCCAATCATAAATCTACTAGATTCACCTATAGGAGACCCTTCCCTAGAAACTTCTGCCGATATTCATCTCGTAGAATCATCTACAACCAAAGCTAAATCATCCGGAAATAAGAAGAAAGGGAAGGGTAAAAATAAACAAAATAATTATCCCAAAGAGAAAGCATAAAAAACCAAATCATAAGACAAAAAACGGAAACCTTGTTATCCTTGTGTTATATGTGATGAGGATCACTACACCAAAGAGTTCCCACATTGGGTTAAGGTATCCAAATTTGTCAAAGGTTCACCCACACCTAATGTCCCTAAAGATCCTTTTCCATCACAAGGCAACAAAATGATCAAATCTTCTTCCAATTCATTGGTGGATATCTTGATGATGTCCCATGTCATGGTTTCCACACAATCTCAAGACCAAGGATCTCAGAGTCCTATAACTAGAAAGGGAAATGAATCATCCAATCAACCTTTAGTATCAACTCCTCCTGTTTATAAACCATTACACATCGAGAAACCTAATCCTGATTTAGTGATTAAACCGTCTACCAAAGGTGTCCCTCGAAATTCGGCTTTTAATCCACATGCGAGAGCTGCTTAGAATTACAGTATTGTTGAATATTTGGCTATATCCCATTCAAAAATTTCAGCCCTCAAGGTGCTGCAATCTTGTCCAGCTCAAAAGTAATTACTATTATCAACTATCGAAGTGCTTGATCCTTAAGAATCTAATCTCATTTTCTTTGATCTCGAGAAATTTGTACCTAGACTCCCACACCAAATGGATTTTCAAATTCCAGTATTAGTCAAGTCTAGGTGATTTTTTGGCACAGTATTTGATGAGGGAGAATCTACGTGCATTATGTCCTTATCTTGATGGAAAACTCTTGGTTCACCATGAATCAATCAGTCACCCACGATTCTAAAATCCTTTCATGGAAGAGGTTTTCTCCCATTTCAAATACTCCAAGATCTAGCTATAGAGGTAGGAGGAAAAGCCGTAACACTTGAGGTGGAAGTTGTTGGTGCCCCTCTTGACTACAACCTTATTCTAGGTCAAATTTGGTCTTATGCTATGATTTATTTGGTTTCGTTAGTCTTTTGAATGATCATGTTTCCTCATAAAGGAAATATTGTTAAAATTGATCAATTTTCTTAATTCACTTCAGACCCTACCTCTACAGATAGCATCCAACATGTTGAAAAAATAGTTATCCCTTATGAATATTGTAATATTCCTAATTAGATTCCATCTATTTAGAATATTAATTTTTTCTTTTTTCATTAAGATAGATGAATAAGAGGGTAGAGAGACCCATAGATCTCTTTAGTAGGAATAAAACCACTTCTAATGTGAATGTGGATCATTGTATCAGTTAAATAAAGCACTCTTAGGTGTGAATGGGGGCTAAAGCATGTGGATGGGGTCAAGTTTTACCAAATCAACAATGCTATCATGGAGGTAGTGGAGAGTTATTGGAGGACAGTGTAGTCATAATGGGAGAGAATCTCCATGAGAGTAGCATCTTTAACGAGTGGGACCAAGGGTGAGGAGGCTCATAAAGCATATAAGGAAGGGGATGGAAGCCATAGAGGTAATTATAATTATTGTTTATGTTTTTTCTTTTATGACTTTATGCACACTTCAACTGTTTAGTGGAGTCTGTTGTGTTGTTTAGCACAAGGGTGTTTCTGGGCAGAAATCCAACTCTCATCATCGGGGGACTTCTAGTGCCAACTCAGGAGAGGTTCATTTTAGCTTCATTCCACCATCCAGCATTAGGCCAAGCTTCAACCATCTTCATCAGTGTAGACTCCTTCAAAAACTACGTTATTTTGCAGGGAAGTTGCAATGGAGGGTTGAGAAACCTAGTTTGTGAGCTTGTTTCCTAGTGAGGGGAGTAGCCCTTCATCCAGGAAGCTAGTAGGGAGGAATATTAGCTATTTTCTTGTCATATCAGCCACCTCCTATTATTTATTCAGTTGCAAATCGTAATTCATCCCTATGGATTCATTTTTCGTGTTGTGTATTTCTGGTGTTATCACCAAATTGATCTGGATTGGCTTCTCATCAATAAACTCAATGTAACTCTTTCAAACCACTTATAATTGAAGATTAGCCTCTTCAGTTTGAGAGGGCTCTCTCAAGGGGGTTTTATGATTTTGAATAATGATAGTACTAGATGGCTAACTCTATGGAATTTAAAGTTGTTTTGTATGATTTCAGGTTGAAAAATGCAGGCTTTCTACCATTGGGCTTAAGGAGTCAACAATCAGTAATCTTACTGACAGTGGTTCTTCATATGGAAGCTAAGGTAGATAAAGGTTTTCAACAGAGATAATTCACACAAAAAACATAGGAAAACACAGTCATTTCACCACTAAAGGAAGTCAAAGAATAATATTATGAATTCTGAGTAATTAGGGATGAAATCTACTGCAAATTATTAAACATAAGATAAATATCAATAAGACATCAAAAAACTCATGGTAATCTCAGGTTTGGAAGTAGAATGTCACTTTTTATTACTGATAATGGTCAAAAACATACAAGCAGTAATTTTGTGCAAATATTCTCCAACCATTCGCTTTTTTGATGTTTTGTCTATAAATAGAAATTATTTACAATATGGATGATATGTTTCATGGCTAGTTCCTTGAATTATACTATGACACCTTTCATAACTGAAATCAATAAATTAAAGCAAAAAACTGACAGCTACCTTTAAAGAAACAAACTGCTAATAAGACTCTATCTCCTATTTATTACATTCCTTTATCCAATCTGTGAAACAGTTACATGATGCTTACGTAATTAATGTCGCATGCTCGAAGGACACATGACCAAGTTCACCACCACTTCACATATTTAAATCACCCTTAGATCTGTGGAGCATAACCCTACTTTTTAGGAATGGATGACCTTCATATGCAACGTTGTTTTAAATGATGACCTATCTTCATGGCACTCCATTTTAGTGATAAATATCTGCTAATAAGGTCCTCTAACATGATGGAAGTCTCCATCTAGCAAAAAATTATTTTAATATTCTCAAAATCTTTCAACAATTGCTTGCTACAAAAATAGGGCAGTTTCGTAGCGATTTTTGGTAGCATCAGAAAAAAGGCTTTTCTATCAATTTTCTTCACTTCTCTGCTATTCCAACATCTTCACCATATCATGAAACCTTGCAACCATGGATCTCCCTCCTTAAAACATGTCATGAATGAGTTTAAAATAAATAAAAAAGCACCTATAGGTTTTTTCGCAGCTGTTGAAGAGGTAAATCCCCTCTACGGACAGAGGCGATCCCTACTAGCCCAGAACGGGTCTAGCAACAATCATCAAATGCTACATCGCAAGTTCCTAATTGCGAATAAATAGACCAATGTTGGAGGCCTACCTGGAGTCCAACGCTATCATTCGTAGAAGAGACAGTGTTCCCATTCCTTAGCCTCGACAGATCACGATCCCCACGATCTCCGTGAATAGACACCTGCACATGCAAGAAACAATACGAATACAAGCATAAAACCCAGAATACGCAACTATATATCAGTCAGAAAGGATATAACTCATCATTACCATAAATTAAAGATAGAGTGGAACCATAACTAGTAGTCATTCATTAATAAACAATTGAAAGAGAGTACAACCAATGTTCTGACACTGAGGTCTCCTTCAGAGGGTTCTCCAGTAGAACGCGTCTCGCAAAGCCTGCCAAGGATGGGACAAGCCTCTCTTAGAGTCTCTCGACGATAGTCTCCTTGCTTGAGTTTGTCCTTAAGGGAAGAATGAGGGCTCTTGCAGCATTAAGGCTCTTGGGAATTTGAGAACTTGGAGATTCAAGACTTGGGCACTTCAAGACTAGCTTGCAATGGAAATGGGCAAGCTTTTATAGATGGAGGAAGGGGAGTTGGGATCCCTATAATTGTGGGATTGGCCCTATCTTCAAGGAATCTTCCATGATAGGTGGCAAACAACTTCCCTTACATGGAATTCTCGGAGCCAAACCTCCTAACTCAAGAGAGATAGTAGTTTTTGAGTCTATTGAAATGAAACTTCCACCATTTTATTTAAAAAAAACTCCTTAAATTGGTTGGCACGACTACGAATCTGGGACAGAATGCCAGTTGGTGCGGCCTCTTTGTATGATTTTCCCCATTGGCGCGAGTGATGAACTGGATACCCGTGCCAATGCAAAAAGGGGTGTTTTTATGGTTTTTTGCAAGGAGATGTCTTCAGGGAAATTGAAGCTCATGTTTAGAGGAATGCAATGATAGTGGTTTCAAGGCATGACATTGCTCACAGGTCACAGAATGGGCCCTCCAATGTGCGAGATGGGGAATGGTAGGGACGGTGACAAATTACTGTGTAACAGATGCCCCCTAAAGCATGAGGCCCGAGAGAGAGAGAGGGGTGAAATGCTTTACGAGAACGTGTCCAACTGAAACTCCGTCGTCGGAAAACCTGCGTGGAGAAATACAACTGATATCTCAAGTGCATGATGTATATGTGGTATGGGCGCAGCCATCCATAACAGAGTATACAATAATCTATATCCAAGGTATAGACGCAGCCATCTAGTGAGGATTGATAAATAGACTCAGGTATGGTCGCAACCATCTAGTGAATAAGTCATGTAAATAATCATAATAATCCACAAAATCGCAGCCTGGATTACAACAGACACAATCCAGGGTCTTGCGCTCCATCTCGACTCGGAAAAATTACAAGTTCAAGCATGTGAATGAGTGGGCTGAAGTTGAACATGAAAGAACATCGCCTTATTACTAGCCAGTGATGAAAGTTGTTAACAGACGCGAGAGGTACCACCAATAATGACAATGGCCCTCAAGGTACTACAGGTACAATCTATGGCATGTCAATTAATGAGCTGGCGTCGAACACCCGTAGAATCACTCGATTGGAGACCAATGATGAAAACCTCATGTCAAATGCGATGAACCTGCCATTGAGGCATGCAGGGTCCAAGGTACTGTAAGGGAGTCTCTAGATCAGCTTCCTGGATAATGACCTGAAGTCGACAGGAAGTGACCTTGATTGAAGGTGGGCCATAATGTTTCCCACATCATCGACACAAGACAGAGGAACATGATGTTTTCATTGTGAATCAGGATCATATGAGAACCAGAGGAAGGTTGATATTTGCAGAGGTCAACTTCTCTTGAACATATAACGGCACAAATAGTGGTTTTGGCAGTATTTGACATCAACGGATCAGAGGTCATGGTGACGAGGCAATGAGCAGAGGAGAGGTCAAAAGGGATTATCCAAACCCACGGAGGCAAGTGAAAGAACGAGATGAGATATCCCCAACCCGACACGAATGCAGACAAGTGCCATGTTCAAGAGCGACATACTACCGACACGACAATGATGATGGTTCCATTTTTCCCCCACCATTTTTGGCGAGTACCCCAATTATTTTTGATAACAAGCTTGAATGGGATAGCATATGCTTGTAATATAAGTCCGCCCTTCGGGCGAATCCATCCTAGTACATTTAACGAGCCCTAGGAAGGAGGAACTCGGAGAACGTCATTTCGACTGAATCCAATGTCATCAAGGTTTAACGAGTCTGACAAAGGAAGAACTCTGCGTCTTTTCATATTTAGGGAGTTTGAAAAGACAAAAGAAAAGCAAACTCCAATGGTCCATTTTCGTAGATAGTTCCTCGGACCCGAAAAGGTAGAAAACAATACCCGAGAAAACCTCCTAGTCACGATAGGCTAGGGTATTCCTTTTTCGTAAATAATCCATCCCAGCCCAAAAAAGGGGTAAACATATACTGGGTAGATGTTGTTTCGCAGCCACTTTAACAATATCGAAATGACAAGGGCCTCGGCAATCTTTTCATATTTAGAGAGTCAGAAAAGAGCTGAAAGATGACTCCAAAGTGACTTTTTCGTGTTTTTACCGAGTCCGAAAAAGTATAAAATACAACTCATTTCACCGTTTACGTTGCATAAAAACCTGTTGCTGCACAGAAAGGAAAGTGTAAAATCCATTTTCGACAAAACATACAAAATATTAATGAAACAAATGACTTTTTAAACCTAAATAGAGTTCAAAAAGCTATAAATAAGTCTAAATGGTAAAAATAAAATTACTTTTACTTTTTACCTGAGTGAAGAGCAACATTGGTCCATTTACTGTGCAAACTTCTGGAGGCGATTATGACCGATCCGGGCTACTATTCAGAGTTCCGTCAGTTCCAAGTAAAAGGCGCTTCCTTGTACTTCATTTCAATACGTTTTTCAATAGTTTTCCATCATGCAATAGACTTCTATGGAAATTTTTTTAATTTTTAGGGCTCCGCTCATTGGCGCGGGTATCGGGCACGGACTCGTGCCAATGGGCTTTTATATGCAAAAGGTTTGCGCCAACTGGCGCGACTGTTCCTTAAACAGCCGCGCCAGCGGCCGAACCCAATTTTCCGCCTAAAAATCCGACATTTTAATCAATTTGAATGAATTTTGAAGCTCAACAGAGATCTAATTAAAGGTTTGTGACCATGTTGATGCAGGAAACCGAGCAAAATGGTGATTGAGTGGAAAGAAAGAGAGCATGGGGAAAAGGACGAAATGGCCATGGAAAATGAGGCCTGTATGAATGCCCTCAGAAACTGTGGGCTCAAGAAATTCTTCCTGACACCTTGCTTACGAGCTCAACCTGAGTTGCTTCAGTACCTAGTGAGCATTTGGGATGAACAAGAACAAGTGTTCAAGCTACGAGACCAGGTGTTAGAACTAGATGTTCCTGATGTGTACTTCATAACCGGACTGTTGCGGAGAGGTCCGGTGCCCATACTGACAGGGAGCAGACCGTCTAGTGAGAAAATGGAGGAAGTGATGGCATGCGTGTGCCCAAGGGCACAAATGGGATCAGGGAGTAAAAAGGTGGATATCCACACTATCCCCGATCTAGCACTAAGAGTAGTGCTACATACCATCACACGGGCTGCGGGATCGCAGACACCGCACGAAGTGACGAAAGGCCAACTCTTACTGGCTTCAGAGTGCATGAGTTCCATACTGTTTGACTAGGCCACAACAGTAACGATCAACATCAAGAGACAGTTGACGAGATGCAAACAAGCCAAGCTGAAGCAGTTTGGCTATGGGTCCATCCTGGTATCGTTCATTCTGGAACGATTACCAATTTTCCAGGGCCAAGGGGCCGTTGTAGCAGAGCCGATACCACGAGAGCCGAGAATGGATCGCTGGGCAGCACTAATGCCCAGAGCAGGAGGAGGCCAACAGATGTCCTAGAGGCCAGATTTTTTTGGGTGGTTACGGCGCCAGTTGATTGTAGTTGAAGACTGGCCTTATGCCGGGACAGACTTTACTGGAGACCCAGATCTCCCACTGCTGGAGGGAGAGGATTGAGATGAAGAGATGGGTATGATATGTTTTTATTTTTTATTTTTTATGATTTTGTTTTGTTAATACATGTCTGTTCTGACAGCAGTTACATGCGTATGCAGATGTTGGCCCAGAGAGACCAGCCGGGATGTCTCCTATCGCACGGAGAACTCAGCTCGCAGTTGATCCTCATGAGGAGGGTGCGGAAGGAGGAGAGTTGGTCCAAAACCTTGAGGGGATTGCCCGTGGGATTCGAGACTACGCCCGGCTGGCGGATGTACCGTTAGCATATCAGAGACATACAGTGGGAGTGCCTAATGGCCTCCACCGTCTACTGAGATGCCTAGTGCATGCGATGACTTGGCATCATGAGCACCATGCAGACTAGCCTTCTAGGGCTTTATTTCATGCATATTTTTGAGAGACGTGTCGTCTCCGGATGTAATAAGACGAACATGTATATTTTTTTATCTTATGTGACCCATGCCAGGTAAACATTTCGATATCTATCTATATACATATCTATTTCTGGATGGATTTTCCTTTCATATGTGATGATGTTCTTATAAATTGCGCAAATGTCTATCTAAAACCATATTAGCTACTGCATCTGTTAGTGTATTCATGTGCCGGGGTATATGTTGATATGTAATATAGTCCAAATTCCTTTC
Organism: Pinus albicaulis; assembly: GCA_034641835.2. Lineage (NCBI taxonomy): Eukaryota > Viridiplantae > Streptophyta > Pinopsida > Pinales > Pinaceae > Pinus > Pinus albicaulis. The sequence goes on from CM076576.1 coordinate 421,851,417, forward strand.
CAGTAAATGAAAATGCAGATACATACGTAAAATGTGTGGATTTCTTACTGAATAGTGACCATTGAGTTGTGATACTACGAGTTGTGAGTCTAGATATACAAGAAATTCACGGATACCAAGGTTTACAGCCTCAGTTAATAATTCTAAAACAGTACTATATTCTGCGACGTTATTTGTAGCACGTCCCAGATACACACCTTGTAGGTTCACCAACTCACCAGTAGGATCATAGATTACCCAGGCTACCGAAGACAGATTCCTGGTACTGCGGGAGGCACCATCCGCGAACCCAACAAATGGATTGATGGACATCTGCACAATCAGGAAGACCCGATCAACAGAAAGACGTTTACATTGCACACCACACCACACATGCACACAAATGAATAAACACACCTATGTACACACACCACACAAAAAATGACTTTAAGCGTAGTATTTTTTTAGGTACAACCCATTTCTGGGCTGCGCAGCGGAACTCCTTCATAATCTATAAGCTCATAGGCCCCATTCTTTAATACTCGTTTAACTATGTAGGGCCCATGCCACATGGGTTGGAACTTCCCCGCCCCAAGCTTATCGTGTGCTTGATCATACAGGAGGACAAGGTCCCCTTCAACGAAGGAACGTGGTGAAACAGATTGACCGAAATGGGCTTTGACCCGTTTTTTTTGTGCCTCAGTCACTAAGGCATCTAAGCGGCAGGTTTCATCTAACCGTTCCAGATACAGGAGATGCTTTTTTTCAGCAGAAGTGTCGGGTAGAAGTTCTACGGCTAATTTCAAAGAAGGAATCTCGCATTCAACCAGAAGAGTGGCTTCCAGACCATACACCAGTTGAAATGGTGTGAATCCAGTTGCACTCTTAGTAGACGTTAGGTAAGCCCAAAGAGCTGAGAACAGTTGGAGGTGCCAATTTGATTTATGAATCCCAACTGTTCGTTGAAGCATGGTGACCAAAACCTTGTTCACTACTTCAACCTGGCCATTTTCCTGAGGGTAATATGGCGTTGAGCTATCGTGGCGTAAGCCCAACCTCGATGTCAGCTCGGCCATCATATAATCTCGGAAATGTGTACCATGGTCGGTAATGATGGCCTGAGGAACCCCAAAACGTGCGATGATGTGGTTGAATATAAATTGAGCAGTTGTTTTACCGTCAGCTACAAGTGTAGGCATCGCTGGGGAGGTGGTCCATCCGCAACTACCTTCCCGGGTGCCTGCCACGATTCATTGTAATCCTTCGAATGCGTAGCGACAGAGATAGGTGAAAAACCATTCATCATAAAAACTTGGGACCCAAATGGTGCAGATGGTGACAGCTGTTCAACCATCTGGGTCTGCTGTGATGGGAATGGCTCTTTTAGAACTGTCGGAGTCCCTTTGGAGCCTTTGAGAAGTTGACTAACTTTGGATCGTCGTGGACAATCCTTAGTATAATGGTATCCTTCACAAATGAGGCAGGGATACTTCGGTTTACGCTGAGAACCATCCTCAGTGCGAGGTTTGGATTCTAGCTTTGGGGTGTCGGATTTAGATTTACCTTTTCCCTTCTTTTTCCCTTTGGAATTTTTCTCTGTGGGATTGGCCTGAACGGCGTTCACCTCCACGGTTTTGCCATAATCATATGGGGCGGGATTAGCAGGATATTTTTGGAAGAATTAGACTTCTGCTTCCCATTCGAAGATTTCTTCAAATTCTGAGACACGAAACCAATGATATCATCCACTGCAGGGGTAGGTGGAGCCTTAGAGGTTCCGGACTGTGGAGCATCAAGCAAGATATCATAAAGCGTGCCGGACTGAGAATACACAAGATCCAGATATTCGGCACGCGCAATGGCTTGTTCTTCCGTCACACACGCTCCCATCGCAATATCTTGGGCGATTTTGTTCACGAAGGAGGTGGTGAACCAGTGAGTTAGTATCTGATCAGGTATATGAAACTTGATCAGTCTATGACAGCGTCGCCACTCATGAATGTGATCAGAAATGTGAGTGGCCTTGTCCTGCTTCAAAGAATTCAGGAGGTGCGTCCCGGCTTCATAGCGAAACGGTAACTGAAAGTGCGTCAGAAAAGCCATGGCTAAGGAATTAAAATCTTGGAAGATGCCATGGGATAACTCGATGTACCACTTAGCAGCAGCTCTAGTCAAAGTGCGTTGGAAGAGGCACAGACGAATTGAATCATCGACCCAAGAGTTGGATGAACACCAAAGATGATATGTCATCACATGCGCTTGGGGGTCCTCCCCAGCTTTACCCTCAAACTTGGGGCAATCACCTGGTATCTTGGTAGGAATCGGAGGCCAATAAGGATTATGTAAAATTGGATCACTGGTCAGTTTTGAAACATCCGACAACTCCAAGGTAGCCAGGAACGACAATGGCAGATTAACCGGCATGCCAGGCCCGGGATGAGGACCAGTACCTATACTCCACAATAGTTGCGAATATCCTTACCCCCATGGGTTCTTTCCCATAGGATTCTGACCATAGGGGGTGTAGGTCGTATAACCAGACTGATTTGGCTGCTGGTAACTAGTGTGTGGGGCTTGATAACCAGAGTACGGACCCTGATTATGTGTCGGCCCAGTGTAAGCAGCATTTGGATTTGGTTGCTGAGTATAGGTAGACCTAGGTTGGTGAGGATAATACTGAGAACCTCAGGGCTAGTTATAATTAGGTTGAGATTGACCATGAGGATAATAACCGCCCTGAGGATGAGTCGGATGCTGATAGGTGGAACCCTATGGAGCCTGATAACTAGGGCGCAGCTGTTGATTTGGCTGCGGCATTGAATGAATCGGTTGCTGGGCAGGGTTAATGGAATGAGCGGGCTTCCCTGAATGAACAGGTTGACCCGGCTGAGAGGGTTGACCTGGGTGAACAGGTTGACCTGGAGTAGAACCATAGGATGGTCCCGGCTGATATGCAACGTTAGACACAACAGGATACTGCGGTTGCATAGGTTGGGAAGGTTGGATTTGCCCCCCAGGACCATAGACCAGTCCTGGTTGGTACCCCGACTGAGGCTGAACAGGTTGACCGGAAGGGCTGTAATACTATCCTTGCAGACAGTACGATGGCCCTGACTGGCCCGCAGGATAGCCTTGCATGGGCTGCCCCTATGGGTCATAAGGATAGCCAGGTTGGCCCGAAGGTTGGCGTTGGAAAGGTTGCCCTTGCGGGTTATAAGCCTAGTTATAAGGTAAACCTTGAGCATGGAGGTAAGCCTTAGGAGCGGGTAGATGTAAAATGTCCTCGTGCTCATCATACTGACCTGGAAAAGCATACACAAGTGTACCATCTTGTGCATAGTGCAAAAATTAAGAGTGGTTGGGATCTTGGGAGGATGGTCCAACCTCGGGGTTCGGTTGTTGCAGGGACAACTGATACTCCTCCGGAGAGATGTTATTCGGTATAGCAGTCACTAAATAAATGTCTTCAGGAGACGGCATAGCCCTGGCAGAGGGTGCCATGACAATGGGTGCAGATGCAGCCACACAGACAGTGGGCCGGACGGGTATAGAAGTAACGGGTGTCTAAGGAGACACCCCTGGTGAAGGAGCAGCTGGCCTCGGAGAAGGAGCTGACACTCCCATAGAGGCTGCGGCGGAAATGATCTGACCCAAATACTTGTACCCCAGTGGTAATGAGGGACTGGACGTTGACATGACAGCTGTTTCAGAGTTGTCTCCCGAAAATAATCTTCGTGGGAAGAGCTGATAGTCTTCACCAGACGTTGGGATTTCCTCACCAGAATCACTCATGTTTGAGCCTGCCGCTAGATCTCGCAATAGACAGCAAGGACTATGAGGAAAGACAACAGATGTAAAAGGTGAACTCGACGTAAGAGAAAGGAAATCAGCTCCTAATCTCAATTCAGACACAGGGTCCAAAAAGGGCCAATCGAACTCAACTCGTGCCCCAAAGGGTTGCTCAGAAAGAACCGGTCCCTCGTCAGGAAACTCAGAAACAATGGGCTGCTGTGGTTCAGCAAAGGATTGTGAAACCTCTGATGAATCATCCGTATAAGGAATACCAGTAGACGAAACCGAGGGTTCTGCCACTGTGGCAGAAATGACAAGAGAAAATGATCAAACACACACACGGGCTGAAAGAGAGTAAAGACACACGATCAAATGGTCAAAAAGCAAAGTCTAACAAGGCGTGTAATCGTGGGTGATTAATTTTTACCACATTGAAAAATAAGAAACTTCACCGTTTCATGTTTTAAGAGTCAAGAAATGGTCAAAAAGGTGACTCTATCTCTTTCAGATTTGACACAAGTGTGAAAGGACAAGTGCTTGGTGATCCTTTCAAATTTAAGGAGCCAGAAAATATCAAATGACTGCTTAGGAATACTAGGCAAAAGGGTGTACCAAATAACCGTGAACTGCAATATACACCTTGGTTTCAATAATGAAAGAGAAATGAACCAAGAACTTTTCGTACGTGCAGGAAATCTCCCCGAATGTTTTGTTCGGTGTATCACGGGTATAGGGCGGCAGACTCGGCTTCCTATGGATAAAGGATTGAAACCTAGTGGGTTCTCCCTTTATATATGCGACGGTACGGGGAGCACAAGTCTGTACTAGCGTTGTCTAAAGCCAAGAGGTGAATGACAGCTACTAGGTTTTAAGACGCCGGAACACATCTCTAGCCTAGACCTCTAAATGTGTTTCGTTAGATTTCAATGCTGCCTTAGTGTAAATTGAGTAGATTTTAAAGTTGATCTTCAATTACGTTTCAGTTTTCAGGCCCTAACAAATGTGCTGTCTCAAAAATCTCCTAAATGCAAAACTACATGCCACAGTACATCATTTCGTTCGATGAAAGCTAGCTACAGAAGAGCTTTTTACACAAACAAAATGATCAGAAGACAATCAATGATATCTCTAATGCAACTAATGAAACTAAAAACTTTTCTTTCAAATTCACTAATTACTAGTAAAATCGAAAAGATTTCAATTTGCACTAATCAACCAAAGGCAAAAGAGATTTTTTATATTTTCAATGTTTGATGGCTAGATGCACTAAACAAACCGAAAACAAATGAAAAACAATTAGAGAAATGCTATTAAAAGAGTAAAATGAGAAAATTTCACTCAATGGCACAAACAATCAGATCTCAAATCGACCAAAGTCTCTCAAAACAAAAAAATGTCCCAAAGGCTCCAATGGACCATGTGATCTAGGCCCAAAGCAAGACCAAATGAAATTTGAATGAAGAGAATAACAATCACCCAAAAATCACAACAAAACGGTAAACAACCACTAAGAGAATGCGGAGGAGCAATCAGAGAATTGACTGGACTAACAAAACACCAAAACTCCTAAGGAGGGCTCGACACACAAATCCAGTAGATGCCCTAGGGCTTAAAACATGAAATCGATGGAGAAAAGAAAACAACCAAAGGATGAAGGAAAAATCCCAGTCAAACAGGACTCCAACACACTCAGGTAGCCGAAAAACCAAAAAGAAATACACTGACTAGACCCAGAGAGCTCAAAACTGAGGGAACCCTAATGTCTCACAGGATTGGCGCGACTGTGAGGTTGTAACTGGTGCCAGAAAGTAATTGGCGCGGGTAATACACAAGAAACCTACGCCAATTGGCACGACTGTCGAGCTAAAAAGCACGCCAGCCGATTTTCTCAGCCAAAAATAAAAAGAACTACTCCAGAAGCAGATCAATGATATCCAAGCAAACCAAGAAGCAAAAACAACAAAAGAACCCAGCCCAGAAGGCTAACCAAGAAAGGAAAACTGCAAAACAATCAAAACGAGACAATCAAAACTAGATGTTCCCTAGCGCAGTCGCCAAATTGTTGAAGAGGTAAATCCCCTCTGCGGACAGAGGCGATCCCTACTAGCCCAGAACGGGTCTAGCAACAATCATCAAATGCTATAGCGCAAGTTCCTAATTGCGAATAAACAGACCAACATTGGAGGCCTACCTAGAGTCCAACGCTATGATTCATAGAAGAGACAGTGTTCCCGTTCCTTAGCCTCGGCAGATCACGATCCCCACGATCTCCGTGAATAGACACCTGCACATGCAAGAAAAAATATGAATACAAGCATAAAACCCAGAATACGCAATTATATATCAGTTAGAAAGGATATAACTCATCATTACCATAAACGAAAGACAGAGTGGAACCATAACTAGTAGTCATTCATTAATAAACAATCGAAACAGAGTACAACCAATGTTCTGATGCTGAGGTCTCCTTCGGAGGGGTCTCCAGTAGAACGCGTCTCGCAAAGCCTGCCAAGGATGGGACAAGCCTCTCTTAGAGTCTCTCGACGATAGTATCCTTGCTTGAATTTGGCCTTAAGGGAAGAATGAGGGCTCTTGCAGCATTAAGGATCTTGGGAAGTTGAGAACTTGGAGATTCAAGACTTGGGCACTTCAAGACTAGCTTGCAATGGAAATGGGCAAGATTTTATAGATGGGGGAAGGGGAGTAGGGATCCCTATAATTGTGGGATTGGACCTATATTCAAGGAAGCTTCCATGAGAGGTGGCAAAAAACTTCCCTTACATGGAATTCCCGGAGCCAAACCTCCCAACTCAAGATAGATAGCAGTTTCTGAGTCTGTTGAAACGAAACTTGCGCCATTTTATTTTAAAAAAAACTCCTTAAATTGGCTGGCGTGACTGCGACTCTGGGACAGAGCGCCAGTTGGCTCGGCCTCTTTGTAGGATTTTCCCCATTGGCACGAGTGATGAACTGGATACCCGTGCCAATGCAAAAAGGGGTGTTTTAATGGTTTTTTGCAAGGAGATGTCTTCAAGGCAATTGAAGCTCATGTTTAGAGGAATGCAATGATAGTGGTTTCAAGGCATGACATTTCTCATAGGTCACAGAATGGGCCCTCCAATGTGCGGGACGGGGAATGGTAGGGACGGTGACAAATTACTATGTAGCAGCAGCGTATTTTTGGCTTCAAGCCTGAGGTATGCTACGAAAAGATGCAAAAAACCAAAAATTGCGCCTTTGAAGATTATCTTCAAAAAACGTCCTCCAGCTCCAAAATTTGGGTTCTCTACATGTTATGAACCTCTTAAAACATATCCCATCTTACGTTATCATTCTTCTAGTTTTTCCTCCTCATTTACAATCAGTTGACTAATGGGCTCCTCTACCACTGTCATTTTCAATCCTTTCTTTTCCAACTCTACATGAATTGGATCGAATTGATATTCTATATCTTTCACTTTGTCCTTTAATGCCCTATTTATGTATTGAAAGTGTAGATTTATATTTTTTATATGCTTGACCTCTCCCCTTAATGGATGAGTCCACTTTATCAACTTTTCTGTATTGTCTAAGATCTTTGAAACACTAGTGACTTGATCTTCCTAGATTTTTCTCATTTGCTTAAACCAAAATTTCTCAACTCTGTGTTTCTTTGCTTCTTGCTTCAAAATTGATATCTCCTCGCCTACCACCTTCAAATGCTCTTTAAGGGTTTCAATTTATGATTTTTCACTAATTTTATCTTTACCCTTCCTTTGTTTGATAACTAGCTCTTCTTTTGCAGGAGAAGAGAGATCTATGATGCTTGGTGGTTGAGAAGTTTCACTGACCTTCTCAATATTTTTGTTGTTTTCCATGACCTTTATTACATGTCTGGTCATTGGATTTCTAGGTTGAAACATGAAACCAACGTCATCACCTGCAAACTCTAATTTTTTAGTTGCCTTACCTTTCTTTAGCTTTCTTCCTCCATCTTCAATGTCTTCAGCTTGGAAAATGGGAGTTTCTTCAATGTCAATTGCATGCAAGATATCCTCTAAGTTTCATTTAGCCACTATTTGGCTCCTAGTAACTCTCTTGTTTCTTTGTTTGCTAACTTTTTGATTCTGTTTTGCAGGTGTTTTTTTAGATGTGTCAATATTCTGCAAAGGCTCTGCCTCCATGCTCACTCATTCTTGAGAAGATGATCTATTCCTTTCTTTGACTTCCTCTGCCACAGTTGGTGATGAAATTTTCCATGGTTTGGAGGCTCTCTTAGGATTGACAAAATCAATTTCATAACCACTCATGAATAGAAAGGAATTCCAACCTATGTCTAGTCTCTTCAATTCCTCTAACGCCAATAGCTTAATCAAACCATGATGAAAAAGAGAAGTTTCATTTCCTTGTTTCTTGATTTGAAACTTTCTTGACATTTTCCCTAGACTTCTGTATAAATAAAAAGGTAAGTCAACTGACATCTTACCCATGAAATTCAATAGAAGTTTGAGGTGGTAGGAGTAGACCATGTGAAACCGTCCTTCACAAGTAAAATACTTTTGGATGATCATCAACAACTTTGAATAATTGTCCTTCATGAAACCCCTAGGAATAGCATTTGTCAGGTCAATTTCATTGTGTTCTGGTTTATTGAACTCTTTGTAGTCCTGCATTGTGAATTTGATGCTTTTAAACCACTATTCCCCTCCTCTAGGGATTCCTGTTGCTGTTGAAACGTTGTCTGGTGTCACTGTTAGGTTCAACATTCTCACTTTTGAAGTTGTTCTAGTGAAACTGTTAGCAAAATCCTTGGAAACCTGTAGATGACAACCTGCAAACTTTGATAGAATTGCAAGAAACCTGTTGTTTTCAAAATATCCATGGTAGTTGGGTCTTCATTGAGAAAATTCATGTCCATGAGTTCATACTTGTGGTAGTCACCACCTTTGTTTGTTTTCTTCCTTGTAGCCATGGGTGGCTTTATATCTTCTCAGCCTTGCTTGCTTGATGACACCTGCAACTTTTAAATCTATTAGCAACCTGCTTGGATCAATGAAGCAACTCTCTAGAAATCCAACTACATGCAAATATAGAGCGGAGTATGACAAAAAGACTAATTGGGTAAGGTTTTATTTTCTAAATGACAGTTGATGCATTAATCATGACACATGCATGCTAAAAAGGGTAATGATGACCTCAGACATTTCTTTGCACCTTTGAATTAACCATAATAGACTCGAATGACCTCCACCCTAACTCTTAAAGTCATGAACTGACATTTCATATCAAATTTGACAAGACAGGTAAGAAAACATGTTTTCATAGCGTAGCTAGTTTATCCTCTGAAAGTTTCGCTATCAAACTATCAGGCAGTTTCGTAGCGAAAACTGTTATTTTGATGTATAAAATGCTATGAAAAGTTGAAAAACTGACTTAAGCACCCTTTTTGAATTTAAATGCATTGGCCATGCAAACTGACACCATATGAGGACTGCTGGGACATGACATGACAGTAATCAAGGTGACCTTGAACCTTAGGATAGGTTAAACATGTAAAAAATGAAATTTTCCTATTCCAACTCGAAAGGCTTAAGGAGACCTTATCCTTTTGATGAGTGAATTGTATGACCATGTCAAGTAATGTTTCACAATTTTATGAGTGACAACATCCGAAAACCCTTTTTGGGTTGTCTTGGAATTGTGCTAAAGAGACTAGATCTTTGATCATGGAATTCTCTAAGTACTACATTAGTAGCTCCTTTTATTCCTATTTTCCAGCTGCAATTATTCTGACTGGGACTACATAGTCATGGCCTTCTGGCATTTTGCGTAGCAGAAATATTTGTTTTTTGGGTGTATTGGATCATTGGAGGCTTATTTTTCCCATCTTAAGTGTATTTTTCCTCAAGATATTGTACACATTTCTTCTATTATACATAATGAAATGGCTCCATGATTTTATGATGTTTTTATGTACTGATATTTACTACAATTTGCAGTTTTATGTTCAATATTCCTATTTTTCCTATTTTTGAATATTACAGTGGTATCAAAGCATAATCTTGGCTCAGTCGGTGCGACATCACATATATGTCATCAAAAGAAGAAGAGCCTCTCACATAAAGGGAGAAGCGGTACATCAATAGAAGATGAAGGTTTGATTATACAAGCAATGAAGAAGACAAAGGAAAGACTCCAATACCAGGAGAAATGGATGAAAAGGAGTTTCCAAAGCTTATTCTCCAAACCATGTAGGATATTGCTAGAGAAATCAAGGAGATGAGAATGGAAAGACATAAAGAAACCCCAAGAAGGTTTCTACATGGAGAAAGCTCTGACACTTCCCATCACTGGTATGAGCAACCAACAATGTTGCAAGTTTCCCAATGCTCCACTATGCCTGCATTCCTAGCAGTAGGAAATGGAGGTGGAGGACCCAAAGAACAAGATACTCTTGAATATTATTTTCTAGAGTATGAGCCTCAATCCCATAGGTTCAAAGATAATATGAACTTTTAGTAGTTCTCACAGATCAAGGACAATAGGAGACCCCATAATAATAATAGGAGTGGAGGGTACATGTAGAAAAATGATTTGCAACATACTATGGGTAGATTTTTCTGCATTCTTTTAATGGGTCATCGAAGTGCACAACCAAGTCTTGGGTGGAGAAACTAGACATCTATTTACAGTTTAACCAAGTATCGGAGATTGAAGCCATTAAGATAACAATTCTCCATCTTGAAGGTGAGTCACATGTTTCATGGTTTTACAATCTTTCTACATTGGGGCATGCCAATGTGACTACATATGCAAAATTCACCCAGAGGTTAGTAGAAATATTTTATCGAAGAGACCTAGATGCACCCTTTGTTGAGCTAGCCAAGCTCAAGTAGTCAGGTAATCCAGAGACCTATGTCTCTGAATTTCTAAAACTTTCTGTCATGGTGCCATATTTATATTCATCTATGAGGGTTTATATGTTCATTGATGGGCTAGCAGAGCCTCTGCATGGGTTGGTTAAGTCCACTAGACCAACTATTCTCCATGATGCCATTGAGAGAGTCAGGGACTTACACAATGCTTTTCTAAGAGAAAGAGCTCCATCTCAGCAAAAGCCCACTTTTCATTCCAAGGGGAAAGATGTGAAGGTTCTTCCTCTAAAGGGGAATGAGAACAAGGGGCCTCTTAGTGATGATGTCCGAAGGGACTTGAGGAGATGGAAGCTTTGCTTCACATGCCAAGAACCATGGGAACTAGGGCATCGGTGTGCTGCAGGAAAGGAACACTATATTCATGTGTTCTCTTATAGTTAAGAGGAGGAAGAAAAAGAACTAGAAAGAGACATCATCATTGTGACACCAGGAGAAGATCCACCACCACCATGAGGTGGAAATGCGGAATTTGATCCAATTGGAGTGGTCCTTGAATCCTTGTGGGGAGTACCCACATATTTGAATTTGAGAGTTAGAGGTACAATCCAGGGGCAGAGGGTATCAGTATTGATATACAATGGGGCTACCTAGAATTTTATTGATGCTGAGTTAATGTAGATGAGAACAATACCCACTGATGGTTTTGAAGTGTTCTCGGTGTTGGTTCCAGGAGCTAGAACCATGCAATGTGTAAAGTATGTTCTGGCATTGTTTGTAACCTTGGAGACATATACTTTGACTAATCACTTCCTTGTGGGCGATATCCCCAACACCAATGTGATATTGGGTGTGCAATGGTTGATTAGACTATGGAAGGTCACTATAGATTGGGAGGCCTTGGAGATGGAATGGATAGATAAGAAGAGTGGTAAGAATCAAATGAGCAGGGGAATGAAAACCTATCCATCTCAGGAAGCCTCTGCACATAATATGGAGGTTGATTTGCTTAGAGGAAGAAAGGAAAAATTATTCCACTCAGATATGTAGTCTACTCTAGACCATGATGTTATATTATTTGGAGGCATTCCACCAGGAAGGCCCCCGGATTGGAAGTTGGTTAAATATTTCTCACAACAAGGACACCACTCAAAGATCTCGCTAAGAGGTGAGTCTGGTATGGGACCAACACAATGCATAGGGCCTTTTATTGGCTCAAGGAGGAGATGAATATTTGTTCGGTATCAGTATTACCAACTTTCACCAAGCCTTTTGCGCTGAAAGGTAATTCTTCAGGAGTGGATGATGGAACAAGTATGGTGCAAGAGGGCTATTCCATAGCCTTTAAGAGTGAAAAGATACTTCCACATCATAATGAGTCTTCCATATATGGTAGAGGGTTGTTGGCCTTCATACATTCATTGGCCAAACTTAGGAAATTTTGGATGGGAAATAGCTTCCAAGTGAAGATTAACCACCATAAACTTCAATCTTTTCTTGAGTAGAAATAACTACAATTGAGGTAGCAAAAGTGGGATATCATAATTCCTTCATGTGGCTCTGACATTGAACATGTCAAAGAGGGAAGAAATGAGGTGATAGGTTCCTTATAATAGAGGCCAACATTGTTGTCATTGATGAGCGTGGATCCAGATTGGTAGTCGCAGCTATTGGTGGAGTATTCCAAGAGCCACTTCACATGTCAGGTACTTGATGGGCATGTGACTGATGAGAGGTATAGAGTGATGAATTTATTCATCTATTACCAATATCACATCTTCTTGACTAGAGACTCTAAGCTCAAGGAGAAGGTTCTACATGCAGCACATGATTCACTCCTTTTTGTCCACCAAGGTTTCATCAAGACATATCAGGCCATTAGTGAGAGATTCTCATGGAAGGGTCTCAAGGAGGATGTGCTCCATCATATCATGAAGTGCATATTTTTCCTGAATAATGAGGAGGAAAACAACCATCCTACAAGGTTGTTACAATCACTTCCTTTTCTGGGAGAAATATTGGAGAGATCATCTATGGAATTCATCACCAGCTTGCCAACAGTACATAGTAAGGACTGTATCTTTATAATCATTGGTCAACTAACAAAACATTTGCATTCCTTTTCTATTAATTTACAGTGCATTTCTCCACAAGAGGGCAAACCTTTCCTTGGAATTCAGGGTCTTCTTGTGACCACTCTCAGTGGTAGAGATAGCCACTTCCTAGAGGGCTTTAGGGAGGTGTTGTTTTTTTTTGGGTGTACCCAGTTGATACCAAATATCAATTACTACCCCCAAGCATATGAGAAGATAGAGGCAGAAATAAAGTGGATGGGAAGCTACTTACCATAATGTATTCTAGGGCAGCAAGGAGCAAAAAAAAGCTGGTTCCACTTGAGGGACTATTGTCACCATCCGACATTTCATATGGAAATCATTGTATCTCTATTTTTCGTTCTATATGGTGATGATGTTCTATTCATTTTTGTTAGAATGGTTGGGGTAAGAAAGGTTCCTAGAACCAAATATTGGATCCTAGAGAGTCAATATGTATTATGGTCTATTAAGGACAACATTGCTACAACCCAAGATTAGCAGGAGTTATACACACATCATGGATGGTAAGAGAGACAACGTGGAGTGGAAAATTTGGTCTATCTCCATTTTCAGCCATACAGACCACTTACATTGCAGTAGAAGGGGACTGAGAAGATTGTTTATGGGCCACATAGGGTGATCCATCTTGTTGCAGTAGCATATGGGTTGGAGCTTCTCATTGGGAGTAAGATCCCCAAAATGTTTCATGTCCCGTGCCTCAATGAGGCCATTCGATAGCATGTAGTTTCCACACTAGATCTTCCACTTATTTCTGATGTGAGCCATTTGTTTTTATCACCAAGGTCTAACTTGGACACTTGGGAGGGGAAGCTAAGGAGAAGGTTGATTGGAGAAAATATGATTCAGTGGAGGAATTTATCGGATGAGGATGCCACAGGGGAAGGGGAGGATATTTTGCAGCATCCATCCTTGCAGTTGCTTTAGGACAAGCAACATTTGGTAGGGGAGTGCTGTAATATTCCTAATCAGCTTCTAGCTAGTTCGAATATTAATTTTTTCTTTTGTCTTTAAGATAGATTAATAAGAGGGTAGAGAGACCCATAAATATCTTTAGTAGGAATAAAAACCACTTCTAATGTGAATGTGGATCATTGTATCGGTTGAAGAAAGCACTCTTAGGTGTGAATGGGGGCTAAAGCATGTGGATGGGGTCAAGGTTGACCAGATCAACAACGTTGTCACAGAGGTAGTGGAGAGTTATTGGAGGACAACGCAGTCATAGTGAGAGGGAGTCTCCATGAGAGTAACATCTTTAATGAGTGGGAAAAAGGGTGAGGAGGATCACAAAGAATATAAGGAAGGGGATGATAGTCGTAGAGGGAATTATGATTATTTTTTATGTCTGGTATTTTATGACTTTCTACACATTTCATTTGTTTAGCGCATTTTTTTGTGTTGTTTAGCACAAGGTTGTTTTTGGGCGGAAATCCCACCCTCATCCTCGGGGGACATCGAGTGACCACTCAGGAGAGGTTCATTTGAGTTTCATTCCACCATCTAGCCTCAAGCCAAGCTTCATCCATGTTCAACAGCATAGTCTCCTTCAGAAATTGTGTTATTGTTTAGGGCAGTTGCAGTGGAGGGTTGTGAAACCTAGTTTGTGAGCTTCTTTCCTAGTGAGGGGAGCATCCATTCATCCAGGAAGCTAGTAGGGAGGAATATTAGTTATTTTATTTTCATATCAGCCACCTCCCAATAGTTACTCAGTTGCGGAACTTAATTCAAACCTAGGCCTACATTTTTCATGTTTTGTATTTTTGGAAACCCTTTATGGCTTGTCTTGGAATTGTCCTAGAGAGCCTAGATGTCCGATCCCAACATTTTCTGAGCACTACATCAATATATCCTTGTATTCCTATTTTCTAGCTACAATTATTCTCACTCAAATTGCGCAGTCATGGCCTTCTGGCATTTTCCATGCCAGTGGTATTTCTTGTTTGGGTGTATTGGATCATTGGAGGGTTATTTTGCCCATCTTGAGTGTCTTTTTCCTCAATATATTGTACATATTTATGTTATTATACATAATAAAAAGGATCTATGATTTTCTCATGT